>VCCN01000353.1:7440049-7469687 GCA_006491835.1 Architeuthis dux | reverse complement strand
GTGTCTGACGCCCATGTTTGTAACTGTGTACCTGTATCTGACTGTTCGAGATACTTGATTTCAAGTTTTGAAGATTCTTCATACTTTGAGAAAACGTCTTTTTGTTCTGAATCTGCACAGTGGGTACATTGCCCCTGGGTAAACGTATGTGTATGTGTGTGTCTCTATCTCCCCGCTCTCTCTCACTTTCATTATTGTGTCGGAAGTCTTTTCAAAATCGCTTTGAAAGCCGCCACACCAGCTGGTTAAATAGTTTAATCCTAAATCTTGTTTCATGATTTTTTCTGACTGGATGCGGAAGACTTTAACACAGAATGAATGGGGTGTTGCTGTTCAAGACCTCACAATGGTCTCATGTTGCTGGTCAGTCAGAACGTTTTAAGTAGGGAACACTTCCAATAGTTTTGGCGGACACTATACAAAATTCATTCCCGTATCCCATCTAAAGCTGTCTTCTTCTCTAGAGAGCATGCACCTAAACACCTTTTAATACTAGTATCATCCAAAATAATCCTGTGGAGTTGGGTAAACACATTGCAAAAATGATTAGGAAATAGAAAAAAAATTGATCCCTGTGTAGTATAAACATCTTGTACATGTTCTGCCGACATGAGACGTCTCGTCGTTGGGTTGTACATTTACGGGGCTGAGTTATCTGTGGAGGTAAACAAAACATTTTGGTCCATACCGGAGAAAAGGGCTCTCCGCGTGGCTGGAGAGAAAGACGACAAAATTCATTATTCTCAAGGAAAATATGGGTTGCTTTTATTCCCGTTGATAGCTTCAATGCGGGATCGGTTCGCGGATCAACCACGGTGTTGTATTTTCCTAGTTACATTACTATCGGACTGACGGTGATCGTAGTAGTTCAAATCAAGGCGCACTGGTTTTCTTCCTCCCACTCTCTTCCCCACCCTGAAGCTCTTAGCTTGTTTACCCCTTGCTGTTCTCTGCCCAACTCTTACTGCCGGCCGATTTAATATCACTGCGCATTAAAATAAATCTCGGCGGTGCTGATGGGTCGAATGCATTTTCTTTGTTCTGACTTCCGCGTGACTCGATCAACAGTTGACCCAAATCCTGGTTCGAATTCTGTCAACTTCCAGCTGAGCGCACTAATAATACTATCCCCTCAAATTCGTGATTCTTCTCTATCCTCTTTCCTCTCAGCAAACGAACACACGATTCGAATGTATTTCATTACAAATAACTTTGTGAAAATACCAATTCATGAAAAATAAACACACATCGTAAACTGATTGCTTAAAAATTGACAATGGTGAAAATGAACCTTGCTGATCATTACTCATTTTTGACAAGTATTTCTTTCATCTTAATTTCAATTGCTTTTACTCGCAATAATGGTTAACAATGTTTCATCTAATAATAATAATAAAATTCAAGACCCTTGTTGATCTTAAACAATAATTTCTCTCTCACTTTTCTTGACTTTGTAACCTGATCAAGCGGCGTATACATAGTTTGAAAACGTATACAGATTTTTTCAATGTAGAAAACTTAAATAGCTCACTGGAATCTATTACCTTTTGTTCGGACAATCTAATTTCTTCTTCTTATTTTTGATGTTGACACAACGTCTCGGCCGATTGATACAACGGCCTTCTTCAGGTGCAATATATAATATCTGCAAGGAAAGACTATCTTTTATCGGTCTCTTCCTCCGGTGGTGTTATTTTTTTGTTGCTTTACACCACCGGAGAAAGACATCGATGATAGAGACTCCCTTTCCTTGCAGATATTACATATTGCACCTGAAGAATGCCTTAGAATGAATCGGACGAAGACGTGAGGAAGAGATTAGGTTGTCCTAACAAAAGTTGGTATATTCATGACTCTTCTCAAAGTTATAGACAATACTGAGTGGAATACTTGAGCTGCCAACAACTAGTGTAAAGTTTCAAGCGTCAGAATGCGGTGTGATTTTCCAGAGTTCAAGATGAGGGGCCCCATATTGCTAATAGCCTAGGAGCCTTGGTATAGGTTAATCAGGCCCTGCATATGTTACACTATTTAAAGCAGGGGTTCTTGAACTTTTTCTTCCAGCGTACTCTTTTGTCCCGTCCAGCTGTGTTGGCGTATCCATTTTGAAGAATATAAATATTTGTTAGTAATTTAATTTAATTTAATGTTACATTTTTAATGAGATGTATGAGCTTGGCTCTTTCCAACAAATAACTCAATTCTAAGCACAGTTTCAGAGAGACACACCTGCATATCATTTTCAATTGACAATTTTGCACGAAACTTGGTTCATACTTAACAAAAAAGGACATCGGGATCATGCAAGGAAGTCGAACGGGAGCGGATATACGAGCAAACCAAAGACGTTTGATTTTACGTAATGAGCCTTTCGATTTACGCAGTGTTACCAACTAGGCAGGGGGCCAGCTGGTCCTACAGTGCACCCCCCCATGATCCTACATTTAGGGTACCAAGATGTCCCCAAGAAAAACGTTTGGAAGAACTACCTCATTTTCATAAAACAAAATGGCCGCCAGCACAAACAAAAAAAAACAGAATTTCATATCTCATCTCCCAGTTGACATATCTGAGCACTTTAAAGGGCTAAATCATTAAAAGTAATTAATTTATAGGTATTTCAGGATTTTACAAGGACATTTCAAGTATACTTTAAAGAACAATGTCTATGGATTGTAGTGGTCAGGCTGCGGTAATTTAATACTTGATGGAGATATATACATATATATTGTTAGAAAGATAAATTTATCAGTTTCTATGCAAATGAGGTAGTTCTTCCCAACGTTTTTCATGGGAACATCAATTCTTTTGAAAGAGGACATCCCATTTTGATACTCTACTCATAGGATCATTGTGGGGAGAGGCACGGTAGGCCCTGCTGGCACCCGGCCTAAACTGTATGCTACGTTTACAAGACATTAGTTGCATTTAGTTGGGTGTGATTACTTTTAAATTACAGTGTTCTTTTTACAAACCTCGCGTACTTTCACTTGTAATTTCACTTGCGTACCCCGGTTTGAGAACCCCTGATTAAAGCATTCAGTATTTTAAACAAATAGAAATGAACACGACTTTAATCATTCTGAACGATGGTATAAACTTGTCGAAAGCAAAATTGCCTATAAAGTATACTTGAAATTTCCTTGTAAAATACTGAATACCTATAGATTAATTACATTTATGGTAAAATAAAGGGTATTTCTGAATTCCTCGTGTCTAAAAACATGAGTTAGCCCTTTAAAATACTCAGATATGTTAACTGGGAGACGCGATATTTTTTTTTGTGTGCTGGAGGCCATTTTGTTTTATGCTAATGAGGTAGTTCTTCCCAAAAGAAAGAGGACATCCTAGAGAACATTTTGGTACCCTAAATGTAGGATCATGGGGGTGGGGGGTACGGTAGGCCCTGCTGGCCACCCGGCCTAAAATATTGTAATCTTCCTTGAGTGTCTTTACAAGAGAACTCAATAGTTTGACCTGGTGGAACTTGCCAGGTATCCACAGATTAAGGGTAGCGTAGTTGGTAGAAATGGAAACAGAATTATGATGACAATAACAGATTGGTTTATCGTCGCTGTTTATAAATCTACTAGCATAGTACTCTTTATAAAGGACGGGATTATTTATGCATGGATAAATTATATAAATATATATTTTAGTATAAAAAATGCATACCTCGAACGAAATTTACTTTGCTGTGGATTTTCTGTTGTTTTCATAATATTAAGACAATAAGGCAATCTATTTGGTTAAATAACGAAACTGAGACATCATCATCAGTAGTAGTAGTGATATTACCAACAGCAATTGTCTGCTTACTTCCAGCGAACACACACACACACATTCACAAACAAACAAATACACACACAAACACACACATATTTGTGTTTGTGTGTTAGTAGTACCCCGTTCTTCTTTTTCTTATTGCTTTAGCATGATAGAAACCTAACGAACGAAGAAAGTGACAAAGCCTTTTATATTATAATATAGTTATAAATAGTATCATCTGTCTGGTATTGGGTTGTTGTGACAATCAATTGGTGTTCTTTATAGTTCTCACCTAAACACCTACAGGACGACGTCTATAGAAATTGTGAGTTACTGAAACCCAGATATAGCCGCTTGAAAGATGAAATGGACCGACTGTTCTATGCTGCGTTGAGCTGGCAGATTAGTCTGTCCCTGTTAAACTGGGATATTACTTTTATATTAGTTGATAGGATCCCAGTGCCGCTTCGGTGCAGCAAAAGCTAATTGGTTGAAAAATAAGTTGTTTCTTTTACTGCACTGAATTCTAATTGGCCAGTGTGATGTGTTTGAATCATATTTTTTAAAGTAGTAAAACAATTTTCAGGATCGACACTTAATCTCGATCTTAAGGAGTGGAGTAACATAGGCATACGAACCAGGGAGCAGGTTTTAACTGCCCCCCTCCCCCCAACAAAAATATTTGGGCAAAACAGTGTTAGATTTCGGGAAAATCAGTGTAATTCAGGCATAACTCGTAGAAATTTCGGGCAAATCAAGTCGTCTGCCACCCACCAACAAAAGAGTTCCTATACGTCTATGTGGAGAGATCTAGTACAGGTGAATTCATAGATTTCTTTAAAACTTTTTTTGTTGCAGCCAATATTCACACAAAACACAGAAGATTTAGTTTCTTTGTCTACTGTTCCCAGAAATTTAAATACCAACTAAAGTTCAACAGTATTGCAGCTTGTAAAACTTACTGTAAATGTCTATATATATATATATACCGAAGCTAGATATGGACAGTTATGCCCACGCTGATTTTCCAGCCCACCCTCTGCAGTGAGGGTTTAGTCCATATCCTGTTTATGACTTTTGAACACCCGGTGTGTTTGTTTCCGGTCCTGGACACCTTGCAATTTGGGGTTTTCGTCGATATCCTGTTCATAACTTTGAACACCTGTGGGGGGAAAATCTGTGACCCCCCCGCTCACGGCTGCCTAAATATCCAACATTCCTAAACTGGACAAGAGAAGAACTGAAAGCTTTGAATCAAGGAATAAGGAAATGATGACCACGTATAAAGCCTTGTACCTGAGAAATGATGTTCAGACTTTGTGTAAAAAAGTGGTTCTCAAACGGAGGCGTTTAGGTAGTCCAATGAGGGGGGGATAAGGCTATTAGGTAAAAAATAAAAGTTGTAGTGAATGTTTTTGGCTTAATGACAGTGGAGATGTGTGATGCAAGATGGAGTATAACTGTGCAACCAAAGGTCTGAATTTTCCTTACCAGTGTTGTTTATTAAAATTATTTTAAATTTAGTTATAGTGATAGCTTTTTGTCGTTGTGCTTAGTTGGTTTTATTAACTTCAATAATATTCTTTGTTGCAGAGGTGGAGGGGGTGGGGACTAGTAATCATATTGACAAAAGCAGGGAATGACCTTGAAAAGGTTTGAAACCACTGGTGTAAAGAAATGGTGGGGAAAAGGACTCATTAACCTTACAGATTGTGGCTTTCACTGAACTTGAGGACTACACGTAATGTGAGATCATGACAGCCGGGGATTGTATTAAAACTGACAAAGAACACATTTTGACTTGAAATCAAGGTTTCCAGAAACATGACTGTCAGATACAATTGGTAGAACTATTATTTCATATACTTGAATTTATTTGAAATAGGCTTTTTTGACAGCAGTTAATTGCGTCATTAAGCCAGGTTCAGTGTAGTTGGGCTGGGATTAACCCATAAGAACTCAAACCCATTTCTACTTGAAGGAACATTATGTGTGATTCTGGGTAGGCAAATTGACACACAGTCACGTGACTGCACCAGGATGTTCAGTAGATGTCACTTAGTACACTTCATAAGTTAAAATCAAGGATAAAATATAATATTATATAAGAGACTGTGCAGATCAATTAAATTGTATGTGACACCAGTGTCACAGTAGGTTCTTATGGGTTTAAAACTAATAAGAAAGATGGTAGTTAAATTTGGTATGTCCGATATCGGAATAAAGATTATTTTAAAAAATATTGATATACTCGGATGTGACCGTCTTTTCACTTAGGCTGTTCCATGCATTTGCTTTTCATGAATGAAACTCTTTGAAACATTATTATCTAAGTTTAGTTTAGTACAAGGCCAAATGAGGGTAGGAACATTATTCCCTCTGAGCTGTGTGCACACATTTTGCAACCAGTGCACAAAGGAAATTAATGTGCACACAAAAGATTTAAAATTCTGTAGATAGCTTACTGAGTTGTTATTGAAGATGTATTGATTCACTATGTCAAATATTCAAAAGTGTGCATATACTTTTTTCCCTGGAAATTTTTTTTCTCAAAATTAGATTTTTGTGCACATTAACTACTAAATATTAGAGGGTACGTTGGCAGAGCTCACCTATTTTGAAAATTGGCATTAAAGATCCTGGCTTTTATCTGGGATTGAACACTGACCACTGGCGCTGATGGCCAATATCCAACAGGTCACTACATCAGAATCAGGATAGGAGTTGGTAGCACTACCATTAAAGTGAGATCTTTAATAATGCATCTTGTTGGGAGTATCACAACTCTATTGTTTTGCACAGGTCACAAGTTTACATGACAACGCCTTAGATTAATTATGTACGTGACAGTGGGTAGGTGAGATGATAGAAATTAGTGACAAATCACTTATCTTATAACATTTTTGCACAAACTTATCTCACTACACTTAAAGAAAACTGTGTGTGCACCACAATTACTCAACACTTGGCCATTGTACGAAGTTGACATTCATCAGATATATTAGTCAGCACTCAAGGCAGAGCAGTGCAAGTTTGAAGATATTTGGATCAGTGGTTCTCGAGAAATCTAATAAAAATAAATAAAAAACTAAAAATTACAGATCTTTCTTCATAGTTTCTATAAATGATCTCCCTTGACTTCAGCTCTTTAGAATTATCTAAATTTAGATATTTTATATCTAAATTGGCAACACTGAAGAGGAGTAATTGAAATTCTTTGATGCCATAGTTTTGTACGACGGACGGAAAATTATTTTACATGACAATTATGGCAGGCTGCTCCACACACCATAATTATGGCAAGCACCTTTGGAACAGGCACTCCCTAGTTTGAAATACATTTTACTCAACAATTAACCATTGTATGAAGTTGACATTCACCAAAAAAATTAATCAGCACACAAGGTTGTGCAGTGTCGAGTCTGAAGATGTTTGGATCAGCAGTTCTCAAGAAATATAATAAAGATAAATAAAAAAACTAAAAATTACAGATCTTTCTTCATAGTTTCTATAAATTATCTCCCTTGACTTCAGCTCTTTAGAATTATCTAAATTTAGATATTTTATATCTAAATTGGCGACACTGAAGAGGAGTAACCCAAATACTTCGATGCTGTAGTTTCTTACGACGGACGGAAAATTATTGTACATGACAAATATGGCAGGCTGCTCCACACACCATAAAGTCCGCCCCCTTCCAAACATGCACCTTTGGAATGGGCACTCCCTAGTTTGAAATAAATTTTCATGGAAAAATACCAGTATGAAATTGACATTTAGATAAGCCTTCTTACGACTATTGAAGTGGTAAAATGTGTAGGTCAAGAGATAATATATTCACATTCGTATTTATCTGTAAGAACATTATATTTTCATTTCAGTAAAAACATTTTATTTTAGTGTGAAAAAAAAAATACAATTTGTATATACAAGCACACATCATAACAATCATAATTACACAATATCTAGGGCCGTAAACCTTTGCAGTGGTGTAATAAACATCATAATTCTTCTTAATATCATTTACATCTGTTGATAGCACTACATATTCGGTAATCCTTATTGCTAAAAAAGAATTTTCTGATATTCAATCCACTTGCTCCTACCATATATGTGTGGCCTCTCAGTCCCTTGTACCCTTTTCTAGTAAAAAATACATCAGGGTTTACTACTTCTAAACCACGCATAATCTTAAACATTTCTATTAAGTCCTCCCGATCAATCCTATTTTCTAACGATGTTAACCCTAATACTTTTAGACTATCCTCATAACTCATACTTTTTAATTCCGGTACTAACTTAATTGCTCAGCTCTGGACTTTTTATAAAAGATTTTTATCTCTCTCCAAGTATAATGACCAGGCCTGTGCACAGTACTTGAGGCGTGGCCAGACATAAGTCGTATATAGTATAAGGAACGAGTCCTTGTCTATATATGAGAAGGTATGCTTAATCAGTTCTAGCACCCTGTTCGCCTTAGCAGCAGCACTGGTAATATATTTGGAGAATGATAGTTTATCAGTTACTATGATACCAAAATCCTTTTCATCATATATTATATTTCCGTTCTTACAGTAATCGTAACACAGATTTCTATTTCCCATGTGTAACACCTTACATTTATCTTCATTAAAAGCTAATAACCATTCTCTTGACCATAGCATTAATTAACTAGGCCTTCTTGTACTCTTACTTGGTCAACTGACGACAAGACTGGTTTAGTATAAATAATATTATTAGTCTTTCTATGAGCAGTTTAATTATCACTACTGTGTTTTTACTGTTGTTTTGAAGATATTCAAGTCAAACCCTATGTAATTTTTTGTAATCTAATGATTAAATGTGATATGAATTTTTATATTTTCAAACGTGCAATATCTGAAAAGATTAGCTTGTAGACTCTCTACGCACAATCACCTAAAAAGTAAACCTTGACTAAAGGATTATATTCATGATAATGATAACACTGGACATTTGTTGTCTTTTATCAAATGTTTTATAACTCATCCGTTTTTAATCGGGAGTTCCCTTCCCTCCAACTTTAAGATAATGTCCTTATCTGATAACCCATTACACATTGCTAACTAACATGTCATCATCTCTAGCTTATCCCAGCATCCCTACCGTGAATTTTGGTAGTCCTTTTGTCTCGTGGGACAGTCTGATGCCAATCCAAGTTAATGTGTAACTTGAAGTTGTCAACTCCGAAATTACTTTCTAGTTAGAATCCCACTTCGACCCCCGGCGGTCTGGGAAGAAATATTCTTCTGATCATGAGAAGATTGTTGGTTTAACTGCAGGCTTTAATTTAGAACTAATTAAGGCTCTACAGCTCTCACCGACCATTACGTAACAGCTGGCCAAATACAGGGATTAATACAAAATGAAGATCTCTTGGGTGTATCTAGAGTTTCATGTTTCTAGCACATCAGTAATGCTTGCATTAATACCTGGCTACTGGAAAATACAGGGATTAGTAAAAATTACCATTCCAAAGGAAATTATGAATCAATGCCACCCATATATGCTGTGTTGGGAGTGATCAATTAAAATGTTTGAAGAAGGGCTGATCAATGAATAAGTTACTCTCGCCTTTTGTTGGGCACTAAAAAGTTCAAATTTTCAAAAAAAACAAGCATGAACGCTACTGGACACAAACTAAGGGACCAATTTTGCATAAACTTACATTGAAAATTGAACCCCACTCTAAAAATCTATTTAGGGAGGAATTTTTAAAAAACAAATAAACAAACATTTTCCCTACTCATTGAAAGGAGTGTGTGTATAAAATTTCAAGTTTCTACTATGAAAGGTTAGGACTGGACAAAGACCAGATACATAGATAGATACATAAATACATATAAATGTCAGAACACATGAATAACCTAAACCCAGCAATAAACCAGTGTTGTGGGTAGCAGTGATTAATGAAGATCTCTTGGGTGTACGTAGAGTTTCATGTTTCTAGCACGTAGGGCTTTAGATTAGATTAGTTATTAGGTATATAATAAACTCTATTCAAATCAGTAATACTTGCCTGAATTCCTGGCTACTGGAAATCCGTTTTTCCCTGATTTATAACACAACAACAGATGGTGAAACCTTCTTAAACAAATGCTAGGTCAAAAATTGCAATTTTACATGCTTAATCATCAAAAGTTTCTGCTCACCACCAGAAATACTTAATTTGTTGAAAATGATTAGACCTAAGGAGGGTAGTGATGGATTAGCTGTAAAGTCAGTGGGCAGTGATGAAGTTGGCAGTACAACCATGATTGTTGTTTCATTTTTTCCATTTTACCAGTGTCACTATGTGAATGACAGTTTTGATGTTTTTCATAAATCCTACCTGTGATGTCAAAGATTATATGAACAGCTAGTTATTAATAGTTAATCACTGCTACCACAGATTTAGGTTATTCGTGTTCTCACATTTATATGTATCTATGTATCCGTACTTCGCCCAGCCCTAACTGTTCATAGTAGAAACTTGAAATTTTGCACACACACTTCCCTCAATGAGTAGGGGAAATGCTTTTCTTTGGGTTTTTTTGAAAATTCCCCTCCAAAATAGGGCTTTAGTGGGGGGTTCAATTTTCAATGTAAGCTTATGCTAAATTGGTCACTAGTTTGTGCCCATTTGTTTTTAAAAAATTCAGACATTTTTAGTGATCACAGCCCAACTTTTTAATTGATCATCCCCAACACAGCATATATAGGTGGCAGTGATTCATAATTTGGCTTGGAATGCTAGTATTAATTGTAGTGATTGTTTCTTGAGTATTTGAGAAATTTTCAATAATTTCAATTAATTTTCAATAAACCCTTTGATTTTATGATTTTATACGGATAACCTAATTTCTTAGATGAAGTATAGCTATTGTTAATTTTTGACTAGTTTTTCTTTCATCTTATTTTTGTTATCTTTTTATAGCAATGCTTTTACATTCTGTGTTAAGTAAATAGCATGAATCGGAAATATAGAAGTAGCCTCCAATGTATTGTCTATACAAAATGTGTAATGAATCATCCAAAATCTGTTAACATCAAAAGCAAAAATTGGTAGCTTCCAATGTGATTTGAACTCTCATCCAGAATGTAAAACGACCCAAGCGTTTCAATATAAAGTCGACGAAAATGACATGAAAGAGAAAAACTAGTCACTAGTCAGTCAAAAATTAGTAATGACCTACATTTGATTCATTTACATTATTTCTCTATGTATATGATAAGTTAAATGATGCTATAAACAACAAAAATGGTAATTATATCAAAATATGACCCATTTGAAACAATAACCTTTCTCCAATGATCCTCTAATGATAATATGCCATCTCTATAAAATTCTTTAGGTTTCATCATCAGCTGTTATAAGTCCACTGCTGGACAAAGGCCTTTCCCATCTCTTTCCATGAGGACCTATCTTGTGCTAACCTCTGCTATGTCTTACCGGCAAACCTTTCTATCTTGTCCCTCCATCTTGTGTCTAGTTTTTTCCTTCTTGGGCACCAGTCGGTTAGTCTTTTCCCCCATCTATTGTTATCTCTTCTTGCTAGGTGACCAGCCCATCTCCATTTTTGCTGCTTAATTATTTGTATAATATCCTTCACTCTAGCCCTCCCTCTGGTTCATGTTGATCTTTTTCTATCTCTTAGAGTTATCCCTAACATTGCTCTTTCCATGGCTCTCTGTGCTATTCGGAGTTGGTTTTCAGCTCGTTTTGTTAATTACCATGTTTTGCACCCGTAGGTTATGGCTGGTATTATGCAACCGTTGTATACTTTACGCTTTAAGCACATTGGTAAGGTACTCTTGAGAATGTCTCTTTAGGTTTAGTGGTCACAAATTCAATAAAAGCATAATTTATGTCTTCCCTATTATTGAATCTTTTATTATGGATATGAAGTTAAAAAATGCTTGAAAAGATGATAATCTGTAGGAGAAATGTTTGGTAAATATGGAGGATTCTGCAAGACTTCATATCTCGATTCTCCAAGTATAGACACAGTTAGCTGAAAGGTGTGGTGTGAGCCACTGTCATGGAACATTTCATTCAGTTGATGTGGGACCAGTTTTTCCAACTTTTTAACCTTTCCTATCGCCTTGAGATGTGGTCTCTGTTGAAGTCCTAAAGTCTCCAGAAAGTCGTCGAAATACTGTTAGTCGTGGGTCATTGGCCACTGCGGTCGATAATTCTTTATCATTAAGAACAGTTTTGGGCCTCCCTCGAGGTTGATTATTAGTGTCCATATTTCGAGAATTAAACATATTGAACCAACGCTGAACAGTTGGCACTATAGTAGTGTTCACTTCAAATGCTTTCTTGATGTTCAGAGCCTTGAGCAGCATTATGTCCCAATTTGAAATTGTACTTGAAAATTTCTTGGTTTGACACCATTACCGTTAAGGGCTCAAAAACCTCCGGTAATAACGAATTATATTAGAAACCCTCAACCAAAACTGTCAACATAGGTTTCTTCAGTTTTTAAGTGATTCTGGCTTGTTGGCTGGCTATCTATGTGTCACACACACAGGCTGTACCAAGAGGGCTGAAAATTTTAACATTTACTTCTTATTATGTCTAGAAAGATTTTTTTTAAACCCCCCCCCCCCAATGAGTTTTTTTTTGGGGGGGGGTCAATTTACAATGTAAGTTTATGTTAAATTGGTCCCTTAGTTTGTGCGTGGAAGCATTCACGCTTGGTTTTATTTTTAAAATTCAGACTTTTTAGTGATTCAACAAAAGGCAAGAGAAGTAACTTATTCATTGATCACCCCTTTATCCAGCTGTCTCCATTTACATTAAAATCTGCAAAGAAAAAGCTATTAGATTGGTAAATCTTTCACTTCTAGCATTATTCTCTATGATGTAAAAGAAAAAAACGACATTTAATGTGTAACAACCTATTATTTAAATGTCTTCCACTGCTTGGTTTCTTAAAGTGAACACCCACGCACTCCCAAGATTGTAAAGGACAAGAATGTTTTGGGCATAACAAAGCTGCAAATGAAAGCAAAACTCAAATAAATATTCACATGAATCGTAACGCATAAACAAATGGGACACACGGATCTGACTCACTATTATTAGTATTCTCTCTTCGGTGTAACTCTTGTTACATGCCTGAGTGGACAGAAATGTTGTGGGGATCAATTTACCTCCTGCTTTTGTATCAGTGGGGGAAAACAAAAAAAAACCCAAAAAACCTTCCACTGCAAGAATTTTCAAACAAAACAGGTCTGGTCAGTCACTCAATAGAAACCGTCACATGACCAATGTCTTTTAGCAGCATACCAGCATGTTCGGGGTGATCAATTGAAAAATTGTGACCAACGTCTTTTGGTAGCATGCCGTGTTGGGGGTCATCAATTGGAAAATTGGCAAAAGGGGTGATCAATGAATAAGTTACTTCTGTCACCTTTTGTTTGGCAGTAATCACTAAGAAAGTCCGAATTTTCAAAAAACAAGCATGAACGCTGCCGGGCACAAACTAAGGGACCAAGTTAGCATAAACTTATATTGCCAATTGAACCCCCACTACAAACCTATTTAGTTTTTGTAGACATAATAAGGAGTAAATGTTTAAATTTTCAGCCATCTAGCTCCATTAGTGTGGCCTGTACACGTGATACATACATAGCCGGACAGACAGCTAGACCAACTTGAAAACTGAAGAAACCTATGTTGACAGTTTTGGTTGACGGCTTCTAAAAATGAATTTTTCTTCACCAGCTCCTTGGAAAGAGTTCTGTTTTGTTATTTTGTGAATTCTTGAACCGAGCCTTGTGTAGAGAAATTAATTTTTAAAAAAGCAATTAAATAGAACTATTGAATATTGTCAAAATAATCATTATTATTAATTTTTGACTACTTCTGCAAACCAGTTAGTTCTCATAGCTAAGTGGATTAGCAGCAGAGCATTAAACTGGCATAGAGGGACAGTTATTTATTTCCAATCCACACTGTTTACTCACTTAACAAAATTGATGACCTCAGTTAAATTGTGATATGTAAAAAATGTTTTAAAATTTAAAAAAACTTAAAAATTAAGATGACTGTAAATAGTATCCTTGTTGCCTTATTTTGAGAGATGTCTGTGTCTGTCCACTTATTTTGAGAGATGTCTGTCTCTGTCCACTTATTTTGAGAGATGTCTGTCTCTGTCCACTTCCTTTTGTAAAATAACTTCAATTGATGGCTTTCTTTGTGTATTGGTTTGATTTTTTGCTGTTTATTAGAAGCAACAAAAATGGTGGTTCGAGATAACCCTGGGAATTAACTCAGTTAAATATAAATGCATTTAGTTGCTTGCAAGAATTCTTTTTATGTATCTTCTTTTTTAGAATCAGAAGTCAGTCTGAAGGTCAATTATAATAAATGTTCCACAGGACAGGAAGTTGTTTACAATAATTCATCTACTAAAAAGTAAATGATAAAATAATTGCTTTATTGCCTGAATAATTATTTTATAGTTCTTATACATATAAGGCAATTTCAATTAGTACTGATAAATCTTTATTGAATAGCTTAATTTAACATTTGTTATAAAGCAATGAAATGTTATTTTCTTTTAATGAATCATAGACTGAGCATTGTCCTTGTCTACCACCAAATTTATTTTCTGCCTTCTACTGTTAATGACTTGTAAATCTCTTTATTAATAGTTTTTAATATTCAAATGGTTCTTGGACGATTGAACTCCTTATGGTTATTTGTGTTGTAAACACAACGTTTCGACCAATCTATTCTTCGGCCTTCTTCAGGTGTAAAATCCAAGTGTGATGGGTTAAACAAGTTATGTTTAAAGGGGGCGTGGCTTCCACTTCTCAACAAATCTAAACCCGACAAGACAAAGACACAGAAACACCCGATCCATGCGCTATAAGGGCCTCCCTTCTGTTTAACCCATCACACTCGGATTTTACACCTGAAGAAGGCCAAAGAATGGATCGGCCGAAACATCGTGTTTACAACACAAATAATAAGAAGGAGTTCAATCATCTGAGAACCATTTGAATATTAATGACCCTTCTCAAAACTATAGAAAATTTAATGTGTTTTGCTCTTTCATCATTTTATAATCCAAAGTATGGGATGTGTATTATCCAATGCCGGATTAACTATGTAGCAAGAAAACCAAATGCTATGGGCCCCACAATTTCAGGAGCCCCGCGCTAAACTCTTGCAAGATATCATTTCCGATTTCATGATTCTGCACTTGCTCTATTACTATAGTACTATACTGGCTTCAACTTTTATGAACGACTGGGTGTTTTAGGTTAGCAATTTTAGCCAATTATCACCTTTAATTGGGGTTATAATTTTAACAAAGTAATTAATGAAAAAATAAAAGGAGTATCACATAGATATTACATCTATGTGATACATATATGGAACATATATACAAAGGTATTTGAAACTGAAGTCTAGCCACTGCACAAAGATGAAAACGAAAACAAAATACAAAACTATACAGAAATGTCAGACATATTTGTTGTATTATCTGGCTGTATAGCAAATGAAAAAAATTAATTACTTTGCAAGTAAAAAATGTATGTTTTGATATTTATGTATATTTTCTTAATTTAGGGCCCCTTTATAACATATGCTACAGGCCCAGCACTAACTTAATCTGGTATTATTACTATATTCATTGTGAAATAGGATTTAATCTAATGCTTTTTGTTGTAGTGCTTTTCTTTACAATATATGTTTTTTCACCTTTTCTTATTCGGCTAATAAATCTTTCTACTTTCTACTATATATTGTTAATAAATCATTTGTTAAATCTTTAAAATCTTTTAAAATCAACTGAAAGATTCACTTACAAACACTGGTGTCGCCACTGCTTTTACAAATAGTTTCATTCTAAGTTTAAAAAGAAAAGAAAAAAACACTTTTGTAAAGAATTGTCAAGCACATATATGAGTAAAGAATCAGGTTTCCTAGTCAAACAATTCATCCATAAATATTAAATGCTCTCTCTTATTTCTAAATATAAATTCAATGAATATTTCTTTGTGTTACATTGTCTATGACTCAGGGTAAACAGTTTTTCTGGTTTTCTAACAATTGTATTTAAAATTTAAAAAATTAAAAGCTTTATTTTGAGAGATTTCTGTCTCTGTCCACTTCCTTTTGTGAAATAACTTCAATGGATGCCTTTCTTTGTGTATTGTATAAACGGTTTGCTTGACTTTTTGCTGTTTATTATAAGCAACAAAAATGGAGGTACCAAACGACCCTGAGAATTAAGTCAGTTAAATATAAATGCCTTTAGTTGCCTGCAAGAATTCCTTTAAGTATCTTGTTTTTTTTTAGAATCAGAAGACAGTCTGAAGGTCAATTATAGTAAATGTTCCACAGTTGTTGGTTGATGATAACTTTGGGGTTATGGGGGACAGGTTTAAATGAATGAGCTGTAAGTGTTTAGATGTTAGGTCAGTGAGTATACTAGCAGGGGTGGGGTGAAACATGTGAGGAGTCTTTTATTTTCAATGTCAGCTAGTACCTTCATATGTCCTACTTGTGAAAATGCTCTTTTTCTTTCTTTTACTGATATTTAATAAGTGTTTACAAAGACCTTAGTTTGTCATGAAAGTTATTTTTTATCTAATTTTTAAACACGCTACCAAAGGTTTATTAATCACTGCTACCAAAGGTTCAGGTTATTCATGTGTTCAAACATTTATATGTATGTATGTATATATCTATGTATGTATGTATCTATCTATCTGGACTTTGCCCAGCCCTAATCATTCATAGTAGAAACTTGAAATTTTGTACATACACCTCATGAGTAGGGAAAATGTTTTTTTTGTTTTTTGAAAATCCCCCCCCCCCAAATAGGTTTTTAGAGAGGGGTTCAATTTTATCTATGTATCCGGACTTCGCCTAGCCCTAACCATTCATAGCAGAAACTTTTGTACACACACTCCCCTCAATGAGTAATGCTTTTTTTGTTTTTTTGAAAATTCCCCTCCAAAATAGGGTTTTAGTGGGGGTTCAATTTTTAATGTAAGCTTATGCTAAATTGGTCACCTGTTTGTGACATTTTTTAGTGACCACAGCCCAACTTTTAATTGATCACCCCCAACACAGCGTATATGGGTGGTGGTGATTTATAATTTCCCTTGTAATGCTAGTTTTTATTGAAATTATCCAATAGAATATTGGATCCTTTTAACATCCATAGAGTGGTCATTTAAACATCAACCCAGTAAGTTCCAGCAATTAAACATCCTCCTCTCTAAAGAAGTCTAAGAGAGAGAAATCTTTTATTTCATTGACAAAGTTAAAGAAGATATTGTTCACTCATATGAATGCATTCATTTTTAAATGTTTTATTTCATTGACAAAGTTAAAGAAGATATTGTTCACTCTTATGAATACATCAATTTTTAATGCAATATCGCCAAATTTGTTTTGACTTTTCTAAGAATACTCATTGGGACTTTTTTCTTATTGTGTCAAATTCAGTGTTTAAACAAACTTGTCCCACTTGGCTTCATACTTTAAAAGTCTGTTTTGTTATAATCACTGAATAGCTAGCAATGGGTCTTCCCAGTGTTGGCAACTCAAAAACAATTGCTCGCCAAAAAGCGCTAAATTTTTAAACTTGCCAAAAATGGCCAAAAAACGCCAAAAATATGCTAAAAATGCTATATGTATCTATCTATGTATCCGTACTTCACACAGCCTAAACCATTCATAGTAGAAACTTGAAATTTTGTACACACACTCCCCTCAATGAGTAGGGAGAATGCATGTTTTTTTTAAAATTCCACTCCAAAATAGGGTTTTAGTTGGGGGTTCAATTTTCAATGTAAGCTCATGCTAAATTGGTCACTAGTTTATACCCGCTTGTTTTTTGAAAATTCAAACATTTTTTAGTGATACATATAAATGTGTGAAAACATGAATAACCTTAACCCAACAACAATATTTAAACTAGTGTTGTGGGTAGCAGTGATGAATTATTTATATTTCATGCATTTCTTCACACCAGATGTCTGGTAGCTGGCGCTGGGGATTGAGTGACAGCAAGTCTCCTTAATTTTCCAGCACCTTCCTCAGTATCCTTGCACTACTGTGGTCTGGAGAGTTTCAATCTTTCCTTGTATCTGCAATTTCTCCAATTTGCCATGAGTGTTTTCGGCACAGTTTCAAACGCATCAATCATTACTCACTGCTACCCACAACACTGATTTATTGTTGGGTTTAGGTTATTCATGTGTTCTGACATTTATATGTATCTATGTATCTGGACTTCGCCCAGCACTAACCGTTCATAGTAGAAACTTTTGCACACACACTCCCCTCAATGAGTAAGGAAAATGTTTTTTTTGTTTTTTGAAGAAAAAAACATAATAGGCTTTTAGAGGGGGGAGTGTTCAATATGCAATGTAAGTTTATGCTAAATTGGTCACTAGTGTTTTTGAAAATTCTGACCCTTTTTAATGTTCACAGCCCAACAAAAGGCAAGAGAAGTAACTTATTCATTAATAATTGAAAAAGGTCAAGAATCAATTTTTGTGGGGTCTGCATCTGAAAGGTTGATTAGAAATAAGACAGTGTTTTCAAATTCTGTTGAGACAAAACAACTGACCACTCTCCAACATGTCTGACCAGTTTGTACCTGATGACCTTCCCAATTCAAACAAACTGACCTAATTGAGTTCTGTGTACCTATGCTTGAAAAGTTTGCTTGAATAAAGATTGTTTATTCTGACAGTTGTACTTTTATGCTATTTGTATTGGTGTGTTCCTCATTCATTATCAGGTGAAAGAAATAGTTTGGTTTTTGACTGTTTTTAAACCAGGGTTTCTCAACCATTTTTCTCTATCATCCCACAGTTCAACTTTGCCCCCTTAAAAATGACTGCTCTACATTATCTTAACTCATAAGAACCCACTGTGACACCGGTGACATATACAATTTAATTGATCTGCACAGTCTCTTATATAATATTATATTATGTCCTTGATTTTAACTCATGAAGTGTACTAAGTGACATCTAATGAACATCCTGATGCAGTCACATTACTGTATGTCAATTTGCCTACCCAGAATCCCACATAATGTTCCTTCAAGTAGAAATGGATCTGGGTTCTATGGGTTAAGCCAAATAAATACTCACATCAAGTAGCTTGACTGCACATCTCCCAAAAGGAACATTGCTTTCCATTATGTAATGCCATTGTTGACAGCTCAAAAAATATTTTTGTGCTAGTTTGACTGTCAAAAAGCACTAAAAAAGCGTGAAACCTTTTAAAATAGCCAGAAATGGCCTAAAACCACCAAAAAGATGCTAAAAATGGTCAAAAATAGCCAGAAAATGGTCAAAAACAGCCAGAATGTTTTAGGCAGAAACTAAATCTAGCTTGAAACCCACTAAATTGGCAACACTGTGTAATGCTTTATATTGGCTAAGCCAAGTCAATTTCATATTAAACTGTTTACAATAGATATTTGGAATGTCAGAATGACCTACTCGTGCTTGCATAATGAAATAACATGATAATGGAAACGGAAATTAATAATTTAAACAATTTTTTCAAAAATACATATTTTGTAATTCACCAAGTGGGAGTAGCTTCCCCTTATTTCTAGACTTTACTGTCACGAAACGAAAGATGGCTTAATTTTTTAAAAAGAAAAATGTGTTTATATGTGACAATCTATCCCCCCTCCCCCAGCTCAATTTTTGTCCCCATAGGGTCGATATTGCCCCTGTTGAGAATGACTGTTTTAAAAAAATGTTAAGTCTTTATTGAAATTACTATTTAAGAATATTTAAATCACAAAAGTTAATTTTTATAGTCTTTGGAAGGCATCCTTTCACTCTAACTGTGAGCTTCAAAGTTGGTTTTTGCCCAGTCACCAAAGAAACATGCGGCCTAGCATTATCTTGATGGAATATTATGCCCTTTCTTTTAACTAATTCCAGATGCTTTTTGTTGATTGCTACTTCAATTAGTGTTATTGGAAGTGATACTTGTTTGGATCAATTGTTTGGTTCTCATAGTAGAGGACTCTCTTTCAATCTCATCATATACTCAGTATCACCTCCTTTGAATAAAGACTGGCCTTAAGTATTTGTTAGTTGCAGATTATTTTGCTTGCCCCACTATCTATTATGTTCCAAATTGTTGTAAAGTATCCCCTTTTCATGGTCCCATCCCAAGTTGTATTTAAAAAATGGAACCTTCAAATACAGTCCAATAGGTTTTTTTAAGGCAGTGTTTTCAAATTCTGTTCAGATCAAATCCCCAAATCAAACAAACTGACCTAACTGAGTTCTCTGTGCCTATGTTTATGTGGAAGTCACACATCAAAGCAACTAATAAAACCAAGCTGGTGCAATTGATTTTCAATGATTGATCTGGATATTTTGAGTATGTTTGCCATCTCCTGCGTCACATGGTATTGATTATGCTCAAGTGATGTCTTGATTTGATTGCTATAAACCTCAACTGGTCTATCTGACTGTTGAGCATTATTCAGTGGAAAATCTCTTGCAAGCCACTTTTGACACATTTGATCATTCACAGTGCCTTCTCTATAAACTGCACAGATCTTTTTTGCTTTTTTTTAAATAATAAAGTGTGACATGCCAATAATGTTGTATATATTCTTCAATCTTCAATGTTAGAGGCAATAAACAAAATATGCCAATTTTGACACATTTAAAAAAGATGTATGCTTATATGACATTTGTCACAAGACAAACAAAAGCAAGCTTCCTGAATGAAGTTAGTTAAAACTAAACGCTTTTAATGCCATCTAGTTGGAATATCTTGTTATAAGCAGTATTTAGCTGCAGACAATTTGCTACTTTTTTTTCCATTGCCAGGACAGAATTAAAATAATAATTAAGCAGAAGAATTTTTTTTCTTCCATCACAAGGAATAGTCTTTTTTGAAGTTCTTGAATATTAAAGCTAATGCTGTTTTTTTCATCAAACTTATATACGAACGAGGTCCTGAAAGTATCCAGCCATTTTGAATATCTCAAAAACCAGTTGCATGGATTTGATGTAACTTGGCAACCTTAGTGTGCATGCACAAGCAGACACTCACTCGTGGGGTTACTCAGTCAGCAGTGAGATGCCATTGAGTGAGGTTGCATACTGTGTGACCGTTGCATTCACAATGACCAAGCCTGCCCATTCTTCACGTCTCGTACAGGGTTTATTGGCAAAACATTGCGTCACCCAGGTTGGTTTAAAGGGTGAGGTCGGCCGTGTGCACATTGTACTTCACCTTAAAACTCAATTGCACAGACTTAGGATTATTCACATTCAGGCCCCGCCGAATTAGGACCTGAAAAGATGTGAAAAACCCTTCCTAATCTCTGTTTGCGGAGCCAAGTCATTCATATATATAAAAATTTATAAATCAATCAGCCAATCTTTCAGAGTGGAAATAATGATTTTTATGTTTTTCTGTAATTGAAATATATGAATTTCTTTGTGTTCTATTCAAAAGTGGAATAATTTATTGCACAATTATATGAAACAAATTTTTCTTATTTCAACAATTACTTTAACCATTAGATATCTTAATATGCAAGTGAGTAACATGTGTTTGTCCAATTTTATAAAGAAGAGGAACGAAAGGTGTCGTCCTTCTACCATCTGTTCTCTCTGGATTAAATGCATGGTATTATGATATATATTTGCGAAACCTATATATATATGTGGAATATATAGATTTTTATGTTTTATGAAAAAACAGGACTTCACAGACACTGGGCCTTTGATGCAACACACTGTATCCAGACTGTATCTAGATTTGGCTTCCTGCAACTTCTGACTTTTCCCAAAAAGATTCCATTCTTCATGCTGTTAAAATGTATATGTGTTGTAAATACATCTTGGTCTGTGGGAAGAAAATCCTGAATTTGGAGAAAAACTGAAACTTGGTTTATAAAAATATGATGATATATTTTTAATTGCATCAAAAACACTTTGCTGTGGTGGGGAATGAAGAGTGGGAGAGAGATGATAAGAGCTGACAGACTGTTCTTAACAGGGACATTGGTCTTGTGTTTTCCCAGTCTGTCTTTGTGTTTTTGGGCAGTCTGTCTCTGCTTCCTGAGGGCATCTCTCTGCTTTTCCGAGGACCTCTGTGTCGCTTTTATCAGGTTCGAACACCCATGTTGATTTTCCAGTCCTCCATCTGCAGTCAGGGTTTAGTCAATATCCTGTTTATGACTTTTGAACACCTGGTTTGTCTTCCGGTCCCTGACACCTTGCAATTTGGGGTTTTTGTCGATATCCTGTTTATAACTTTCAACACCAGTGGGGGTCAAATCTGTGACCCCCCACCCATGGCTGCCTAAATATCCAACATGTAGGTCATCCTGAAGCTCCAAATATCTAAAATCTAGCTCCACCATGTTGGGGGTGATCAATTAGGCAGTGATTTTCAGATCACATACTTAGTTTGTCAATTCCATTCTCCATACTATTAAAATGTATATGTAGGTCGCCCTGAAGTTCCAAATATAAAAAAATCTTTTGCCAGATAAATGGCTGGGGGAATAAAAGATTTTTGAGAAAATTAATTTAATCTCATTATCCAATTTCTGAAAAGAGTTGTACTTCGAAATTCTCATCCAGACCAAAAAAAACAAATCTGATCAGTCATTCAATAGAAACTATCACGTGACCAACATCTTTTGGCAGCATGCCATGTTGGGGGCGATCAATTAAAAAATTGGAAAAAGTTACTTCTCTCGCCTTCAGTTGGGCGGTGATCAGTATAAAGTTTGAATTTTCAAAAAAAACAAGCTTGAACACTGCTGTACACAAACTAAGGGACTAATTTAGCATAATATTACACTGTAAATTGACTCCCTTCCAAAAACACTTATTTGAGTTTTTTTCTAGACATAATAAGGAGTAAATCTTTAAATCTTTAGCCCAATTGGTATGGTATGGTATCCATTGGTATGGCCTGTACACATGACACATTCATACATAGCCAGCCAGCCAGAACCACTTAAAAACTGAAGAAACCTATGTTGACAGTATTTTTTCAGTATTTTTAATGTTTTCAAGTTGCTTTGCTGGAAAAGTCATGTCACTTGGCTGTAAAGAGGATATACGTAGATAGTTTCCAAGGGGGTGGGGGAAAACACTGACACAGTTCGATGCAATAAGTCAAACGGCACGTCAAAGTTGCAGCACCGGAACAAAGCCTTCAAGGGACACCTCCTTGCTTATCACTGGTAAACTATCACCACTGTCACAAAATCTGAGACACTACCAACTCCAAGACAGATTCGATAGGCAAGCCTAGCACCGACTGACGAGATGTTGCCAACTGGCCTTTTATAGCCAAAAGCTTGTTACATCCGGGTCACTAGCGCTTTACATACGGGTCACTGACACCTCGTCTATATCTGTCAATGACTCGTTCTTTTGGCTTTTGATTCTTGGACCTTAGACAAAAACAGCACACCACACGAGGCTTTTTTTCTCCACTTCTTCATTACACAATAGAACGACACTGAAATGATCTCTCAAGGGCACAAGCCTGGCCAAAGTATATGGAGATCATGGGGTGCCCAGTTGACAGAATACCCTTCTCTGCCTCACCGATATAGTCCAAAGAAAAGCAGAGACATATGTTTGGCATCAGCTTGGCTGCAGGAGTTGCCAGAACGAAGTCAAAGTTGGCTTCCAACCATCTTAAGGGAGTCTCCACTCCCTGGTTTGGAATCAGAGGTGTCTGTCTCCTAGACTTATTGTCAACCAAGGCTAGAGAGCCCAGTCTGCCCTTATATTTACCCATAGCTGGCGAGGGGAAAAGAGATGGATTCATGCCTTTCCCAAGGGCATTAATGCAAAGTGAACACAAACTGTCTCAGATGGAGTTTGAATCGGTTCATTGATTCCATTCTCCGTGCTGTTAACTGTTAGGCCACCTGCACTTCTCACTACGGCATAAATAAGCCGTTTTTATATGTGCATTCAAAAAAAGGAAAAAAGAAATATGTTTGGATTTAATAGATTCTATTAATTGTGGTGCTTATCAAACAATTTCCTTTCAATTCTTCTGAGAATCAGATGTGCGAGATAAACCCGTTTGACTTTAATCTACAATAGATATTTTCATAGAAAATACAAGTTTTCCCACTTTTATATTTTGACTCTGAAATGAGGTCAGACATTTTCATTCAAATGTGCATGGGTGCATACGCATGCAAAAATAATGAAATATAAAGGAGAATTAAAACAGATAAAATGATCCCACCCAAAAGAAATGAGAACAGTTGGAATATTTTATATACCTTATATACCTTATATCGGTCAGTAGATACCATGCAGTAATTAGACTGACATATGTTTCTACCAATTGTTTCCCAGCTCCTCATCTTTTATGATGAATGTGGGTTAGATAGTTTAGTAGGAGAAGGTGTAGCAATATTTGTCTCTGCTTGACCATTCCCTCTCTAGGCTAGTCTTGAAAGTGTTCACATTCTCTGCAGTGACCGTGGCTTCACTCAGACAGTTGCTGTCCGCTGTCACTCTTGCAGCGAAGAACCGTTTTCTTGCACCAGTTTCAAGTTGCATTTGAAGTTTGTATCTGTGGCCTCTAGTGCTGTAGTATAACCATCTTGTACATGTTCTGCTGACATTTACGGGAAATAAATATCTGTGGATGGAAACAAACATTTGGTCCATACACAAAATAGGCTCTCCCACGTGGCAAGAGAGAAAGACGACAAAATTCAGTGATTTCAAAAGGGAAAATGATTCCATTTATTTCTGTTGATTAACATTAGTGCCGGGCAGGTTTGCGGATCAGTCAGGGTATTGAATTCTGTTTTGCTGAAAATCTAGCGAGTTGGTTAAATTCTGTTCCTAATTGCTTTACTGAAAGAGTGACCAGTAAGGTGATCATGGCAGTTCAAATCAGACCGTACTGGTTTCTATCCTCGCACTCTCTCCCTCACATGGGTGAGGAGTGGAACACGGTTGTTGACACGTCGCTGCTCTGAGCCCAACTGACTCACTGGTAGAATGCATTCACTTTGTTCTCTCAGTCAGTCGTTTGACCTTTTTCTAGCTCTGAACCTGATATGGTGTTTTGGAGCATGTGCCAATACTATCACTCCAAACTCCATTCTTCTCTACCCTCCTTCGCTCAGCAAATGAACACACGAACACACAGCCCGAGTGTATTTCATTACAGTGTATGTGTTTGGTGAAAAAGTTCAGAATGTGCTTGTTTGGGCAGATAGTGCAACGACTTGTTTGGGCAGATAGTGCAACGACGGTTGGTATATCGAGCTGTTGCAGTCTGCTAGTGTATGGGAGGACCTTCAGTTCAGTGACTAGTTGAGTGGCTCTCCTCTGCACCTTTTCGATTGCGTCCTAGTCACGCTTCAACTGAGGAGACCATGCACAGGATATGTATTCCAGGTGTGGGCAGACGAGTGATTTGTACAACATTGTGAATATTTCCTTGCTCATGAACTTGAATGTGTAACATTTAATTAACTCTTAAATTCATATCAGGGAATTTAAATGTTAAATCAAGGGGAGTAATTTCTGATTAAAGATACTTCCCTTGCACTTTTTGGTATATTTTTTCTTTTTCTTTCATTCAATTCACAGAAGAGTTCCATAGAGTTTTCAAGCGGTTCATGAATCCAAGAGTTAAAACTAATATAGTACCGGTCAAAATTGACAGAATTATTTACATATGGATATACAAATATATATTTTAGTATAAATGTATTTATTGCAAACAAAACAAAAAGCATACGATGAATGAAATTTATTTTTTTGTCAATTTTCTACAACTCTTCATATTTTCTGGGTCTTTTTAATAATTTTATAACAATTAGGCAACAGAAGTCGGTAAAAAATGAATCTGACACATCACCAGCAGCAGTTAGTAGTAGTAGTAGTGGTATTACCAGCAACAGTTGCCTGCCTACTTCCAGTGAACCAGTTGCCTGCCTACTTCCAGCTTTACCAACAGCAGCACAGTTTGTGTCTGTGTGTTCACAATACCCCCTTCCTCTCTTTCTGTTTGCTTTAGTGTGACCAAAAACCAACCAACAAACAAACAAAGTGTCAAGGTCTTTTATATTATAAGATGTGTGTGTGTCTAAGCATGTGTGTGCATGTGTGTGCATGTGTGTGCATGCACAGGCATGTGGACACACATGCAAATATGTGCATATGATTACAGATAGTTTGATAATTTTATACGTATGTCTTTTATTTGTGGACTCTATTTTAATATTCCTACAGTTGAAATATATATCTACTTATATAATATAATGAACAGTGTGAATTTCTCGGTTCTCTGTCCATAACCATGGACTCTTCCACTGTAGAAACAAAAGGGGGTGGGGAAAAACACTGACACAGTTTAGTGCAAGAAGTCACCAAATGGCATGTCAAAGCTGTAACGCCAGAACAAAACCTCCAACGGGACACCTCCTTGCTTAACACCAGCAAGCAGTCATTGCTATCAACACTGGACACCTCCTTGCTTAACACCATCAAGCAGTCATTGCTATCAACACTGGACACCTCCTTGCTTAACACCATCAAGCAGTCACTGCTATCAACACTGGATGCCTCCTTGCTTAACACTGTCAAGCAGTCACCGCTATCAACACTTGTTACAAAGTCTGAGACGCTACTGCCGGCACATCAAAGCCATGTTTTTTATAGTAACACTTCTCACAACATACAGGCTATTGGTGGTGCATATCACAACATACAGGTTATTGGTGGTGCTCTTCTTTTTTCCTCATCTGGGCCACTGGTAATTCTTTCTCCCTGCTGGATTTCAAATGGTGGCAGGCGCATGCTTGAAGCCTTTTTTCGATTAGGAAGTCGGACTTCATTTTCTCTGCTACATGATAACAAATTTGCTGATAAAAATTGCAGTGATATAATCAAGAAAATAGTTTGTAATTACAATCTGACAAAATTGACTTTTTGATATTCAATCTCTTCTTGCTATGTTCTATAACTATAAATTATATAAATATATGTTTTTCTTCTCTTAAATAGGATATTGTGAAACATGGCAAACCCAGTTTTATTGTTGGAGGAGCCACACACCATGACTTGGATCAGGGAAAACTTGGTATGTATACTTATCCCGTCATGTCTGGAAGAAGAATTACATTTTTTATTAAATTTGACTAGTTTTTACCATCAACCTAATTTTAGTTGTTTTTATACAACTTATTAATTCAAGCCACTGTTTCTATGGCAACAAATAACAGCGCAATCAGAAATAAAGAGTTAGCCTTCAGTGAGAATCAAACTCGCATCCTCATTGCTAGAGGGAGACTAGTTTACGCCTAGCTAATTTTACCAATTGGCCACAAAGGATTAGCATGAATGTGAATTAGTTTCTGCTAATCCATAAAGTCTTTGTGGCCGATTGGTAAAAGCAGCTAGGTGTAAACTAAACTCCCTCTGGCAATGAGGGTGTGAGTTCGATTCTTACTGAAGGCTTACTCTTTATTTCTGATTATTCAAAGGCCATCACAACTGCTAAATTGAGCATAATAAAACAATAAAAGTTACGATTCACTTCACTATCAATCGGCAACTCATTTTAAACGTATTTGGTACTTCTTTGGACAGTGTTTTCTTTTTAAGTTGCTACGAGAGCCGAACATATATATATATATTAAATATATAATATAATATAGAGACTGTATTCAGTACCGGCAAACACATGAAATAATTTATTTTTTGTAATAAATAAATAATATAACTTGTTTGTTTTCAAAGTCAATCAGCAATAGTGAAGAAGTATCGAGCGAATTAATTTCTTTGAAGCAACTTTTTGTTTATACAACACATTGACAGATATTTTGGACTTAATTATTCTATGCGTATTCAAGTTGTCCAGTTTTTTTATACTAAAGTGCACTAAAACATAGATGCTTTCAAATTTTCATCTACAAAACTTGACCCCCAAATAAACGCCTACCTAAAAAAATGGGCGATCTATCGGATGGGCAATCTTACAGTAGATCCCAGTATGAGGATGGACAGACGAATGAGAACAACCTAACCCACTGCATTAAATAAAGGGTTCAGTTCAAAATTCCCAGAAATTACCAAATACAGCAAATACCTGAAGAAGACCGGAGATACAACAGCCGAAATGTTGTGACTATGAAAACCAAGATGAGGACACCAGTTTGAATAAATCTGTGTATAATAAATATTACACTCACATATAATGTGAGGTCCTCATTTTGGTTTTGATTCTGATACAAAATAACTTGCATTGTACATGAATAAATGCAATATTACAAAACGTTTTTAAATTCTTGAAAATATACAGATATTGATTGTAACTTTGTTTGGTCCTTGTTAGACAACCTTGATCCAGACAAAGCTTTATAAACATCTAACTATAATATTGCCTGTTGCAAGGCTTGCTTGGTGGTTAAGGTAGTTGCATATTTCCCACTGGC
This sequence comes from Architeuthis dux, assembly GCA_006491835.1. Classification (NCBI taxonomy): domain Eukaryota; kingdom Metazoa; phylum Mollusca; class Cephalopoda; order Oegopsida; family Architeuthidae; genus Architeuthis; species Architeuthis dux. Next base: position 7,441,437 of record VCCN01000353.1, on the reverse strand, counting down.
CTCAGTGCTTCAAATTCAAGTAAAATGCCAGGATTTTGAATGCTGATTTTCAAGACAGGTAAGCCTGCTCTACTTTGTGGAATGGCACAATTAAAGTTCCCTCCTTCTATGGCCTTGTGCCGGACTAAGCTAAGCTTAGTATATTTCTATAATATGGCAAATTATGCATTTTATGAGATTTTATTATTTTAATAAAGCCAATGCCAATGACCATTTTACAAGTAAAAGAATTAGTTCACTTGGAAGTATAGCTCATTACCGAGAAGGTGAAAATAGTTAACCATTACTTGCTTAGAGGTAAAACTCTTTTCAGAGGTGTAGCTAGGGATTTGGGGGCTAGGGAGGGGGCTTGGCTCCTTGAGGGGCGCCCACCAGCATTTAGTGAGATTTTTCAGTCGAAATACAGTAGGTAGACTACTATTTACAAAGCTTTTTGGGGGCTCCCTCTATTGGGGGCCAGTGTTTCAAATAGCCCCCACCCACCTCAGCTATGCCTCTGACTCTTTTAATCCAAATAAGTAGACTTGAGGTTTGTCATATATAAACAGAATTTACCTGGCAATAGGCAATAGCAAAATTGTCTTATGCCCTTGATTGATAGATGCCTGGCTCCTATGAATAGGTTATTGGAATTGCGCCAATGACTTATTCATAGGAGCTAGGCATCAATTACTCAAGAGTATACGACAAATGGCAGGTAAAATAAAAGAAATAGGTTATTGGAACTGTGTCAATGAACCTCAAAATAGAAAAAGTAGGTTATTGGAATTTCACCAATGACCCTCAAAACGAAAGAAATAAGTTCTTGCAGTTGCACCAACAAACCCTCAAAATAAATAAACTTTAAGCTTCAAAAATGATACAATTTTCAACTGATATTAATGAATGTTTACAAGACTTTATACACACAGATTTCATTATTAGTAATCTTAGCATAGATGTACAGAAATGCGAATTACATACAGCAGTAAGAACTTTATGTATAGACAAAATATCTCTTTATAGTAATTATATTATTATATCTGATAAAATCTTGGCATTGATTATTAATCAATCATATCACCAACATATAATCATTCTTCCAGAATAATCTTTCCTGTATGTGCAATACTGGAACTATTTTTCTAGATTGCCAATATGACAAGGATTAGAAAATGCTAAAATTTTGATGGATACTTAGATTTAAAAAAAATCTTTTATTCCTACATTTGTTTGATAGAATATAGTATTGGTATTATCACATAAAGCCGACTATTTCTATTTCCCCCTCTTAAAATATTTGATGCATCTTTCTTTGAAAAAGAAAAGCCAATTTGGTTCACACACTGAAACAATATGAGGTTTTGATTCTCTCTATCCCCCTCTCTATCGTAAAAGATAAACATTCA
>VCCN01000353.1:7406913-7426912 GCA_006491835.1 Architeuthis dux | reverse complement strand
TTACTGGTTTGTGCCCGCTTGTTTTTTGAAAATTCAGACATTATTTTTAGTGATCACAGCCCGGGCTTTTTAATTGATCACCCCCAACACAGCATATATGTGTGGCAGTGATTCATAATTTCCCTTGGAATGCTAGTTATTACTATGTTGCATGTTTCATATGTTTGTAGTTATTTAACTTGAAATGGTTTTGCATAAATCTGAGGTTTGTTATTAAAATGAACACTTGCTTTAAAAATAAAATAAAACGAGAATAAAAGGTTAAGAATCTCTGGTATCCATTTCCCCCCCAATTAACCTTTAGCACTCTACATTCTTTTTCAAAGACTCCAAGGTTTTATGCACTTAACCTGTAACTTGTGTGTCTGTTCATGTATGACTAACTGCCTAACTGCCGTCTGATTTGAAATCATGGCGCACCCTTACAAACACTCTGATTGGTGGAACACATTGGTGACCTGGTCAACCGTTTGACCCAAATCCTGGTCCGGAATCTGACATCCTCCAGCTGAACAAAACCTAATAATACTATCCCCCCAAATTCCAGTCTTCTGTACCCTCCTTCCTTCAGTAAGCAAACACATGAACATGACCCATGTATACAGGTGCATCTAAAAAAATTAGAATATCGTGGAAGAGTTCAATATTTTTTGTCAGTTATTTCAGAAAGTGAAAAGTGTATATATTCTAGACTCATTACATGTAAACTAAAATGTTTCAAGCATTTTTTAATTTCAATTTTGATAATTCATTGATAGTTCATTGATAGTTCAGTACTCACAACCACAACCATGGGGAAGACTGCTTACTTGACAGTTGTCCAGAAGACACGCGTTGACACCCTCCACAAGGAGGGTAAGCCACAGACGGTCATTGCTGAAAGGCCTGGCTGTTCGCAGAGTGCTGTATCAAAGCATATATCAAGGTCCCAGATTCTGGAGGAAGAGTGTAGAGGCACAGAATCCAAGTTGCTTGAAGTCCAGTGTGAAGTTTCCACATTCAGTGATGATGTGGGGTGCCATGTCATCTGCTGGTGTTGGTCCACTGTGTTTTATCAAGTCCAAAGTCAATGTAGCCTTTTATCAGGAGATTTTAGAGCACTTCATGCTTCCGTCTGCTGACAAGCTTTATGGAGATGCTGATTTCCTTTTCCAGCAGGACTTGGCACCTGTCCACAGTGCCAAAACTACGAGTAACTGGTTTGCTAACCATGGTATTAGTATGCTTGATTGGCCAGCCAATTTGCCTGACCTGAACCCCATAGAGAATCTAGACATCAGACCCAACAATACAGATGAGCTGAAGGCCGCTATCAAAGCAACTTGGGTTTCCATAACACCTCAGTAGTGCCACAGTCTGATCGCCTCCATGCCATGCTGCATTGATGCTGTAATTCGTGCAAAAGGTGCCCTGACCAAGTATTCAGTGCATAAATGAAAGGACTTTTCAGAAGTTCAACATTTCTGTATTATAAATCCATTTTTTTTATTGATCTTATGAAATATTCTAATATTTTGAGATAGTGGATTTTTGATTTTCATGAACTGTAAGCTGTAATCATCAAAATTAAAACAAAAAAAGGCTTGAAATATTTCACTTTATGTGTAATGAATCTAGAATATATGAAAGTTTCACTTTCTGAATTAAATTACGGGAAAAATTTAGCTTTTCCACAATATTCTAATTTTTTTAGATGCACCTGTATTTCATTACAGAAGGCTATAGAATGGATAAGCCAAAGCATTGTGATAACAATAAATTAGCATAATGAGTGAGTTCAGTAGTCCAGAACATCCTGTTGTCCAGAGGTCATGACATATCCTAACACCAAGTTTCCACCATCTCCTTCAAAGTAGTCCTGTTGGGCATATATATGGTGATCTCACAAAAGGTAGTGGCAAAAGCCCATGCCAAATTAGGTTTGCATGCAATGTTATAATTAATCATACTTTAGGTTGCACAAATATAACATTGATGGTGCCCAGTGCATAACATTTCTTGGAGGCCCTTAGCCATTATTATTTTCAAACAAATCAAAACAAAAAGAAAATATTCATAAAATCACAATGTTTAATTTAACTTAAACACATTTATGGATAAATATTCCATCTCTATAAAATAATAAATCCTCTCAAACAAATTTGGTCAAGACCTTTATCTCTGGGATACCCAATAGTTTATTATTTTTTGCAGGTACGAAAGTAAAATGTCTTGACTAAACTTGTTTGATGGTTTATTATGTTACAGAGATAATTTGTGTGATGACTTGGGCTTTGAAGGAAGTCACAAAGTCAAACAATATATATGAAAGAGAACCTACATTTTTACTATATAGAAACACAAGGTGATTAGTCAAGTTCGTCAGTTTGTTTCTTCTTAAGTATTAGTATTAGTGGCTTTTAGTACTGGTTAGTAATTGAGAAGATAGGGAGGAAAAATAGAATATAGTGTTGTTAGCATTTAGAAGATTCAGTTGATCTTTAGATATGCTGATTTAGGAGACGCCAAAATAGGTGTGACTAACTTCATTCACAGGATGATTCTGGCTGATGAGTATTGCCTAAAAGTGCGGCAAATTAGGGACGCTGAGGTCTAGACAACAGGAAGTGCTTCTAAAAATAGCACAAGCTGACCTTTGTTGTCCAGGGTGTTATGACAGATTGATTATTGATCGATACCTTGTACAGTGATGTTGTTAATCAACTTAATCCTGTGAATTAATTATTGAATATTAATCCTGTATACAAATATAATCTTATTTTCAGATCTCCAGAGATGAAGAGTTTGACCAAAGAACAAAAAGAAAAACTTCATCTAGTGGCACTTGATGATGGAGAATTTTGGTAAGTTGGTTTTTCTTGGTAAAGTTCAGTTATACATTTAATTAAGCATATTCTTTTTTTAATGCATTTAACACATTGCCTCTTTAGCACATCAAAACAAATGTTAATTTGCATGAGAGCAACACAGCTAAAAACTGCACGTTTTCCAATAATAAAAATACCCGGATGAAGTAGGAAATAAGCACCCTGAAATTGACTGAATTGAAATGGACACATTTTGCCTCAACACCGGATGACGTCACTGAAATGTCAGCAGTCTTACTAAGATAAACAAATACAACGTGTTTTTTTAGGGAATATCGCAGCTTTAACTTTGCACAGACCTTTTTTGAGTGAGATTGAAATTAATAATCTCAAAGTTTTTAAAACTTTTTTCATCCAGTCCAGTCGTTTTTACATGATCTTCTTGAATTAGAAATTGTTACGATAGGCTTGAATTAGGATAGGTAATAGATAATTAAATACTTTTTCTAGTATCTGCCCCCAATAAGAAACTGCATTTACAGATTAAGTGTTTCAGTTAAATTAAAGTGGATGGGGAGAAAATTAAATAAGTAAGACCAATAGTTTTAAATCGTGAGTGGTGAATATTTTATTGTAGATGGTTTTATTTAGCAAAGCAATAGTGCAAGTGAAAATATTTTATTATATATCACTATCAATATATATCTATAAATGTCAGATTGGTGTACCCCTGTGAAAATGAGCATACTGAGATACTTTAGAAGACAGCATCTTCGGGGTGGGGGGATTATAGCATCTACCCATCCTTCCTTCCTAACCTCACGGACCTTAGCGTATCCCTAGTTCCTAAAACCCATTTCCATCACTGTCTATGACATCAACAAAAATATAAATTTGGTTGCTGTCTTTGCTCTCTTCATTCAAAAAAGAATCCAGCTATATTTTCTAACATACTATTTTTAATCAGATTCACCTAATACTCTCAAGACATAGTAGTCAATTGCTACAATAAAAGATGAAGAACTATAAAATGCACTTACATAAGAGTTTTTCCTTTTGTAATATTTAAATTCCATGTCCCAGTGTCTAATCTTTTGTAAGTAAAACCTTTCTCAGCTACCTCTATTGTTTTTTGATGGACAAACAACTTCATAAATACTTAAGTGGCCAAGCCCTTTGTTCTATATTGGTGTATTATATCAGCTGATTTTCTTTCTTTAGTAATTGTGTAGTTTGGTAACTTAATCATTACAAGACTTGTAATTTACCAATAGATTTAGGTGTTCATAGTATTATTATTCATTCATTTATTTGCTTGGTTACCATTGTCTATTTTAAAGATCTCTCTCTCATTCTGTCTGCTTTTTTTGATTTTTCTTTTTTCTTTCTTTCATTTTCTTTTTATCTTTCTTTCATTTTCTTTTTTTCTCTTTTTTTTTCCTTTTTCTTTTTGATTTTTCCTTTTTCTTTTCTTTTTCTTTCTCTTTCTTTTTTTCTGTCTCTTTTTTTTCTTTTTTTTCTTTTTCTTTTTTGTTTCTTTCATTTTCTTTTTTTTCTCTTTTTTCCTTTTTCTTTTTTGTTTCTTTCATTTTCTTTTTCTCTTTCTTTTTCCTTTTTCTTTCTTTTTTCTTTCTTTTTCTTTTCTTTTTCTCTTTCTTTTTCCATTTTCTTTCTTTTTCTTTTTTCTTTTTTTCTTTCATTTTCTTTTTTCTTTCTTTCATTTTCTTTTTTCTCTTTCTTTTTCCTTTTTCTTTTTCTCTTTCTTTTTCCTTTTTCTTTTTCTTTCTTTTTTCTTTCCTCTTCTTTTTTCCTTTCTTTTTTTTCCTTTTTGTCAAACTCCAGGACAAAGTCATAGTTTAGTTTACTTTCTGTGTAACAAGAACAAGAACAATCCTCACCAAAAATAGGGAAGGAAACCGATATGTAAAATCCCCAGTGATTTGAATTCATGACCTATTGATCGCTTGCGACAAACTGACAAATCTTACATACCTCCAAGATTTATAGTAGAATTACACAAGGAAGTAGAAGTAGGAGTAGAGTTTGACTCTGGAGCAGCCAGACATGTTCTTTTTATTTTTTACTTTTCATAGCTTGGATCTGTCTGTCATTTATTTATTAAAAATCTGTATTTAATCTTTAAACATTTTATTTAGTTTGAGATTACACTACAAAACTACAAAAATTACATTATTTAGTTTGAGATTTGTAAATGTAGTTAATGTTGATTGAATTGAAACTAATATTATTATCTAACTCCCATTATTAAATTTATCTGACTCCAATAAAATGGAAAAGTTAACTGTAAAAATAATAACAATTATAAGAGCGTAGTAATCTCTAATGGTAAACTAATAAAAGCAGCAGCAGTAGTAATAGTGCCTATAGTGATAATGGCCTTTAGGGTCTGACTGCCGATAATAAGCTAGGGTGCTGATGAGATTAGAGAAAGAAAGGGTGAATGTTAGCGGTATGTGTAAGAAAGATATTTATTTCTTTGCCTTTTACTGCATGTAGTAAAAGGGATGGAATACATGTATGTTGCAAGATGCAAGTTGCACATGGTAAATAATGCAATAAGAATAAAGAATACAAATACTCTGCAACGATAATAAGAAGTATATTTATTACAGAAGATATAACAAAAAGGTAGTTCTTAGTCGGTGAGAAGAAGAAAGAATGCATTTAAAGAGTTTATATACTACTTAGTAAAGTGTCTGTCCTTAGTTTGTTGAAGATGTTAAGGAAGAGAGCGTGTGTGTATGTATGAATATGTACGTACATAATCAGAGTTGAGAGACTCGTCTCTGTGGAACAGATCATAGTTTTGTTAGGCAACAAAAACTGACTAAACAAAGATGAAGAATAGATCAGTCTTCTTTATAGTAAGAGGTGAGTGGTGGATGTGAGGCTGGTCGAAATATCGGCCAGTGAACTGGGCATCGGAAATTACATTATTTACTTTGAGATTTCACTACAAAACTACAAAAATATGCAGAATGAAAGATGAAAATCTAATATCTCAAGCCTTGATGTCTATGCATTTTTTTTTTCAGGATGTCCTTTGAAGACGTGTTGAAGAATTTTGATGAACTGACTATTTGTCATATGCATCCAGATGCTATGACCTCAGAAATGTTGACGGACAATGTAAGTAATAAACATTTTCTAGATATGAACAAACACTCATAGCATGTAATGCTTTGGGTGAAAGAAAGGAAAGTAAATATTACACTATCAGGAGATGATCAAAAATGGCTAGAAATGGCTTTCCAGTTTTAATTCTTTAAACTGTTATTTTAAATCAGTGTAATTTCTTGGTAAGTTATCTCAATCATCTTTATTATAATTCATAGCACAAACTTTCTCTTGATTTTTCTTAAATCTGCTTTGTCCCTTTTATACAAATAATATGCATTACAAATTTAAGAGCAAAATGTAGTTCAATATTATATACTTGAATATACTATACTTGAGTAAACCCTGATGTATTTTTTCTAGAAGGAAGTACAAGAGACTGAGAGGCTGCACATATATACAGTAGAAGCAAATAAAAGTAGATTGAATATCAGAAAATTCTTTTTTAGCAATAGAGTGGTAGGACTTTGGAATGGATTACCGGAATATGTAGTGCTATCAACAGATGCAAATTATTTTAAAAAGAATTGTGATGTTTATTACACCACCGCAAAGGTTTAAGGCCCTAGATATTATGTAAATATGATTGTTATGATGTTGCTTGTATATACAAATTGTATACGTTTTTTTCACACTAAAATAAAAATGTTCAGAAATGTTCTTGAAATAGGCTTTTTTTGACAGCAGTTAATTGCATCATTAAGCCAGCTTCAGTGTAGTTGGGCTGGGATTAAACTAATAAGAAAAATGGTAGTTAAATTTGGTATGTCCAATATCAGAATAAAGATTATTTTTTAAATATTGATATTCTCGGATGTGACCGTCTTTTCACTTAAGCTGTCCCATGTGTTTGCTATTCTTGTTGAGAGGAAATTTTTCTAACACCAGTGGAGGTCTGAATTTGTAGTTTATGGTTGTGTCCTCTGGTTTTACTGCAGATAGATGAAGTCAGCATTTTCTTATCAGGGCATTTTGAGCAATGTATGTCAGTATCCACTCTATGTATGTTGTTTCAGATTCTATAGACCTCTAGTAGGTCAGCACATTTTCTTCTGTTTTTCAACAGTCTCTAGATTAAGTTGTTTTAATCTTTCAGTGTAAGATATATCTCCCTGCAAATGTCACAAATGTACTAATTCTTTTAAGTACTGTATTCTTTAAAGAAAATCAACTTATTATGTAGTAATAACCGGCAAGTGTTGATATTATAGGGTTGCCATATGTCTGTATTTTCTGAGAGATGTTCTTCATTTTGGTCTCAAAATCTTCATCCTGAAGGAATTTCAGCTATCATCATTTTCTCCACTGAAAAAAAAACATGACACTTTAATGGTGTGTGAGAGAGCTGAGGGAGAGGAGAGTACAGGGTTGTCAACTTGGCAGTTTTAGGGCTAGCATGTAGCATGTACTGCTTTTTCTTGTTCTTCAGCCATGTGCATTCATTTTTTATACTGCTATTACAGCCATAAATGAAATATTGAAAGTATACCATTTTCTTAATGGCTTTTCCATTTTATTTTTTAAAGGAATTTTCCACTTCCATTTTTTTAAGGAATCTTGGAATGATAATCACTCTTCTAACAATTATTGACAATATAAAGTAAATTGTTCCTTTTCATAAAATAGAATATGAATTAAAAAAATAAATAACTAGCATTCCAAGGGAAATTATGAATCATTGCCACCCATATATGCTGTGTTGTGGGTGATCAATTAAAAAGTTGGAAAAAGGGGTGATCAATGAATAAGTTACTTCTCTCACCCTTTATTGGGCTGCAATCACTAAAAAAGGTCTGAATTTTCAAAAATTAAGCGGGCCCAAACTTGTGACCAATTTAACATAAACTTGCATTGCATATTGGATCACCCTCTAAAAACCTATTCGGGGGGGGGGGTTCAGAAAACAAAAATGATTTTCCCTACTCATTGAGGGGAGTGTGTGTGCAAAATTTCAAGTTTCTACTATGAATGGTTAGGATTGGGCGAAGTCCGGATACATAGATAAATACATGGATACATATAAATGTCAGAACACACGAATAACCTAAACCCAGCAACAGTATTTAAACCAGTGTGGTGGGTAGCAGTGATTAATAGCATTATCATTTGAGTAAGAAGTTGCTATTGTTTTTCTATGTGTGTGTATATGTGTGTATGTGTGTGTATGTGTGTGTATGTGTGTGTGTGTGCACACATGTGTGCGAGTGTGTGTGTGCACGTGCACCTTTTATATTAGAGAGTCCTAGTTACATCATATAGGATGATGAGGATTATTGTATATAAGGCTTCAGCTTGCATTTTGAATCTAAACCACCCAATTAAAGAATGGTAGATAAGAAGCCTATACATCTGCAATGATTTAACAAGAGGGTACCAGTGATCTTGTGAGTACCATTTATTAAAGATGTATTAATTATTCTTACAGGACAAAGATCAGTGGTATGTGACCATGTTACATGATGCATGGATCAATGAACTCACTGCAGGGGGATGTGGAAATTCAGGCTTTGAGAGTAAGTAGAATGTCTTTCATCGTTTGTTAAATGGATGATATGGATTATTCATTAAAAAGGAATCCCTTTTATTTGACATATTATGATGTCATGTGACAAACAAACTGTTTATGTAATGCTGTCATTCTCAACCTTTTTTTTCCCCATGGCCCCCTTAAGAGCTTTTCTCAGGGATCCTTGTCAAACGGGGATATAACACAAACAAAGATAGACGGAGATTCTCTTATCATTTCAGTCTATGGCCCCCTTCAAATCTGCCAGAGCTGCCAAGGGGGCCATATGGCCCCTGTTGAGAATGGCTGGTGTAATTATAGAGTTATAGAGGCAGTGCACACCATTTTCCTCTCTCTCCTATATCCCAGTCTCCTGTACCTCCCACCAACCTGATTTAGCCTCATATACCACTATCACTATTTTGGGGGTCTGGGAACACTCAAAAGATTTTCTCACATAAATTAATGCTAATTGTTTCTCTGCTTTATGTTATTTCGGCTTTGGATTTTTATAGGAACGTTCTACTTTTGAATAGTAGGAGAACCTGGATAGTGACCAGGGTTGCCAGATATGTCCGATTTGGACATTGTGTCTGTTTTTCACCCTGTATATCCGAATAAAAATTGTAAGAATCGAACATCCAAAATTGTCCGATTTAAGGCCCCACTCAGCATTGCCATCTTTGATATTTTATATCTAAATTTTTATATCGGATATCAGTACTAGCCACTTTTAGCTATTTATTTTCATTATTGTGATAATATCATTATAAGAATAAGTCTTGCATTTCAGCATCCACTGCATTTGAACCCAGTGGGAAAGGCTTCATCTTTCCTTATTATTGCCCACTGACTTTACCATTACTTCACCACTCCCACACAATTTTCTGCACAATTTCTGCACAAAACAAATTTTAGGTTCTTTGTTAAATCAATTTTTTCCTTGTTTGTTAAAACTAGGAAAAAATTGATTTAACAAAGAAATTTGTAATTTTTGACCTAAAATTTGTTTTAGTAAGAAAATGCTTCATCTAAGAAATTTGGACAGCTTAAGACTATTACATCTACTACTACTAGGTGTTTACAAATGTTATGGTGTGGAGTTTACATCTAGTAGTAGTAGTAGTAGACATGATAGTACTCAGTTGAAAGGAAAACTAGTAAAAAATTAATAAAGAAAATGCTTCATCTAAGAATTGTGTACAGCTTAAGACTATGACATCTACCACAGGCAGGTGTAAACAAACAATGTCAGACGGCTCCCAGGGATATGGGATGTAATTTCAAATTATGTCTGAGGCTAATTTAGGATCCATGGTATTTACTTAGTGGTCATAGTATGCTAAACAACCTGAGAATTGCAATAAAAACAACAAAAATAAGATGAAAGATAAACTAGTAATGAAAATGCTTCATCTAAGAAATTTGGACAACAAATATGAAATTCATTTTGTTGAAGAAGAAATACTACACTTTGATCTTAGAGAAAAATATATCTTATGTTGCATCTTGGATATCATTATGAAATCATTAACAGATTTATAAGTAAATATAAATGTTGGATATTTAGGCGGATGTCACAGATTAGATCCCCACAGGTGTTGAAAGTTAAACAGGATATCGACTGCAAGGTGTCCAGGACTGGAACGGACACACTGGGTGTTCAGGGGTCGTAGGTTGTGGCTGGAAAACAAGCATGGGTGTTCGAACCCTATAAAAGAAGAGAGAGACTCAGGGGCCAGTTCTCCTGTTGGGAACAGTCTGTCAGCTCTCATTACCTCTCTCCCACTCTTTATTCTCCACCACGACACAATGTATCTTATGAAATAAAAATATATCTTCATATTTTTATAAACGAGTTTCAAGTTTTCCTTTTTCTCCAAGTTCTGGACTTTGCTCCCGTGGACCAAGATCGCTATACAACATAAATAAAATATACAAATGAGAATTATTATCGATGAAAGAGATTCTAAGGGCAGCTTTTTAGTTCTAAGAAATGAGTGATAATGTTTATTTGTCATAGATTAAAAACCATTATCAATATTTATACAAAACAAAATAGAAAAATGCTTTCATTAGGTTACAATATGAAAACATTAAAAGAGTGTGGAATAAATCTATTTTTTGAGATTTCTTTCAATTAGTCTGGCTGTAGCAATTACATATTGTTAATTAAATACAAAGCTTTTTACTTTCCCTTGAATTTTTAGGTCTTTACTGGACGAATCCTCAATTTTACGTTGAACTGACTGAAGCAGATGTTGATTCCACAAGTGGTCTTTGCACAATGATTGTGTCACTGATGGAGAAAGAAGTGAACAACAAATTAAAAATTGCAATCAATTTTGATGTTTATCGGGTAAGTTTCAGGGTGGAATTTATTTATTTGCAAAGTATAAAGTCTTGTAAATTTGCCATGAACAACATATAAACAGGTAGGTATGAACAAAATGTACAAAAATGAAAAAAAGATTTCAAGTGTGTAAGCGACATCTGATTTTAAAAAATGTATGGTAGACAATGCAGTACACATATTTGAGTGGAAAAAATAAACAAGATTAAAATGCATGACAGCTGCGTCGTGCAAAAAAAGGTATGCAATCGCCTGCAGTTCCCATAATTTGAAATAGTAGTTAATTTATATAAACAAAAAACAGAATAAAATATATTAAAAATACAGGCGGTAAATATTTTGGCATCATTTCCCTATATTTAATTATTCATCCTTGTTATAATACTTTTTATATAAAACATAGAAAGAATAAAAAATATGCATTTCAAAAAAATTATAAGATATCGGAATAAATCAATAAAAATGATAAAAATATTTTTTTAAATAATATTGAGTGAAGAATTTTTTTTCACATATCAAAAGCAAAGCTAATCGAATAAAACTTTAAAATTTCCAAAAAGAAAATTATTTTACTTAATTTTCCTGTTTTTTTAATTCCAAAGTAAGAGTTCCATTCTAGCAGTTCCTGGATATTATTCTAAAAAAGGTAAACATAATTAGTATCTCCAGGGATATATCTGTAAAATGTGTAAAAATCAACGAAAGCATGATTATATAAAATATATAAATCATCAAACTAATAAAAGGTGGGGTAGGAATCATATGAAAAAAAAATTGATCTTCTCAGAAATTTGGAATGGAAAATTATTTTTTTTAAAATTAACCCTTTAATAAATAAGTATCGAAAATTCTGTTAATATCGAATAATATACTGATTTTTGCCAGATTTAAAAAATTTCTCACGTGTCGATTTCACGCTGAAATATTTGTCCATTTTGTTCATACCTTATAAGCAAGTCTGACCTTTAAGAGGTGATCTGTGAACCTTACAAAATCAAAATCATCTGTCTTTTTAATAGCAAAACTTCAATGGTCTGTGAATTGTTATACAGAGTTGACAAGCAGTTAGATAAATGCTCTAATCGATTGAAATAATTCAAATTTTATAATTAAAGATCTTTATTAGTCAATTTTTAATGCTATTTAAGTTATGGGTTGTCTCCCCTCTAGAGATCATACTGTCTAAATTGTAAAATATTATTATGCTGTGTGGACTTGCAGCTATATATAAGGAAAAGGCAATCAAGTGGTCATTGGCTAAATACTGGTTGTAGCCAGGGTGTGAAAAAGCATGGTAATACAGTAACACTGCTATGAGGCACACCTGCTCATAGGGAGGCACAAATCAAAACAACGAGTGATAAGGGAGTGCAGAGATCAAAATCAAATATAAATAAACATTGAATGCAAAAAGTCTCATTTAATTCTTTATTGGTCGATTGAAGCGAAATTTCAGTTAAAAACATTGCGCAAAATTTGTGCCATTAACAAAATTTTAGCATATGCATTTGGGAGATACATTTAATCAGAATTCTGTAGGCACAAAACCACTTTATCACAGCCTGGAAAACATTCCGACCTTGTTGAAAGTTTGGTCTTAGGCTTTGTCTTCACTTTCAGTAGAATCAGGGTTAGAACAGAAAATTGTAGAAAGACCAGGATTCTCTATGGAGGAACTTTTTCCATAAGAATATTGAAAGTGTTTTGCATATTAGCAACACTAAAGGTACAAATTATGAATGAATCTATGAGTAGTAAGCTAATTTGTGTTGGTAGACAGTGTTTCATGAAGTATTAGCTTGACTTTGCGGACAAAGATTTTGGAGGGGGGGTTTAACGTCTGTTGCAGGTTCACAGGTGGTTAGTGGAGCTCTTGAAAGACAGGCAGGGGACGGACTGGCAACCAGAGGGGATTCAAGTTTTGCAGCGTTGCCACTTCTCTGCAGTTTGGTACCGTGGAAAGCCCTCAGGTCTGCGCAAATGAAATCTTTCAGGTGAGATACGATGTGCGCTTTACCAACATCACACATTAACCCAAGGGTTTACTTGCATGGCCCAGCAGGTCGGACAATGGTAGTAAGTTCCCAAGGTTGTAGGTTTTCTGCTGGACTTTCCTTGTCATAGAACTTGAGAGGTCTGCCAACACACACCGGAAGTGAGTGCGTAGTTAGGCAGGCAGGCATGAACAAACTTAATACTGTAGAGATTTAAACTTGTTTGCAATATGTTCTTGAATGATAATTTAAATGAAGTACTTTGCATTAAATTTTGACTTTGCTTACAGCTGCGAACCAAATTCCCCACCCATCTAAACCAGAAAAACTACCAACAAGTTGCTATTCGTCAGAAAAGAGAAACAGACATGTATCAATATTATCGAGAAATGACCTATCACTACAATGTTGCCCCAAGTGTTTATGTTATCATTCCAAGCACATTTGAACCCTACCAAGAGGCAAAGTTCCTGCTCAGAATCTACACAAAGTCCAGAGCCACTAGCGGGTAATTATAATGTTTATGTAGTTATGTATCTTTTCGTCTGTATGTTTAATGTAAATAAACAAGCAAAAATGGAGGCTACCCCAGAGAGAGCCTCATTTCCAATACCAGAAGTGAGTGTCCGCAGCTGGGAGCTGAGAACAGTCTTTTGACTATCGGCTCTCAACCTAAGCACACATGTCTTTGTTTCTCTCTTCTTTCCTTACACAGCTAAATACGGTTTTAACCAGAAGCATTTTAAACCAACACAGCTAAACACATAACATAACAAAACAACGAAAGCAAAGACGTAATAGTAATTTGTATCTGTTTTCAAATCTATATTAACTTGGTGTTATTTTGGAAACAAATATTTTGCAACTTACTTGTTGTTAGTATGTAGTTATACAATTGTTGTTATTGAATTAACATTTCATTTCTGGCCTCATGAATATTGACTGGAAAGTTATGAATAGAAGAAGATAACAAGTCTGGTTAGTCACTCAATAGAAACCGTCACTTGTCCAACATCTTTTGGCAGCATGCCGTGTTGGGGATAATCAATTAAAAAATTGAAAAAAGGGGTTATCAATGAATTAGTTACTTCTCTCACCTTTTGTTGGGCAGTGATCACTAAAAAAAGTCTGAATTTTCAAAAAGCAAGCATTACACAAACTAAAGGATCAATTTAGCATAAGCTTACATTGCAAATTGAACACCCCACTAAAAACCTATTTAGGGAGGGGGAATTTTCAAAAAACAAAACGTTTTTACTGGGCATAATAAGGAGTAAAAGTTAAAGTTTTCAGCCCTCTAGCTCTTTTAGTCCAGCCTGTACCTGTGATATATACATAGTCAACCAGCCGGACCAACTTGAAAACTGAAGAAACCTGATTTCTAATATGATGGGGCTGCATTTCTATCTGGCATTCCAACTATGTGAAGGAAAATCAACAAAGTCTGGTTGTATCATAAGATACTGCTGGAGCACCCCGGGTTAGGGGTAATGATGCTTCAGCCCCGAAACCATGCCGGACCCCAGAGCCATCATCTGATAAAGACTTTGTTCGTGGTTGTTTTAGCAGCATCATGTGTATGAAATTGTATTATATCTGTGTGTGAGTGTGTGTCTGTGAATTACAATATATATGTATATCTTGATAAGTGCGGTTAATTTGTTTCCAAAGTTTTCCGTAATGTTTAAAACCGCACTATTCAAGGTCTTATTATAATTTAATGTGTTTTTTTCAGCTTATACTTAGTTACATTAATTTGTTCAGCAATACCTCAACCATAGTACATCAAAACCTGTACTAATCAAAATTGCCCTATTCAGGGTATTCCTGTATTGTCATTTACTTAAACATCAAAATGTTATTAAATGATTAAGATTTTTATGTCTAATTGGCATGTAATACTCAAAATTTAACACATGGGACTCAATTGGGATCTGATCAAATAGTAGTAAAACATAACATCTCATTTGGGTGTCATATGAATCTCACAAATCTGTGTCAAAATCGGATACCATTGAAGTTAACCTATTCTTTTTAATTGTTGTAAAAGAATTAAAGATGTACATTTTTCCTTGAGTTAATGAAAACAATCAGTAAATATTTTTAATTTAATTTTTTTTTTCATTTCAGTGTTGTTGATAAAAACCCTACTATTCCAATGGTAAGTTGAGCTTATGTAACTAGCTTTATAAAGTATTTAGACGGCTATTTCTTTTTTTTCTTTTCTGTGTTTAAAAAAAAGGAAATCAACCAATTTGTCAAGTGTTTCTTTTTTGTCTTATCTTTGCTATACATAAACAAGAAGTTACTTTATTTTTTACAATAAGGCATGCAAATGTATGAGCTTGACTCTCTTCATTTCAATGATATACCATCTGTCTTCAAGTCAAGTATTGATGAATTTTCAGGGTACCCAACGATCTATGAAACTTATGAAGTAATGTTAGTAGCATAAGTGAAGTAAATAATTTAAGTACATATTTTTAATCATTGTTTTTAAAACGTGTTTTTTTTATCTATAAGATTATTAAAAAAAAAATTTATTTTTACAATGTTGGTAAATATGCTTTATTCAAACCTTTTGAGAACAATAAGTTAAAAAAATATCTTTTTAAATAAAGTTGTGTAGTAATTATCACTGAAATGATCAGGTCTGAAAAAAAAAAATTCGATACCATACAATTCGATTTGAAAAAAAAAAAACATTAATCACAGCGAATTTTACTGGTAGAAAAAAAAGAACAAAAACACAGTTGTATTTTAGTGCTGACTGAATTTGAACTTGGTATGCATAAGCAACAACTACTCCACCACTCGCCCATTTAGCTTTAACCATTCGATGCACTAACAAACTAAATATTTTTGGCAACAGGGAAAAGTTAGATGATTAAGCACTGAATTTTTCAATATTTTAGCTAAAATTTATTTTAGCTAAAATTTATTTTAGCAAGTTTTGGCACTCTATCTACATGTTGTGTATTGAAAATCAGGAAAATCAGGAAAAAGGGATTGTCATGGGCCATGCATTACTGACAGACAGAAATTAAGTATTATAAATCAATGGTACACACATGATATATTTGTGTCATTTTATAATATACAGTATATGCTGGCATATACTGTATATGCTGGCATATACATTGACCACAAAACTAAGGTGTTAATTCAAGTTTAGTCCAATATTCCTGGATAAGTCGACTCTTCAACATAAGGCAGCATTGTGTCCATTCGTGTTTTTTTTACAAATCTGGGTAAAGTGGCTCAAATAGAATGTGATAAGCAAATATATAAGAATAACATTATTATCCCATGTGCAAGGTTGATCATTAAAATACAAAGGTGTGTTCTGTATAATGTCTGAAAATTCATCAACACTTGACTCGAAAATGTACTTAAATTATTTACTTCACTTATGCTACTAACATTACTTCATAGATCGTTGGGTACCCTGAAAATTCATCAATACTTGACTCGAAGACTTAGATGGTATAACATTGGAATGAAGAGAGTCACGCTCATACATTTACATTGTTGTAAAAAATAAAGTAACTTCTTTCTTATGCATAGCAAATTTGTGTCTTTTATTGTCAAGGGTGAAGAGGATTTTGGAAGGAAATAAGAAGAAAAAGGAACACTTGTATAATAATTCTTTTTTTTAAACATTATATATGCAACCATTAGAGTGAATCAAAGTTTTGGTGTATTTGTTCAATAAATCCTGCTTGTGATATCACTGGTTACATTTTATACATTTTATATAATCTTCTTAAATAAAATTGGCTACATGTAATAAACAAATATTAATTTGAAGGCTGATGGACCTGCAGAAGAACCATTTGACAGACTTTATCATGTTTATGCCCGGGATGATAAAATGGGGGCCAGGGAGATGAAAAGATTCTTAGCAGACATTTCATACAAAGGTGAGTATCTTTCGAAAATACTTTCACTGCTAGTTTCTGTCTGAATTTTTTAGATAAGGGAACATCAATATACATAGAATTTTTTTCAGATTGTTGACCTCATCTTGGTTCATCTTTTGAACACGTTTCAGTCATTGTACCCTACGGCCTTCTTCTGGGGGTGTCGTAAATGGGGACCTGAAGAAAGCTATAGGGTACATCGGCCAAAACTTTCACTGCTTAATATTTATACTAACTAGTCCATGACCACCCAAATTGCACTGACCTACATGTAAACCCTATCATGAATTCGAGTGGATTTGTTATCACAGTCGAATAGACAGACAGCTCCTCAACATATCTTCAAAAGATTTTAAATAACAGAAATAAACTCAATCTTTATTATTATTATTTTTGGATGAAGTAATTGAAAACATTATTCCAATCAAATTTGACTAGTTTTTACCTACATCTTTATTTCAGTTGTTTTTATATACAACTTTAAAAACTAGTTTGATTGGAATAATGTGTTACAATTACTTCATCCAATAATAATAATAATGATTGATTTATTAAGTTTACTAGTTCTCATACATGAAAACAACAAAAATATGGCGCTGAGAGTTAGATGTAAAGAGTGTCAGTTTAAAAGTGTGAATCAGCTTCTGCTAATCCATGACGTCTTTGTGGCCGATTGGTAAAAGCAGCTAGGCGTAAACTAGACATCCTCTGGCAATGAGGGTGTGAGTTCAATTCTCACTGAAGGATTATTCTTTATTATCCGATGGCGCTGTTATTCGTTGCCATAGAATCAACAGCCCGAATCGAAAGTTATATATAAAAACAAGATGAAGGTGAAAACTAGTCAAATTTGATTGGAATAATGAGAAATAAACTCATGTTAACTTTTATACTATACCTAATCAGTGGGGGGACCAGCATTTTGTACCAGCCCAGGTAATATAATTGCAAAATTACAATAAATAAAAAGAATGAAACATGAATTCTCCTGTTTTGGTGTTTTGCAGCGAAACAAAGGACAATGTCTTCAAGGTCCAGGTTTTCTGCACGTTGTCTATTAAGATTAAATTTAGCAAGCCCAGGCAAGGCTCGGGCAAGGCTCAGGCAAGGCTCGGGCAAGGCTCGGGCAAGGCTCGGGCAAGGTTCGGGCAAGGCTCGGGCATGGCCCGGGCAAGGCTCGAGCAAGGCTGCTGGGAGCACGGGCAATGCCCAGGTTTGCCCTGGCCTGATGCCGCCACTGCACCTAATCTTCGCTTCAACATTGATGATGACTTCTACTCTGTAATAGATCTTTCCAAATAAATACTAAGATTTTGTTTTGTATTTGATTTTTATTGAAAAAAAATGAATGAATTGCATTGAATATGGCCTCATACATATTTTTCACCTTTTTAATTGCAGAGTTCAAAAGAGAATTAAAATTTTCTTTAGACACCTGTCGCAGTATTTTAGCCATGATGGATGTATCCTTTACTGACAATATTGTCTATAATTTTGAGAAGAGTCATTAACATTTGTTACATCACCAGTATTATGTCTTTGTTGTTTGTTTGTTGGTTATTTTGTTAGCTTTCTGTTTTTAGCAGTGTTGGTTAAACGCATTTGGTTAGAACCGTATTTAGCTGTGTTTAGAAAAAGAAGATTGAAGAATGAAAAGACATGCATTCAGGGCAATCACCTATTGTCAAAAGAGGCCTACCTTGCTCCCTGCAGGCCCTCATTTCTGGTACCAGAAACAGGGCTGGTTAATGGGGGGCTGTTGGGTAGATTCTGCTTCGACGTGTTTATTGATATTAAGCATACATATATACATACATATATAAAAATGACAACGTTCAAAGAGTTTTTCAGACAATTGAACTCATTCTTTTTGTTATATTTGTTGTTCCTACAACATTTCAGCCGATCCATTCTGCTGCCTTCTTCAGGTGCACTATCTGTATGTGATGAGAGGGACTCTTTTTCTGGTAGTGTCAAGTAAAAAATGGTATCAAACAGAATTTTTTTCTTTTGTTTTTGTTAGCAGCAATGCTTGGCACAACTGGGAAAAGAGACCTTTTCTTTACATATGGATAGTACACCCTTTTTTTCAAAATTTGACCATTAAAACCACCTTATGTCCTACATGGTGAAGGCCAGGATTGGGATCTATGAATCTCCCCATGTGGTTTCTGGTGAAAGCTCTAGAAAATTTCTCCCAACTTCCTTTTTTGTGTTAAATGTAGATTGATCGATTTGTTTCAACCTTTGATGGGTCATTTAATGCCAAAATCAATTTAAAATTCCGAAAGTCGGAGGTTTTCTTTGTTTTTTTAAATAGTCTTGCGACTTTGGTGAAAGGTTATTTTTTTGGCTGGCAGTGGAGATCGGCAGTTCTATGCTACAGAATTCAGGAGAGAATTTAAAACTGCCATTTATGCCTTTAATAAACAACACATTTATTTACAGAATTGACCCTTCTCGAAACTGCTGTGGCACACCTAAGGATGCTTTGCATCACACTACTGTGCCGTGGCACACAGGTTGAAAATTGCTGATCTAGAGGTTTCTAAGTCATCTTCAATTGATTATGTAAAAAAACAATGGTTTGATTACTGTATTTTGTGGCATATAGAAGACAGTGTAAACCGAACATAGCAAGATTTTATTATTTCTAGTCGAACATTACACAATCAAAACAGATATTATCAGGTATTATTTATGACCAAACTCTACAGCATTGAAACTTTGTTGCCAAAAATATTTTTCCGTAGTGTTGTACTCATCTTTGGACGGCAACATATTCATATTTTTGGTAACAGAGTTTCAATGCTGTAGAGTTTGGTCATAAATAATACCTGATAATATCCGTTTTGATTTCCACTAGCAATAATAAAATCCTGCTATATTTGGTTTAGAAGAAAATTAACTTCCTATAACATAGTGGTAGGGGTGTACTTATTTATGGTCGATACTGTATCAACTCTGGCCTTTTGAACTTTCTCCCTAAACATAAAATTAGGAATATTGATTTCAATCAATGTTAACAATTATTGCCCTTAATAAAGTTTCTTTAGCGGAATCATTCTGGAAGATTGTCCATTGAAGAGTTGAGATCAGCTTGGAGTGAAATTAGAATATACCATGTAAGTATCAGATTTTTTTTTTGTCCGACACTCTGTTGATTTCTCTTTTCATTTGATAAGGAGTGTCACCACCTTTGCATTCAGTTTAAGTTGATTTTATTTGCTTATGCTTAATGAATGAATGAATGGCTTGGCTTCACAAACAAAGATTTT
>VCCN01000353.1:7376806-7405663 GCA_006491835.1 Architeuthis dux | reverse complement strand
TTTTTTTTTTTTCATTGGATAAATTGGAATCATTTTGTTGGATGTTTCAGGAACTCTTTTTGTCAGCTGACCGAAACAATACTGGATTCATGGAAACATATGAATTGAATTCCTTACTTCAAAAACTTGGTAAGTTTTGGTTATAATTATCTATTCTATGGCAAATCTGAGAAGAATATTTTATACTCCGAGAGTACCACACAATGCTTGTTAGGTAGTTGTATAATTTGAGGATGATTTGAACATTTGTCTTTATGTACTTGTAGTGATTTCAAATTATTCAAAGTGACCATAACAGTCAATAAATAAAAAATAAACAAACAAGTTTAATAATTAAGAGTATAATGTCATCTTGTATTTAGTGCCTGTTTGCTTTGTTGTTCTTTCTGTTTTAGCTGTGGTTAGCCTGAACGCGTTTGGTTCATAACTGTATTTAGTGTGCTAAGAAAAGAGACAAAACAAAGACACATGTTGTTCAGGGCTATTGCCTGTGAAGAAAAGAGACAAAACAAAGACACATGTTGTTCAGGGCTATTGCCTGTGAAGAAGTGAGCTTTCCCTGTTCCCATTTCTGGTCTGCGTTTCTGGGACTGGAAACGGACTGGGGGCTACATATACATACATAAACATTACTTATTGATTTAACATACATAAATATTACAAAGTGTAGCGGTTTTTCTCCGTTTAATAGAAAATCAGTACACAGCATATTAGCCCTTAAGTAGTCCCAGTGATGTCACTCCCTATGAGCCCTGAAAGTAGTCTCCTCACTATAGGAAGCAACATTTAGACGTGCTTCTCCACTTTCACTCTTTCTTGCTCTGGGCTGCTGATCCCTCGAACGTTGTGCAAATGTTTTCCTGTGAAAAAATATGCAGGGTCATAGCTGAAGCCCACCCCCATTAATTTGCTAATATGGGTTCCTTATTTTTTCGAAAAATGCTACAAAAAGGTAGCTTTAAGATTACAAAAAGAGTAAGTAAATAAACCAATTATCCCCTTCAATTATTTTTTGTTAGTTCATAGGTGTATAATAGACCTATCCTGTGGATGACTTGTAAAATACATTGACTCTGACAAATTTTGAAGCTCTCTTTTCAAAAATTCCCTAAGCAGCCTTTTGGTCCTAATTATCTTCATCAATTGGATATCTAAATATCATCATATATCCATCAATTAAATAGTGCACTTTTTACAATAGGGGTGTTTTCCAGCGATCTAAAGGGTGTGGTCTAAAAAAAGAATTTCCACTTCGCTCACAGCCGCCCCCATAATGAATTTTATTCCGACGGCCCTGATATGTGCACACTTTTGAATTTCACATAGGGAATCAATATTTTTTTAATAAAAACTCAATAAGCTGTCTAGAGATTTTGAAATCTTTTGTGCACAGATTAATTTCCTTTGTGCACTAGTTGCAAAACATGTGTGCACACGCACAGCTTAGTGGTAGCTATGCCTGGGTCTCTGAGAACCACTGCTTTAAAAGCTAGAAATCATCAGATTATGTGAAAAAACAACTTTCCTCCTTACTTGGAGCCACTTAAAACTTTGCTCTTTTTCTCTGATGTTTAACCAGGCTTCAAACCAGACAGCAGTGTGTTAAAATCAATTGAACTTCGATATGGTGGAGTTCAAAAATCAATTTCCTGGACAGACTTTATTCAAATTAGCTGCAGACTCACAACCTTGGAAGGTAAGTGCCAAATTTCACATAATGTCTTAAGCTCTCATTATTAAATTGTTACAAACTGCATTTTTATTGTTGTTGTGTAGTCATGGGCATATGGGGACTATTTGGCTAAGGGCTTGATTTGCCCGAAATTTTACACGGTTTTGCCCAAATTTGAGGGGGCAGTTGCCCCACCAGCTCATACACCTCTGTGTGTAGAGCTGTGTTTCATGCATGGAGATTTCTTACAAAAAAATATACAATTCACTCACTTGAATAAGGAGGTGAGCGAATATATGTTTCTAGCCGCTGCCTTTTTATGAGAGTGCTGTTAGCTCAGTGGTAAAGATCAGGACCACGTATTTCTTTATTCATTCATATGATCTAGGCCACTCGTTTAGCAATTGCTAACACTGATGCTGGGCTGATATGGGTTCCCAATTAATAAATGTCTTTAGAATTATCCATTCCTTGATTTCATATATATATATATATATATAGCATTTTATATACATGGATTATAGCAGTGGTTTGCCATTGGTTGCTGCAAGGTAATCTCTATTAAGCAACTTAATTTGCACATTTTATCTGTCTACTTCTACTACTACAACACACACAAAATCTCTTTTTGTAACAGACTGAAGTGTAGACTGGTTAGCTAAACCATAACTTATCTTCTACAAGAACAATTTTAACCATGGTAAAATGATTTCTTTCCAGATATATTCAACCAGCATAAAATTGATGAACGAAAAGATGTGGCTCAATTTACAAAGGCAGACGTAAGTTATCTGATCAATTCCATTATTTTATATTGAAGAAATTTAAGTTTAGCTTAGTCTGGTTCAAGGTCACAATATTAGAGCATCTCATGAACATCGAACTCTCATGGCAATTAACAAATGTCTTATGATAAATATATTCAGGTAATGTTCAGCATGCCAGTACACCAAGGATTACTAGTAAAATTGAAGACTATTGCTAATTTATTGGACAAAAAATCTTTAAAATTACTAGGAAAATTGGAGACTGTTGCTAATTTATTGGATAAAATTTTTTTAAAAATTACTAGTAAAACTGAAGACTGTTGCTAATTTATTGGACAAAAAATATTTAAAATTACTAGTAAAATTGAAGACTCTTGCTAATTATTCAGACAAGCAAGCAACAAGCAAAATGGAAAAAAATGTATACATTCTATTTCATCAATAGAAATTTAATATGAAATATGTTTATTTTAAATATCAAAATAAAATGTTGACTAAAATTATCAAAAATAGTATTGACCTTAAATATTGATTTTCAGACAAAAAATAGACTGGCATACACTATAATGCTATGGTACACCAGTCAATATCACTATAAATACAACCAGCACATTACATTAATTAGAATTGGCATGGTGGTGTGCATAAAAAGTACAACCCATATGAAAGTAATATTAGTTGATATCCACAACTTCTGCGGAAAAACTTGCCTATTGTGGGCTCTGCTGGTGAGCCAGCGAACCTGCAACAGACGTGGAATCCCATCTTAAATCTCAGTCCGCAAAGTCCAGCCTATTACTATTAAAACTGATTCTTTGAACCTTAACGCACTTCTAGTAAAAAGACAAAAATATTTGTAGATGATAAATATTTAATTAACATTCTGAGAAACTTTTGATTTGTTTTACTAATTTTTTCCCCTTCTTTTGCAGTTCCTCAAAGCCTTCATGCTCTACTGATTTCGGAATATTCTTTTCTCATCCATTTATATAATTCTTTCCCTTTTTGCTCAAAATTCAAACCTACGGTGCCGTCTCTGTCTGCAACAAACTCAGCAGACAAAACTCTCAAGGAACAACCATAAGAAATCTGACATAAATCCTCTCTTCGTGAAAGTACAGTATTGTAATTCATAAAACATTTTTTTTTTCTTTTTTAAAAATCATTAAACAAGTTTTGTTGAACACACTTTGATTTTGAATTTGTTCTTTTTGTTGACGGTAAATAAAATTGAAAATCATCCCATTTGATGAAATATAAGACACCCTCTTCCCCCCCCCCCCAAACAAAAAATGGCTAAAAAAGGTAAACCTAACTGTCATTGTCCAGCCCCACATTGTCCAGGACTTAACTGGGTGATAAATGAGTGAATTCAGGGAAATGCGTTTTTTTCTTAATATTCCCTGCTGAAATAATGGTGGTGCCATCGAATACAGTAGTTGGAGGTGTACTGTATTTACTCATGTATAATGTGAGAAATTTGACAAAAAATCTGAGTCAAAATTTGGGTGTAGCATTATACTCGAATGTAAAAAAAAACCTTGGTTTAATGGGTGTTGATGATAACACGCATGCAGTACCTGACCTAAAAGAAATCACATTAGTATAGGCTTGAAGGATCGCCAGTAAGTAAAAATATTTGTAGATGAACAATATTTGATTAACATTCTGAGAAACTTTTATTTGTAAAAAGATAACATATGAGTGGCCTGAAATAATGGAGGTGCCATCGAATACAGGAGTACTGTATTTACTCATGTATAATGCGAGAAATTTAACAAAAAAATCAGAGTCAAAATTTAGGGGTAGCATTATACTCGAATGTAAAAAAAAAGATAACATGTGAGTGGCCGCACATGATAACTGCCCAACAAACCATTTTTAAAAGTTGATATTTTCGTTATTTTTAGAGCTACAATGCTCAGGGGGTTTTTTAAGCTTGAACACTCTGCATTATGATTCATAGTGTTCAAGCTTCAAAATAAAAAATAAACTGAGCATTGTAGCTCCAAAAATAACGAAAATATCAAATTTTTAAAACTGGTTCATTGGGCACTTATCATGCACATATATAACTGATTTTTAGCTACATAAAGTAAAGGTCGCATTATATTCAAGATTGCATTGTACACGAGTAAACATGGTAGTTTTAAGTTCTACAGGGTGTCCCTAAAATATGGACACATAGGCAAAATGCATATTTTCAATAACAAATTTTGAACAACATTTTGTTTAATTTAAATATTAATAAATAACATCTTCAATGTGTTTTCCACCATTTGTGATGCAAAATTCAATGCGCTTTGCGAGATTCATATAGTTAGTTATATATAGTGATATTTCCTGTGTGTCCAGACTTTAGGGACACCCTAATCTTTTTAACATTGCTTACCAATCAGCGATGGGAACTGTAGAGCAATTTCAATGTGTTCTTTTGGCAAATAAAATCAAGATAATAACACATTCATTAACACAGTCAATTAAACAAAACAAACAAGGTGGTTATAGAAAAATGAATGAAAGGTGTTTATTTTCTTTTAAAATAGATGTCAAATCAACAAAATTGATGTGTGAATGAATTTCTTTCATGGTGACCTTGCAGCAGCCAAAGGTTTCTGTGGTTAACTTGGCTGCTCTGTTGGTTTGTCTTCACTTGGACGTTTGTAAAAAGGATTGCGGATGTCTTTACGAACTTCATATATCTAGAGAGAAAAAAATAAATTGATGACATAATTAAAAAGAAAATTCTCCATCTTTAAATATGTATTTTCTATAATTTTGAGAAGACATTAACATTTTCAAAGAGTTTTTTTTCGGACAACTGAACTCATTCTTTTTGTTATTCCCACAACATTTCAGCAGATTAATTCTACGGCCCTCTTCAGGTGTACTATCCGTATGTTGGCGCTACTGGACAAAAAAGACCCTCTCTTTACATACGGATAGAACGCCTGAAGAAGGCTGTAGAATGGATTGGTTGAAACATAGGAACAACAAAAAGAATAAGTTGAATTGTCTGAAAAACTCTTTGAATTTAAATGTGTAGATTTAGTGTAAATTGCTGCATATATAATATGAATTCATCTCATCTAGTTATGCATAAATATTATAAGATTTTGGATGGGGAGGATTTGAGACAAAAAGATTTTGTCTCATATCCCCTCATCCAAAGTTATCTTTTTGCTATTTGGGAAATTGATCTCTTGTTTACTTCTTAGTGATGCATAAAAACCCTATATTATAGGATTTTAGGTGCAATCTGTTACAGCCAGTGTTGCCAACTCAAAAAATATTTTTGTGCTAGTTTGACTGCCATAAAGCGCTAATTTTTTTAAAATTGCCAAAAATGGCCAAAAAACACCAAAAAGACACTAAAAATGGTCGAAGTTAGCCAGAAAATGGACAAATAAGGCCAAAATGTTTTTGGCATTGCAAAAAGCACTAAATCAACTTGTTTTTGCCAATAGCACGAAACGCGCTAAATTGGCAAGACTGATTACAGCATGAGAGCCATGAGAATATTGAGGCCATTCTGAACTCAATGAACGTTATCAAGCCATATTCTGAGAAGCCTGTGGGGAGTGAAGGAATAATCAAAATTTTATAGGACATTGGCCTATTTCTTTGAAATGAAGTAATTAAAAACAACCCAACACTCCTTCTGGCCTATTTTTTGTTATCATTAGACTTTCACACAGGAACGGATACCCGAAAAGATGAGTGGAGAGGGGGTCTGAGATGAAGTCATACAATGGATTGAACTTGTATCTGATATCTTTATCAGCAGAAATCTGAGTAAGGACATTTATAGCTATAATGGGGAAATTTTTAGATGATGCATCATGGTTTAACTGCTATGGAGGAAATGCAATATTAACAGAAGTTCTTTTTTTCCTTTTTCTTCTTCTTCACATCAACAATGAAAAAAAAAAAGGCCAACTTACTTGGATGTAACTTTCTGATAAAGTAATCATCTGTGGTAGAATATCAGCCACATGCAAATCTTGCAGCTCAAACCATTTGCCTGTTCCCTGTGGAAAGAAGAAAAGTTTTTCCGTTTTAAAAAGTTATAACATTTGTATTGAGGCTACAATGAGAAAAAAATCCTGAACCAAGAATCTATACATATAAAAGCCAAATATTCAAATGAGTATGTTCGTTTGGTTCTCTGTAGTGTCTGCTAGCTGAGATCCTACAACTCATAATGGACTGGTCCAAATGAGATAGATTGTACAACGAATAATAGAATTAAAGGTTGGAAAAATGAGACATGCCGTTCCCATATCCAAGAAGTACACTGACCAAATTCAACAGACAACCTGTGTCTGTCAACGCAACGCAACAATGTCTTTTCGACTTCCTTTGATGTAGCCGACACAGTGAAGAAGAAATTGGGTGGGGAAAGGCAAAAACGGTCAAATGTAAATACTTTCAGCACACCAAAAAAAAAGAAGAAGTCAAAATGGCTCAAAATTTAAATATGGCCAAACCATAAAGTATGTTACTTTGTAAGGAAATAAGTTATATTTTTAATAAAATAAGTTTCTTTCTATGACTTTTTTTCATACCGAACAATGTCAGTGGTGACTATTCTTAAGTTGAGACTTTCAAAAAACCTAATAAAATCGCTTTTGGCTCCTTATTGCTGATCCATACATAAAAAAAAACCCTGTCATTTTTGACTGGGTATGCCTTAGTATTTCAAATAAAAGATATGAACCAAGAAAAGACCAAGGTGAGAAATAATTATTTTGAATGATAACAGCAATGGAGGAAATATATACAAGACCAAACAGTTGCTGAAGGTCACCACAAAAAATTATTCAAACAGAATCTTAAATGATTATCCATCATATAATTGAATGGAGGCAGTTTGCAATGTAAAAAAAAATTGTGCAAGAATAATCTCTATTCATGGAGAATAAGGTGAAAAGTTTTACTAAAAAATAAAATTAAATATGCTAATAATTGAATTACAAGCAATAACCCGATATTGCGTAACTTAATAGTCATAAGTTATTTTGCAGCAACTAAAATTAATAGTAATACTAAATTTGGATTGTGTAACACTATGACTAGTATGACCGGTCGGTCGAGAGAAAGGTTGACATAGTAAGTTTGATATAGAGACCCAGAGAACCATCTTAATAGTTTGGATTTTACAAGCCAATAAAATATACATTAAGTATCTTGGGAGTTTGGTATGAAGACAGAAAAGGCATTTTTATTTCGAAAAAATGAAGTCTCCTTTAGGGTTAAAAACATTAGTGGACTTTTTGCTGACCTGGAGAAATTAAGGATTTGATTATTTTAGATTAACCAAAAGGTTGTCAGAAAATGTTTGTGTTCCATCTGAAAAGATATAATGCTCTTGTCCCATGAGTTATCAACAATGTTTTATTTACACTAGAAAAAGTTGAATTCTGCTAGTATGAGAAATTAAGGATTTGATTATTTTAGATTAACCAAAGGTGGTTGGAAAATGTCTGTGTTCCATCTGAGGAGACATAGGGCTCTTGTCCCATGAGTTATCAACAAAGTTTTGTTTACTCTAGAAAAAGTTATATTCTGCTGGCACGAGAGATTAAAGATTTGATTATTTTAGCCGAGGATTACCGATTAGCCAAGGGTGGTGTCTGTTTTCCATCTGGGAGGGGCGACATAAACTCTTGTTCAATAATTTATTGGCAAAATCTTATTTATGCCAGAAAAGTGGTGTTTATGGAAAACTTGTTGGCGTAGGTGAGTTTGGGTAGAGGCTGCTGATTGGCTGGGGGTGGATAGTGAGATGACGTAGGCAAATAGGCCCACCCTAATTGAGGAATGGTAAGAGACCTAGGGCCAATCAGAACACAAAGTAGCAATCGAAGGGCCTGGTCCAAAAGTAACCAGCCAAATATGGGAGATTATGCGGGAAGTGATTTACTGGGGCTTGAACCTCATTAATTATACACCATGGTGTGACAACATGCCCCAATGCACCCTTAAGGTCTCTAATATAAGCAGCTACATTTGACCACGAGCAGTAGTTGCTCCGAGGACTGTGAGAGACACATTACACCCGTTGAGACTGAAGACTGGCGAGGGGATTTTGCGGACGACCAGAAGTTAAACTTGAAGAGATCCCGACTAAGACGAAACCTAAGAAGCAGACCAGTCTGAAGACAACGAAGAAGCTTGGCCAATGCTTCTTGACTGAAGGCCTGATACCACTGTTCCCTGACAGTACCAACTCCGCTTCCCCTTGCCGCTACAGGTTCTTTGTGTCACACGAAATATAACCCTGTAGATAAACGATCAACTGTAATTTAAGAAAGTGGGAAAGGATAATAAGACGTGTGTACTCTGACAAAATAAAAATGCAACAATCTTGTCATATTTTAAAACCTGCGTTTTTCATTCCAAATTGCTATTGGTGTGGCAAAATCCTTCTTTGTGACGAACCCTCATCACGTCAATCTGAAGAAGTCTTTCAGTGAAGTTGGTTGAAACAACCAACTTCACTGAAAGACTTCTTCAGATCAACGGGGGTGGAGAAGGTGATTGGTGGGGTAAGATCAACCCAACAACTAAGAGGGGGTTCTGTCATAATTGTAATATTATATGCTAGTCACCAGTGGATAGGAATTATTTTCAAATGTAAAATAAAAGGTTGCATCCTCTGACCTGAATGCAATAATATGCCAATTCAAAATCTTGGGTAATTTAAATGTAATTATTCAAAGAAATTTTCTTTTTCTTTTCTCCCTACTTACAAATATTTTCTAATCTATTTACAAGTATAGTGTATATGCCGGTATATAAGATATATTTAATTTTAAACAATTAAATTTAAAAAACTATGCATATACAGGTATACCTTGATTAGTACGGTTAATTGGTTCCAAAATTTTCCATACTATTCAAAACCTCACTGTTCATGGTCTTAACATAATCTAATGTGTTTTTTTTTCAGCTTATAATTAGTTACATTAATTTGTACAGCGATACCATACTACATCGAAACCTGTACTAATCAAAGTATTGCTGTATTACACTGGGTTCAATGCAATGGTATTATGACTAGAAGGCCATCTCCCTAAGCTCGATATGGACAGTATAGGGCTTGGATGGGTGGCAGTGAGCGGTAGTCTTCCATTCATCCTATAGTACGGCATATACAGTACATTTTTGTTTTCAGCTTTATTTATTACTGAAATCCATGTATAGCAATGTACCTTATAATAATTGTTTTGTGGGAGTGTAGAAAGTGCTAAACACACCTATAATTTACCTCTGTCAATGAAGTTGAAAAGAGGTATATGTTTTTCATCGTGTCTGTTTGCATTTTTTCCTGTGCGCTATATACCTCCAAAAGTTCTCAATGAATTTCATTCAGATTTTCGGGGAGAGTGGACAATAGGCAAAGGAAAAAACTGATTAAATTTTGGAGTGGATTCATGCATAATTACCTCCACTATGTCGTAGTTATATGTCCAAAAACAGATATCGCCATATTTTTTTTCTCCTGAATTTCATTCATTGACAATTGGCAAAGGAAGAACTGATTAAATTTGGGAGCGGATATCGCTAATTTCTTTTTTTTCCTGTCCGCAACATATCTCCGAACGGTCTCAATGAATTTCATTCAGATTTTCTAGCGGCTTTGACAGAGGTGTATGCCCTCTCTGAGTGATTTCTAGTTAATATGACTTGATCAAATGATTAAGAAGTAAAAAAAAAAAAAAAAAAAAGAACATTAAGAGCAAATTACAAAAAGCAGTTTACCTTGTGAAGTGTATGTACACGGTATGTTCCCTTTTCAGTACCAGAAGAATCCCCATCATGCACAATATTTGCAACGAGATCATATGTTGTGTAAGGATGGATGGCACGGATTTCAGGAGTTAGCAGGTCACCAAAATCAATGTTTCTGTGTAGAGAGACAAAAGACGAAATTTAATCAAAGGCAAAAAATCTCAAACTGAAATGCATTTGGGTTTATCTATTATATATATATATGGCAACAACTGATGATCCCTACAAGAAATTAAATATATCTATAATATAAGATCTAATTATGGGTAAAACCTAATTCCACCTAAACATCTATTAAAAGTAATAGTGACAAATTGACATACATGACAATGAAATAAACCAAAACAGAACATTAAAACATTTCTGTAGGAAAGATATTTAGTGTTTTTTAAAAATCATTTATCGGAGTAACACCCTGAAGTTTTGAGTCTGTAAGACTTGTGTAAATGTAAACTTCTATAAGTATGAAACTACTATATTAAAAAGAAAAAAAACTACTATTTTTTTTCCTCCTCTGTAACACCTCTAGGGTTTGAAGCTATAAAGCTTTCTAGACATACATACATATATATATATATAGTGTATTTGGGCAGTAATCCTTCATTAATGCAAGTTCGGTTAAATACGACGGACAAGGAAAACCCTTTCATCTTTTTGGTTAATTTTTCTTGTTTACGCACAAGAGAATGTATGTTCGGATTCAATTTATATAACTATTGTCCAAACGATATATCGGATCAAGCGCTTTCGACTTTTCGTAAACAAGAAAAATTAACCAAAAAGATGAAAAGGTTTTCCTTGCCCGTCGTATTTAACCCAACTTGCATATATATATATAGTAGAAAAATATTTATTGGTTCATTACAACCTGTACAGTTGGTTTCACGAGAATTCGATCTTCAGATGAACAATTACTATTGTTTAGTTAATTTCTTATACAGTTACATTATTAATGGTGAAATTTGTTCATGTCAGTAATTGGCTGTTTTGTGTTGTCCAATTCATGCTTTGTTCCTTTTATGGGCGTTTAATTTTTTGAAGTGCTTTTTTTGATGTGGTCATCTGTTTTCAATGTGGGGTGTTGGACAGTTTTGTTTATCTTGGTTGTCTCTCTGTCAGCCATTTTCAAGGGTTAAGGCATTGACCTCTGACCTGTAGATTTGTAACGCATACTTGTAACCATTTATATATATATTAGTCATAGTAGTATTATAACAAATACAAATCATATATAAGAAATCTGATATATGTTGTTGAAAATATTTAATTCGAGTGCTTGAAATATTAGCTTCAATGGTCATATGAACATTGGAGCTAATATTTCATATTGAAACAAGAATGGTCAGAGCTGACAACGTTCATTTCACTGTTTCTCACAGCTTGTCAAGCCAGCAAATGGTAGATTCTTTTCCTATTCTGACAGTGAGAAGCAGTGAAACGAACATTGTCTGATTGACATTGTTTATTAATGCTAAACTGAACCCTTAATTTCTGTTCACTATACATATACATACTAGCTGGAAATCGCTTGATATGGCGGGTTTCAGCTAGTTAATTGATAAATCTGTAGAACTCTACAGAACTCATACTATTCAGAAAAGCAAGTTTCTCAAAATTGTTACAACTATAAACACAGATACATGCATTGAAGTTAAAGAAATGGCAAACTACTTTTGTTTATCTGCCTCCCCACGAGGACAAATTTGACACAAGGTAGATTTTAGTGTGGGGTCACGCACACGTATGTGCAGGCAGTTCTAAAAACTCCCTAAACCCTGCGACTAATGTCACAAGGACATATGGGCAGACTCGACATAGTCACAGGACGAATACTGGGCATGCTGAACTTTGATCTCAGGACAAATCCTGAGCTTGCTGAATCAGCGGACAAATCCCGGGCAATACTTTTCAGAACTTCGCAGAAGCGATACCATGCTTCGGAAAATCCTCAGCACCGCTGCACAAGCTACTGCAGAATGTTCTGTGAGTAGAAATTGCAAACTACTGTTTGTACAGTTTCATGGCAATAAACTAATCTAACTTAATTATCAGGTGTTCACAGTTCAATGAAGAAATTATAAGAAATAAGACTTCCTGATAAATGAAATATTTCAAGGTTGAACATAGAACTCAAATCTTATTTTCAATATCATGCTTTCGAGATACTGCCTATAATTTTGAGAAGTCAATATCATTCCAACGGTAGTTCGAACTATTGAACTCATGTTGGATATTTAGGCAGCAATGGGTGGGGGTCATAGGTGTTGAAACTTATAAACAGGATATTGACCAAAAAACCCCAAATGGCGTCAGGTGTCAGGGACCGGAAGACACGCCAGATGTTCAAAGGGCATAATCAGGATATCAACTAAACCAAGGTGGAGGGCTGGAAAACCAGTGTGGGCGTTTGAAACCTATAAAAGGCACACAGGCACCCTCATGAGGCAGAGAGACAGAGAACACCTAGCTTGGGACTAACACAAGACCAATGTCCCTGTTAAGAACAGTCTGTCGGCTCTCATCATCACTCTCCCACTCTTCATTCTCCGCCACGGCACAATGTATCTGATGAAATAAAAATATATCATCATATTTTTATAAACCAAGTTTCGGGTCTTCCTTTTTCACTAAGTCCAGGATGGCTAAACAACACTCATTGTTTTTGTTGTTGTGACCACAATGTTATGGAGGATCCATTCTACAGCCTTCTTCAAGTGTACAATCCATAAGGAAGGATCTTTTGTTTGTTTTGTAAAAGAAATGGTGGCTTTTATATACAGACTGGCTTGGCCCATTCCCAGTAGCACGAGTCACACAGATGATACTATTTCTCAGCAACCCATGTAACATAGGTGATTCCATATTCATACAGGTGATGCAATTCAGCTATCTCCTTGTGGAGCATAAACTTTTGTGTAAATAAAAAACAAAAAAAAATAAACAACTCTCTCTTTCCTTATGGATTATACATCTAAAGAAGACTGTAGAATGGATTGGCTGAAACATTGAGGTAACAACATAAACAACACAAAGGATGAAGTCAATAGGCTGAACAACTCTTAGAATCATGCTTACAAATTTGTAATCACTATAAAAGTATACAATAAATTATAGAAAAAAAATATATTTACTTTATAGGGAAATTCACAATTGTAGGATTCTTCTCAAAAACAAAATAATTCTTTGTAAATCTCTGCAATAAAATTGAAAAATAAATTTAAAAAAAACATGCATTTCTGATAAAATTTCATTTTGCATAAATTAATTTCATTGTTTTTAGGTAACCAAATCCAAGGGAGACAAAGATAAGTGAATAGTAAATAATAAAGTAAGGGAAAGTAAAATTCAAGATGAAAAGAAAATACTAGTCAAATAACAATGCTTCATTTAATAAAAAATAAATCAGGATAATATTATTACTACTACAACAACTGTATATAAAAACAATAACAAATATGGTGCCAAACAATTGGGGAAGGATAAAGGATGAGTTTAAGGGTTAGATTTGATCTTCTGTCAGCTGTAAGAGCTTTAGTAGCTCAGTCAGTAGAGCAGTGCCATACATAGGCAGCTTCCTGAAGTAAAAGGGATGCGAGTTCAAGTCTCGCCTGGAGCTTATTCTTTATTTCCAATATGCGCTGTTTACTCACTGCTGTAGACTGACAGCCTGAGTAAGTGGCGATAAAAAGCAACTAAAAATTTAAGATGAAAGAAAATACTACTGTATATACCGGCATATAAGTAGACTTTTTAAGCATCAAGTATTTTCTCTAATGGATACTATTAGTCTGTTTAGACTCTATGAACTTGACACTCTGATGGACACAATGTTGGAGAGTCAACTTATCTGGTGAATATTGGACTAAACTTGAATTAACACCTTAGTTTTGTAGTCATTGATTGATTGATTGTTTTGTTTAACGGCACATCAACCCTTGGTGAGTTATTTAGTGCCGAATTTGGTTTCTTTTTGAATACACAATTTATGTAGACGAATTATTGTGGGCAAATTAATGTAGGCACATTTTGGTTTACAGTTTGTTGTCAAAGTATGTCTATTGAATCTATTTTTTATATTTTTTTAAAGTATCGTTTCACTTCCCTCAGGAAGAATAGGATGTTGTGTATATCAACGTTCTCGAATAGGTCTTTTATATTCTTTGCTTTGTAAAAGTGTTGTCTGGTGAAAGCAAGGTCACCGCATTCCATTAGAATGTGCTTTACAGTGAATAGTGTTTGGCATGCTGTACACTCTGGTTGTTCCTCTTGTTTAAGTATGAAAGAGTGTGTAATTCTTGAGTGGCCAATGCGCAATCTGGACACAGTGACCATTTTTTTGCGAGATTTTGTGGTTGATTTATATGGTAGTCAAAAAGCTCTCTTTTGAATTGCCTTGACAATGAGGGAGAATTTTGCTGACAAATAAGTGCAGAACTGGGTACAAAAATCTAATGTCTGAGGCAAATAACTCATAGACAGCACAGTTTTAAACTGAATCAATCTTTCCTCTATAGAGCAGTGCTGTTTTATATTAGATATTACTATAAGATCAATCATCAAGAATGATTAGCACCTCAGAAATAACTGCAGACATTAGAGAATATGTGAACCCGCTACCCTCTGATAGTACAATGGGGAGGTACAGTTTAGGAGGGAGACGCCTGGTACCAAGATGATATTCATCAAAGAGTGTTGGGTAAAGTCCGTCTGAATTTCAGAGATTATTGATTGAATATAATACAATGAAACTACTAGATGTAAAATTCCATAATAAGTAACATTCAGTAATCAAATGAATTAGGAAGTATGTCATTCTCAGGGCTGGCAACATGGTGTTCAGCGCTCTAGGCCAAACATACAATTTTCTGATCATTTCTTTAAACTAATGACAAAGTCCAAAGGCTTCCAAATATGCCAAGAATCATGGTTATAAAAATTGAATCAAGTTAACATCAGGCACCCTAAAAATTGTCGAATTGAAAAGGGACACATTTTGCATCGACACCAGAATTTGTTCAAAGTGACTTACATTTGATAAAAAATAGGTTGTTTTTTTTTTTAAAAACTAACAAATTTTTTTTATTACACTAAGATGACATTTACTGATAAATTATTGATAAAAAATAGGTTTTTTTTTTTTAAAAACTAACAAATTTTTTTATTAGACTAAGATGACATTTACTGAATGACTTTAAAATTTAAACTCTAATAATAAAAAAGCAAAACCTAGTTCTATGAAGAATAGTTGGATTGAAAGCACAAAATATAATTTTTAGTTTTTCTGGGAGAAAGTATCTTAGTAACTATTTTTTATCGAATGTAAGTAACTTTGAACAATTCCGGTGTCAAGGCAAAATGTGTCCCTTTTCGATTCAACAATTTTTAGGGAGCTGAAACTTGATCCTAAAAATCTAACTGAAAGATAATATGCTTTAAAAACAGAAAAAAAGAGTAGGATCCTAGCTTACCTTGACATAAAGAATAATATAAGGAGGCAACTTGGTAATTTTAAATCTTTTCATTGTTGAATCTTTATAGGTTTTGTATTCCTTCTCTGTGACACCATTGAACTTGGCCAAAATGTTAGCCAAGGGGACTTGGGGGATGATGTTCTCACGTAAATCATCTGGATAAAGGGGAGGTGCTGGTAAATCACATGTCAGGTATAAAAATCTAGTTTCTTCCATTGTTTCTGGAAAAAAAGTGAGAAAAATAAAATGTAATATAGTGATGAAAAAATATTTAATAAGACTGATGCACACCTTAAAAAAATCCCAGGAAATCCATCTTTGTCTGAGGTACAAAAGATCGTGCTAATGGGCACTGCCCACATACTCAGAAAAACTCTCTCAATCCAATAGATCTCTTCCTAAGCCTTTATACCCAACTTATGTGTCCCTATGTAAAACTCTCTTTCTTTGCATGAACTTTGTGTTTGTTTAAATGTCTTTTTTTCCTTCGCTTTTATATATGTGCGGGTTTGTGCCCAGTGGGTAGAAGGCAAAGGAATCGTATTAAGAAAAAAATTTAAAAAATGCTAATGCTCAATAACTTCCTAAGAAAAACCTTCATTTGCCTTAGGTCTCAGGTAAAAGACTTGGTAAATGAGTGTAGGTAACAGCAAATCAAGGAAATAAATAATAATAATAACTAGCATTTCAAGTGAAATTACAAATTGCTGCCACCCATATATGCTGTGTTGAGGGTGATCAATTAAAAAGTAGGAAATAAGTGTGATCAACGAATAAGTTACTTCTCTTGCCTTTTGTTGGGCTGTGATCACTAAAAAAGGTCCGAATTTTCAAAAAATAAGCGGGCCAAACTTGTGACCAATTTAGCATAAACTTACATTGCATATGCTTAAAAACCTATTTAGGGGCGGAATTGTCAAAAATAAAAAAGTAAAAACATTTTCCCTACTCATTGAGGGGAGTGTGTGTGCAAAATTTCAAGTTTCTACTATGAATGGTTAGGGCTGGGTGAAGTCCGGTATACATAGATAGATACATAGATATGTCAGAACACATGAATAACCTAAACCCAGCAATAAACCAGTGTTGCAGGTAGCAGTGATTAATAATAATAGAATAAATAAGTGGAACATCAATCAGAAAATACATTTTTTAAATATTACTTACCTTGGTATTCTTCTGTTTGAAGTAACTTTTCCTTTTCTTCTTCTTTCTGAAAATTTGACATAAAAGAATGAATATCTTCTAAACATTATTATATATCATATGATAAAACAGTTAATCCATTATCTTATTAAAACAAGTTAGTTATTTCTAAAGAATTATCTCATTTTTTCTTACAATAATTTAACTAAAGGATTGTCAATCATTTTGGGAATTGTTTAACGACTTAACCATCAAAAATTGATCCGGGGACTGATTTCACCCATCACTGCTAAACAAGCTAACATTACTTAGTTTTGTAATAACTGTACTTACATGAGTACAATGCGTTTTTACATATAGTATAGAGTATAATCTTACAAACCAATTTTAACTCCGAGTTTTAATATTAAATTTTTTTTTATTAAATGAAGGTTTTCTATCTGAATGAATCAATTCAGATAGAAAACCTTGGTGAATGCAGAGACATCATTGAAAACAGTTGAAACATGTTACGGTAATAAATAATTTCTTGCTAATTATTCAGAGTCTCCACATTGTCTTTTCCTAGCATCAGTATTTGTTATGTAGATTTCTTTTCTCTGTTAAACTCTGCCTATTTTATTTACATCTGCCAACGAAATTGGAAGAGGTATATGTATTTGCTCATGTTTGTCGGTTTGTCCACACAATATCTCCAAAAGTTCCTAATGAATTTCAATGACATTTTGTGGAAGGGTAGGCCATGGCTAAGGAAGAATTGATTACATTTTCGGGTGGGTCCAATTATTTTTCGATTGAGAGATATTTTTTCATATATTAACACAATAGCCCAAAATGTAGAATATCAAAACTTACAGTTACTGCACTGTAGCTATAAACGAGCTGATTTTCATTGTTTTCAGTTAGAGTATGGATTGATTTCTAGTAATAAAATGTACTGAGTTTTTTTTGTTTCCAATGTTTGCATGATGTAGCAACAGATATTTGATCTTAACTCATTCTTCCCTGATAACGCCTCTAGGCGTGATAATAAATTTCACTCATGCCAATCAATCAATAATAATAATACCTTTTTCAATGAACTTTTTCACGATTTTATTTCACTGGACTTGGAAGTGATACATTGGAAATAATCACTGAAAATTTGGCTGTCAGGGTGGAAAGAGTTAAGATATAAACTACAGGTTGTGTGGGACTGCCAAAATCTTTTTTTCTATGGGAAGGTCTGCCTAAATGCTATGGGAACCACTGATTATATAATTATGCGTTACATTGTGGACACATACATAATTAGAAGGTTAATTACAATATTCTAATTCTGGCATTCTATACCTAGGTACAGAGTATAAAGAAAAGAATAGAAAAGCAAAGATATATTTGTGGGTCTCACCAAGTCAAGAGGGGGAACCATTCTGGAGTAGACTGTCATCTTCCCACGGAATGTCTTGTTAATAATACTACTGTTCAGTTTTTTGTTGCCACCCAAAGCTGAATGCATAGAATTTAGAAACCATGACATGTAGTCCACAGCATCACCTGTAAGAATAAAAGAAAGAAAAAACATTTGAAAGGAAAATCAATTGGACAATTTGTGGAAATAGCACATTAGAAGGAAACTGAAAGGTCTGATAATCAACCAATAAAATGCATACTGGGTACGCATACAACAGTGGGGTCCAAAGATTTAAGAAAAAAAGTTATTTCCCTTGAACACACGGACATAGACGAAAATAATCCCTTACTTAAAAATTGTTTTCGATCATGCAAAATGTGGTTAGAAAACAACAAAAAAGAGAAAGATGAAAGTACTTATTAAGTAAAATAAAACAAAAAAAAACTTCATATAGCTCATTGCAAATAAATTTCTGTTTATTTGAGACTATTTCAAAGACAAAACTAAGTAAATTTGTGGCATAAATATCATATTTAAATGAAAATCATAACCGACAGTTTTGTGACACCTGACTGATCATCCTAAAATTATTTTAATACGTACAAAACAATTAAATAACAATGATTTGATACAATTTTATTTACATAGTAATTTTATAATTTATTTTAATACAACATTGTAGCTAGTAAATATAACTAGCAACAGACTGTTCAAATAAAAACTTCAGCTATGTAATATTTGTTTTAAATAATTGTTTTTATTTTATTTTAATTTAATTTTAAAAAGTTTTGTCTTTGAAATAGTCTTAAATAAAAGGAAATTTATTTGCAATGAGCTATATGAGGTGGGTTTTTTTTTTTTTACTTCATACACACTTTAATCTTTCTCTTTTTGTTGTTTTTTAACCTCGTCTTGCACGGTCAAAAACAATTTTTAAGTAAGGGATTATTTTCATCTATGTCCGTGTATACAATGAAATAACTTTTTTGTCTTAAATCTTTGGACCCCACTGTTGTATGTGTACCGTATACTGTAATAATATCGATTTGATAGTAGTCTTCATTTAATCACTTCAGCTTACTGAATATGAGAGGTATGTCCTTTGGTCAAGCAATGTTGCTGAATATATTGCAATACC
The DNA here is from genome assembly GCA_006491835.1 of Architeuthis dux. NCBI lineage: Eukaryota > Metazoa > Mollusca > Cephalopoda > Oegopsida > Architeuthidae > Architeuthis > Architeuthis dux. The sequence continues at coordinate 7,386,279 of VCCN01000353.1, read as the reverse complement.
ATCGTATCCAAGAAACTGGCAAAGGAATTGCTCTAAAAATGGAAGTAGGCCTCCTATGAAACATACAAAATGATTTTAGATATATTTCAAGGGCAGATAAAATTAGATGATAGAGCATCTCATAGGGGGGTGGTTGGCCATCTAATACCACATACCACTGCTAGTGAATTCATTCTTCACTAGGTACTCTATGAAGGTGGCTTTGTACCAAAAGATTAGCCCCAACCAACAAATATCTAAATTGGAAAGGATTAGCCAACAACACAATACATTAATGAATGTTATAAACACTATTCTGATTAATGATTTATACTGACTCTGTACCCCAGCATGTATATTTATTATCTAAATTTTTCACTTGCAAGGAAAGCAATCAAGTAAGCCTGATATCTTACCTTGCATGTGACTACAATAAATATAACTTTGGTTGTTTTCCTTGTACTGTCTGGCCAAAAATCCTCCAAATTAATTGCAACATATTTTTCTTTTAACAAACAATGAATTAATGTTATCCTGATTTATTTATTTTCTATTAGATGAAGCATTATCAACCATTATTAATTTTTTACCAATATTTTATCTTATATTTTTTAGTTGCTTTTATTGCAATTTACTCAGACTGTCAGTCTATGGATTGGAAATAGAGCTCTGGGCGATATCCGAATTCACGTCCCTTTTAACATGAGAATCTGCCTATGTACAGCACTAGTAGTTCAGTCTGACAGTAGTTGTCATATCCATACCAAAGCAACTAAAAACTTTAAGAGGAAAGAAAATACTACTCAACAATTAATTAATTTTGCATTGATACAAACTATACAAAAACTATCAACTAGCTTACCTTGTTCTGTAATTTGAAATTTCTTTTTACTGCAGAGGACAACAGCCTGAAGCATTTCATGAGGACTGACATGAGCTTTGAAATTACGTGGATTCCACAACTTGCGTAGGAGCTCTCCAAACCTCTGTACAAGAAGGAACATTTGGTCACCAGGAGGTCTGCGGATGGTTTTGTAGCTTTCCTCCTGAAGAAAGTAGTTTCGCAGAGGAGGAACGTGGGACAGTGCCTTTGCAAATAAAAAAAACAAAATTATTTTCAAGTGAAGAAAACAAATCCAAACAAAATTTTTCTTTTAATCATTTTCTGATTTAATTGTAAAGTATGTTTACAAAATGCAAAATGGTGAGAAAGTAGATACAAATGTACTGAATGTAAGGGTGGCTTCATGTGTAGATCCATGTTTAAAGATATTTCATTCTCGTTTGAATTATCAAAATCTATTTTAATTTAACATTTAAGTAAATATTAGATTTATTAGATGTTTTGCTGTACATATTAGTTGATTTGTATGAAAATAAAACTGTTTTAAACATGCAATGAAGACTTTCTATTTTCATCAATTTTTTTAGGAGAAAAACCCTAGCACAGGAGTTACATTGAAAATTCTAATTCAGCAAATAGGTTAAATGAAAACACTCATTAACAAAGAAACTGTGCCATGTTTTAATTTGCTTAAAACAAATCCCAAGTCCGGCAAATATATAGCTGGTTTTCAGACTGCAAGGATTAAGTATAGGGTACAGGAAATCCCCAGGTTAAGAACGACATCCGTTCCTAGATCTGTCTTTAAGTTGGATTTGTATCTAATTTAGAACAGTGACATACGGTGTGTATTTAGCATCAGTTGTTAGTCAAATGTTTGTCTTATTATTGCCTTTCTAGCGTCAGTTGTTAGTCAAATGTTTGTCTTATTGTTGCCTTTCTAGCGTCAGATGTTAGTCAAATGTTTGTCTTATTATTGCCTTTCTAGCGTCAGTTGTTAGTCAAATGTTTGTCTTATTATTGCCTTTCTAGCATCAGTTGTTAGTCAAATGTTTGTCTTATTATTGCCTTTCTAGCGTCAGTTGTTAGTCAAATGCTTGTCTTATTATTGCCTTTCTAGCGTCAGTTGTTAGTCAAATGTTTGTCTTATTGTTGCCTTTCTAGGCATACAGTGCGTATTTAGTGTCAGTTGTTAATCAAATGTTTGTCTTATTATTGCCTTTCTAGGCATAAAAACCATTAAAGAAACAATAATAATAATAATAATTGTATTATTATTATGTACAAGTAGCTTTATTTCCATGCTGTTTGGATTGATTACATTGAATGATAACACACACACAACACAGCGTTAACAGCTACCATGATCCGACTTGAAATGCTGATGACTTAATTATCCCTCGAGCCAATGAACTGCTGAAGACGTTGTCTGTGACTCAAATTTAAAAAAAAAAAAAAGAAGGATTTATGACTGTTTGTTAGTAAGTATGAGTTTTCCATAAGTCAGATGTTCTTAATTTGTAATCTGTATTTCAGATGGTATGGGGGACTATCCGCCTACAAATGATAGCAGTAGATTGTCTAAATAGGAATAGTTGAACATTCGAATCAAAGAATGTATTTCTTGAAAATACACATATTATATTTCAAGAAAATGTATACCTTACCTGCAATATTACATTGCAGTAATCATTAGCTTTTATGTTATTGAGACCAACAATACCTGTGGAAGAAAAAAATGTGTAAATGATTATACTGAAAAAGTGGGGAAAAAATTATTTTCTCACTAATTATGAATGAATAGTAAAACGATTGGAAAAATAAGTGGTATCTTCATAAAAAGAAACAGTTGAGATTATACATAAATTCCTGCATGCCAAAGTTTGTATGTTTTAAATGCAATCTTTATAGGGAGGCCAGATGTCTGGCTTATAGATACTCTGTCCTCTGTACGACACTACATTGAGCTGGATGTTAATTTGTCCTCCTGGTGGTCTGACTTATAAAACTTATGTCTGGTTAGTCACTCAATAGAAACTGTCACATGACCAATGTCTTTTGCCAGCATGCTGTGGGCCATGATCACTATAAAAGTTTAATTTTCCCAAAATAAATGTGAATACCTCCGGACACAAACTTTAGCATAAACTTACACTGTAAATTAAACCCCTCTAAAAACGGGGGTGGGGGGATGTAAAAAAAGAAAAAACATTTTTTTTAGACATAATAAGGAGTAAATATTTAAAATTTAAGCCTTCTAGATCCATGTATGTGTCCTGTACACATGATACATACATACATAGCTAGCCAGCCAGACTCACTTGAAAACAGAAGAAACCTATGTTGACAGTTTTGGTTGACTGTTTCTAATTACGTCAGATATATTTGAAACAGTGGGAACCGAAACCAATAGCAACCATTAACGTATTTTTATTATATGCAGTTGCCATTGTTAACACTGCTGATGGATACACTGTAGTGTATGAATCAACACTGCTGATAAGCCATTGTGTATGACTCACATTGTCAACACATCCGTGTGGGTCAGTCTGCCCAAATCATCCTTTTCAGTCTGAAATATCTTCCTCTTTGAAAATGGCAACCCTAAATTTATATTATACAAAAAAATAATTTCTGTTTTTCTGGTGCAAACATGCATCCCATCGGTGAATCCTTAGTTGCTTCCTGGCTTAGTTGGGTTTGGTTGGGAGGTAACATTTTTTTGAGCTTGCTTAGGTCACGTCCTGTGATAACAATAGGATGTTGCTGTAATCAAACAGTCTGGGTCTTAATACTTCAGTAAGTATCAACAATCTCCTGATGTTATCATGTTCAAGAAGTCTAGGGACTTTCAACTTTCTCAACAGGGCCAGTGAGTAATAACTCACAGATGAGGAGAATGGTAGGTAAGGAGGTTTATTCTAAATAGGTAACCTAATATTATTTTAATGGAAATACTGGGAACATTTTTTAAAATATGATAATTTATCTATATTAAAAAAAATTTCTCTGTCTGTCTAGTGTAAATGCACATACGGTTGCTGAGGCATTAGTTAGGCTGGCTTGTGATATTGTTTTGTTGAACTTGCTTTGGTCACATCCAATGAGGATTTTCCGCCTGTCCCACTTGTCGAACACGTCAGCGAGCAATAGCAAATTAATAATTTGTGTATTCTTTTGTCCTAGGAAAATGAGAATGTTACTGGTAACATTAGATACAATGAAATCTATAATTATGACCCTGCATTGATTAGTGTTTTTACATTAAGTAACCTAATTAGCTACCACTGTTGTATAATGCCAGAAGAGGGATGAAGATCCTGGCGAAAAAGGAAGGACTCAAAACTCCTTTATAAAAATATCTGGATATATTTATATTTCTTAAGTTACATTTCGTCGGCCGGAGAGTGAAGAGTGAAGAGTGGGAGAGAGATAAGGAGAGCTGACAGCATGTCCCCAACAGGGACACTGGTCTCGTGCCTCCCGGCCACTGCTTTCTGTCTTGTGAGCTTCCTCCGTCCAGGTTGTCCTGTGTCTTTCGTTTATCAGGTTTGAACGCCCACGCTTGTGTGTTCAACATCCTGTTTTTGGACACCTACGCATATACATATTTCCTAAGATTCCCGGGTCACTTCCACTTCCGCACAGGTGTTGGCCTGGAAATGACCTCTTGTGGTAGTATATCATAACACCACCAGTAGGTGGTGGTGATTGTAATAACTAAGCAGTTTCAGGGTGAAGTCCTTGAATGTGAAAGGAGGGTCCAGAGAGAACTGCCTTTAGGCTAGATGTCAGTCTAGTTTTTTACAACGATAAATATAGAGCAGTGATGGCAAACCTATGACACACGCTGCAGATTTTTTGGTGACACACGATGAACTTTGAAAAAAAAAACTTTTTTAATTTCATTTTATTATCCTAGTTTTATAAGTATATTTTAAATTGGTTGGTTGATTGATTGATTGTTTTGTTTAACGGCACATCGACCCTTGGTGGGTCATTTAGTGCCGAATTCAGTAGGGAGGAGGGAGATCCCATGTCCCCGTGACTAGAGACTTGAGGGGATAGAACAAATCCCTGTCACTGAGACAAATGCCACGAGGACTGGGATAAGCTGGTCATTGGTCAAAAGCTTCTCAGGACAAATCCTGAGCATGCTAATGGTGATCGCCTCCCGACCAGCTGGCCAAGATATCCTGTGCAACTTCTCCCAGATATCCGGAGATACCCGAGCATGCCACAAGGACCCCTGAAGGGCCGCGGTTCTCTGAACTTTGAGGCCATGGCGGTTTCGAAGCACAGATACCCCACTTTGATCCTAGCGAAAAAGCTTTGATATCCTGCGCAACTTCTCTCAGGACGATACCTGAGCATGTCACAAGGATCCCTGAAGGGCCATTGTTCTCTGAACTTTGAGGCCATGGCAGTTTCAAAAAACAGATACTACACTTTGATCTTAGCCAAAAGACTGACATATATTTTGAAATTTTTATTAAACTACTAGTTTTATAAATATATTAGGAAAAATAGACCACTTATCTATAAGCATTTACCTAAAACTAAAATACATGTATACATTTAAAGTGTCACTCCAATAATAGGATTATTCAAAAAATTAAAATTTCACACCCCATCACTGATATAGAGTAATACGATCTAGAATGACATTTTATAATAAAATCTAGAGTTGCTTCCCTCTACAAATGGACACTGAAATTGTTGAGCTCTGTTGTATGATTAGTTGCCCAGAAATATAAATGAAGGCCACTTACCTGGCAGGTAAGTTGTCCCGTCATACGCCCGGGATAATTTGGGATTTGCATCAAGTGTGTTGATGTGTTCATTATCAAATGTTGGGTTAAGCACATACTGCAAAAAGGAATAGAAATATTGATTATAAATGCATTTCAAATAGTAAATCATAACGTGATGCATGAGGAAGCACATTTAAATATTATCCATAACCCATTAACTGCGACAGGAGCAGTTCAGTTGCTGTGTTATAAATGTGACCATAAATTTGATTATACAGGGTAGTGCAAAATAAGATGAACAGTTTGTTTTCACTGTAAACAATGGACCCTTCTACTTACGAACATAGAAACAAGCAGAAAACGTAGTCTGTAATTTCAAGCGGAAAGGACCATTGTTTACAGAGAAAAATTGTTCAGTTAATTTTGTGCCACCCTAATGTGTGACTGATAGAAATTTCCGTCATTCGCAGTTGAGCCCTAGAACTGCAATGGCTGAAATTTCTGTCATTTGCATTTATTGAGTTAATGCTCAGTACCTTTTTTGAGCTTTTTTATTTAATAAGACACTTTATATATGATAATACACATAGGGTCTGTGAACCATAATGTGCAATGACTGAAATTTCTATCATTCACAGTTGAGCCATGGAACTGCAATGACTGAAATTTCCGTCATTCACAGTTGAGCCATGGAACTGCAATAACTGAAATTTCCATCATTTGCAGTTGAGCCATAGAACTGCAATGACTGAAATTTCTGTCATTTGCAGTTAATGAGTTAATGCTCAGTACCTTTTTTGAGCTTTTTTTTTTAATAAGACACTTTATATATGATAATACACATAGGGTCTGTGAACCATAATGTAAATAGTTCACTAGCATATATCAACAACCATATGAAGCAGAAAAGCACAAATGACATTGTTAAAATTAATTTCTATTACTTTTAATTTAACCCTTTATGGGGCAAGTGACTATATATGAGGACCTGTCAGCCACATGCAAATATTGTAGCCACAAAGATAACATAATCCGCACCAATGTGGTCTGCAATCTTTGAAAAGTACACTTGTGCTTGAACAAACATGGAAACTGTTTTGAGGCCAACCACACCCCATTAAATTAGTCTGTTTTTGGCCCACACAATAAAATTTTAAAATCAACCCGGAGTTGTTATTTTATTTTTTCAATAACAATTTTTTGTATCTATTCACCATATTGAATGTTATTCTTTAATTCTGTGTTTTATTTTAATTTTCTTATATTTTCCATTTTTGGCCACTTTTTGGGTGAGGCACCATATATGATCACTTCATCAGAGGTGGTTTTGCCCCCATAAACAAAAGAATTTCAGAAAATTTACAACTGAAAATATCTTGTAATTAGGTCTAGTTTAACATACAAAAAGGTTGTTTGGATATCTAAAATATTTTTAGGGATGCCCTATAAAGGGTTAAAGTTAAAATTTGTCTCCTCTGAACAATATTGCAAACCTCGATTGTAATGACATAATGGTGAATTATCTTCACACAATGACATTACAATTCAAGAAAGTAATGATTCTATCTTATTTGGCAATTTCTGTGGCCCCTACTGACCGTCATTCCAAAAATTGTAGATTCTAAACAATTTACAATAAACCAGAAAATGGATAACTTTTTAAAATTTTTTATCTCTTCTTGAGATATTATTATAGTACAGAGGAAGCTGTTTATTATAATCACAGATAATGTTATCAGCCGGTTATTGTTATCAAAATCAGCCAGTCCCAAACACTTTATTTAAAATGAATTAAAATAAATTAAAAATAAATTTATGATTTTTTTTATAATGTAAAGTTGTTTCTAATGATGAATTTAATAACATAACAATGTATCTAAATTGTTCCAATTTTTAAATCCATTGCTTAATGTTATCAGCGGGTTACTGTTATTTAAAAGACCCCGAGTGATCATAATAAGCGGCTTTCTCTGCATTTGTTGCAGGAATGGGACAAGTGGATCTGATGTTATGAAAGATCTTATTTCATTTTCATTCAGACAGACTTGTGGTGTGCTATAATAGGATAAAATTCACCAAGCTTGAAACAAATTCTACTGAAGAAAATAAACGAAACTGAAAGATTTTACTTACAATTATGTCTTCCAAAGAAGAATCAATGATCGCATAGTTATCAGGAAGACAATAGAACCTTTGGGTTTGTAGGTTGAGATAAACTCTGTGACCATCTTGCACACTATGCGTGTATGCATGGGATTTAGTCCCACGACCTGAAAAGACAAAAAGATATTTTAAATCACATTCAGAGACGGGTATTCAGTGCCCTAGGCCAGCCCTACAAGGTTTATTCTTTTCTGTAAAATCTCAGAATATAAATGATACAGTTTATTAATATAAATTAAACAGATACAGGTATTCAAATGGTTCTTTGGACAATTGAACTCCTTGTTATTTGTGTTGTAAACAACGTTTTGGCCGATCCATTCTTCGGCCTTCTTCAGGTGTAAAATCCGAGGGTGATGGATTAAACAGAAGTTATGTTTAAAGGGGGTATTCCTTATAACACACGGCCTGGGTGTTTCTGTGTCTTTGTCTTGTCGGGTTTAGATTTGTTGAGAAGTGGAAGCCACATCGGGTTGAAATCCGCACTTGTCTGGCTAATGCATTTAGTCGACATTTTAATGTGAGCTGCCTCTTTGATTTTTCTCTGCTTCCAATATCGTTCTCTGTCAATAATCTGGACTTCCTCCCAAAGAGGAAGATGCTCGCCGTTCTCTCTCCAGATGTGGTCGGCCATAGCAGATTGATACAGGTATATTAATTAGAGGTTCTCTTGGGGGTACACCAATATAAAGCAGTTTCATCTGTATTATACACTTGTTAGGAGCTGAAGTTCTCTTCATCCACGAGCTTAGGAAATTCGTTCACATAATCGGCAGCATCTTTGTGGTTCATGGACTATTTTTCTACACAGAGATTGATGCTTCTTAAACCTTTGAAGTTTTCCTTCACTGTAATTACTCCCATGTTCTAATTTAAGTTCTTTATGGTACAACTGCACACACAATGCTACCTGTGGCCACTCAGTGAACTAGTGTGAGAATCAGAGAAGTTCAAGTGTCCGCTCATAATTTTGTCTGGATTAAAAGAGGTACCAGACCATCAGATGCCGGAAAATCAGTGGTGTATCTATATGGGATAGATCAGTGGTTCCCAACCAGGGGAGGAATTTGAGTATTCCAAGGGGGGAATAAGACTATTAGGTAAAAATAAAAGTCCAGTCTAGTGATAGGGTTTTCTGCACTTCTATCTATCAAGTTGAAGGCTCGAAATAAGCTCCAAGTTGAGAATGATTTAAGATGTGCTCTCTCACTAATAGACCCAGAAATCGAAGAACTAGTAGCAAAAAAACAAGAACAGAGGTCACATTCATGTGTATATCAGTTACAATAGCAGAATTTTCGTAACAAATACGCGGCAGCAGCTGTACAATTATAAAATTAAACTAATTCTTAGTATGAAGCTGTCTAATTATACACAAAATAAAGTTATTATTTGAAATTATTCTTTGTTGCAGCTTAATAAATGGAAGGGGGAATACTAGTAATCTTATTGACAAAAGTGGGGAATGACTCGAAAAGATTGGGAACCATTGGGATAGATAGATCAAAGTATATCCGTGTATAGTATTTGTCAGATATGGATAATTCTTTTATTATAATATTCATATTTCTAAGTCCAGAAAATTTAGAAAAAATCAATAAAAAAAGAGTTCTCACCTTGGAAATATTTGCCACATACCAAACAGGCATAGACATTGATATGAGACAAAGACACAGAGCAGAGTTTCTCAAAATCAAAATCGAGCACAGATCTGAAAGAAAAATTTCAATGTA
>VCCN01000353.1:7316621-7328775 GCA_006491835.1 Architeuthis dux | reverse complement strand
GTGTATTTAACTCGAAAATCTTCAGTTGCTTTCCAGGCCAACAGTTTTGGGGTACTTTTTAAAACAGTACCATTTTTTAAAGCCACGGCTACCCCAGCAATGTTAATTACACACCACCTCTTCGGGATATTGTTAAAATTCTTTTAAAGTTAGCTTCGATCGAAGTGAAAATGCTTAAGCACCTTTTGTACCAGAAAGCTATTCAAATATCAGGAAGGAAAGCTAATTGTAGCATATCTTTGTATCCCGTATATATATAAAATTGGGTGTCTGTCAGTTTGTTCATTTGTTTCTTTGCGTGCATTCACTGAGAGGGAGGGGGGGTACTAATAGGGAGAGTGAATATCAGCACCAGAGAAATAAGTGACTCTGATTCAGCAGGGTGAGAAATTGTATGTGGAAGGGGGTCGATGTTTGTATGTCTGGCCACTGCCTGCCTTCCTTCCTTCCTTCCTTCCTTCATCAGCCACAGCCCTACCGTAAAAATTTGAATGGAACTGAAATTAACACTTCATTGTCTTTTTCAAATACTTGAATGTTCAAATGTTTCTTTCATGAATTCTCTTATTTCTTTTTAATTATGAAAATTAATTTGTGAAAATTTCACACCCATGTACACCTGCACATAAATATGATAATGAAGTATAAAAATCAGTTCCATTCAAATCTCAAATGACAGTAGGAAATTCTATGATTGCCAACATTTTTTTGTGATTACTGGCGAAAAATATATTTTTCTATTTTTTTACGACTTGGTTAACTGATGTAAATCTTAACCCAGTCTTTTTATATGTGATCATTAACGTGATTGACTATAAGGGGAACCTGTTCAGTTCAGTTAGGTAGATTATAGAACCCATAACGTAGACCAAACACATCCCTCTAGCATGTGTGTGTATGTTTGTGTGTGTGACCTTTTTGCATAGGACCTTTTTGCATAGGACCTTTTTGCATTGGACCTTTTTGTATTGGATGTTTTGTTCATTGGACTTTTTGTTCATCGGACCTTTTGTTCATCAGACATTTTGACCGGTAACCATGCTTTTATAGTTAAATTGACTTATTGACAGTCTAGTACTTGTAAAATCCGCAGCCTCTATCTGGTATCTACAATTTTCTTTTCATTTTTATTTACTTCGTTTTTCCATGTCTTTCTAGAATCTCCAGGTGCAGCGGCACTAAAGATTTGTCGCATGGACAAATGTGGAGGATGTTGCACTGGAAATGAAGAAGTTTTTCTACTTTGTGAAAAAGTTCAAAAAGGTAAGCATCTGTTCTTTTGGAAGTTGAAACAGTGTCTGCAACAAAAAACATCTTATAAACATTCAAATAATTCTTCGGACGATTGAACTCCTTGTTGTTTGTGTGGTTAACATGACGTTTCGGGCGATCCATTTTTCGGGCCTTCCTCAGGAGTGTGTAAATAGTGTTGATCATAAATAAAGGATAAGCTTGGTAAGAGCAGCATGGAGTAAACCTGGCTTCCTTCCGGGTACATGAGTTTGAGTCTCACTGAAAGCTGATTCTTCATTTCCGATCAATGCAATTTACTCACTAACGCAAGTCGACATCCTAAGTAGAGTTGCGATAAAAAGCAACAATAATTAAGATGACGGTAAATAGTAGTCAAAAATTAATAATAATGATTTGTAATACTTCATCTAATAAAATAAATAATACAAATAATTGCTATTCTTATTTCTATTGTAGAGTTGTAGTTGCTACAAGGTTATTATTGGCAAGGGTGTAAAGATGTTGATAACAAAGGGAGAAGTTGTTAATTAAAGTTGTAAGTTGTGAGAGAATGTAAGTTGGTTTCTCTATTTGAAAGTAGCAGTCAAAAAGTAGTGAGAGTAGACCTGTCATGGTGGACAGTGGCCGTAGTAGTAATAGTAATAGCAATAGCCAGTAGTAGCAATTGCTGTTCTCACTGTACGAGGAAGAAAGGTCATGTGGTCAAAATGAGGAAGGCAATAATCGGCCATATTGGTTTTAAGGCAGCAAATACGAACAAAGAAGCCATCATGTAAACATGATAAGGAATTAAACAAAGGCGTCAGATAGAAATGAAATGTTGCATTTAATAAACAAAAACATAAGAGTAAAATTGACGTACATGATTGTCAAAAATAAAAGTGGTAAATGTATAAAAAGAGTTTGAGTGAGAGGTTTTGTGATGAAGAGTTAAGGTAAATAGTAGTTTCTGTCGTTAGCCGGTCTTCGTGTACCAAAATAGATTTTGTCTGACGGTGAGCCAGTTATTTGAACCAATATCTAAGTGATAATCGCGCCTAAGGATATGTGATCGAAACAAAAGAAATCAGTTAAGAAAAAAGGGGCATATGACAGAAAGGGAAAAAATACTGGCATGGGGGAAGGATAGTTTCTAACCAGGAAGACATTTTAAGGAGTCGCATTCCTAAGCCTGTGTTAATAGAAACTCAAGTAATCAGTAGACATCATAATTCTCGAATGGCCTATATTTGAGGCATTTATTCCTAGTCTGGATGAAAAGGAGATGGATGACCGAGATTGAAATAAAGAAATATTCGCATGTGAAGAAATGTCCATATTTAAAAAGTAGAGATGTAAAAACACTTAGTGGGCCCTGGGCAGCCTAAATACTAAGAGAAGAGTTTTTTTTACGTGCCAGGAAGGGGTAGGCATGGGCGAGTGAAGCACTGCATCCTAGGCGGCAGCAGCCCGAATAAGGCCTGGATTATCGTAAAACTAGTGTTTTTGTAGTCGTGCTGACGTCACGAAAGAAGGAAGCTAATTCTTAGTTTTGTACTTCATAGGGTTCAGAGCTGGCTCTGTCGAGGTGATAAAGCCAGCTTGATATTTCTAGCCCTATTTTGGTATTTTAAGAAAAGTGACCGCTACACTATTTTCTTTTCTTCTCATAAACATATTGATTTGTTTATTCATTTGTTGAAATTAATGAGTATCACCTACCCTGATGCAACAAAAGGGAGCAAACTGTAGATATCTGAATCTCTATAATTAGTGATCGACCGATATAGGTTTTGGCCGATGTCGATAATTTGTAGAGCAGGGCGTCCGATGGCTAATATATAATGCTGATATTTAAAAAAAAGATTTTTTGCATTTACAATAACATTATTCACTTGAACACAGAAAAATATTCAAAAATAAAAAATGTGCATTGTCTGGGAAATGAAAATGTTATGAAGTATATACATTAGTTATAAACACTGTATAGTCTACTTCAATGTTTACCTGTTATTTTATTCCCCCTCCCACACAGCTAAAGAAGCCTAAGCCTATCTTCCCTTCCCTTCCTTTCCGAAGACTAAGAACCAGCACGACTGCCCTCGCCTTCCCTCGTACCCCCTCACTCTAGACTTTACTATCCCACCTCCGACTCGGTCAACCCTTTGATCTCGCCAAGCCGAATTCATGAATACTTACATGCTTTTTTGCACCCCTCTCTTTCAACATTTCAGTTTTAATTTTAAACTAAAAGGAACTTTTTTCTATTAGAATAAAAATCGACCTTATGACACTCAATATGTTCTGCCACCATGGGTCGTCTCGTCGTGGGTGGCTCATCTGTGGGAGGAAATGCTGAACTTGTCGAGAAAGGAAGGACTCAAAGACTGGTTGTAAAAATATGTGACATATTTTTATTTCATAACATACACTTCGTCGGCCGAAGAGTGGGAGAGAGATGATGGGTGCTGAGAGACTGTTCCCAACAGGGGAACATGGTCTTATGCCTTCCCAGCACTAGGCAGTCTGCCTCCTGGCTGATTGGGTCTTTGTCCTCTGTTCGGGTCTTTCTGAGTCCTCTCCTCTCAGCTCTGAGCTTTATGGATTACGAACGCCCACGCTTGTGTCATTTCCGGTTTCCACATCCTGTTTTTGGACACCTACGCATATGTTAATGTGACCGGGTCACCTCCATTTCCACACAGGTGTTGACCTTGAAATTACCTTTTCGTGGTAGTATATCATAACAAATAATCAACCGATTATTTCAAAATGTTAAATATTGGCCTATTAATTGGTCGAGCTCTATATATAAAAGTAAAATTCTACTTCTGTTTGTCTGTGACCTCTAATTAACCAAAGCGGGCATTGTAGCCAGATGTATTGGAAATCAATGTACCACTAAAATGTAGAAGTAATGATATTAAATAATATTAAAGTAGCCAAAACGGTGCAGTGTAGCCAGATGTATTGAATTAAGGTGCCACTAAAATGTAGAAGTAATGATATTAAATAATAGTAAAGTAGCCAAAACGGTGCAGTGTAGCCAGATGTATTGAATTAAGGTACCACTAAAATGTAGAAGTAATGATATTAAATAATATTAAAGTAGCCAAAACGGTGCAGTGTAGCCAGATGTATTGAATTAAGGTACCACTAAAATGTGCCAACTTAAAATCAAAATCTGGGTGATTTGCAACTTAAGAATAATAGTTTGTGGTCAGCGTCCATGCTCACTCCTATTATAATGAAATGAGTTGTCATGGTAGATATCTATTAAATGCTAATTATAGAGTAGTCATCCTTATTCATCTATTTGCAAATATAATGTTCATTCTGGTCAAATCAGATTGCACTACTTTTTCCTCTCAAGGGGTGACCAAACGGCTTGCAGGGTTGTTCACTTCCTGATAAAATGGCCTATTGGATCGACTTGCTTTTATTGTGGTTTGAATAAATTTAATTTTCCAATTCCAGATGATATAAAAGTATTGTTTATGGAAATGGATCAGAATCAAAGAGTCATTTGGAAAAAAGAAGCCAATTTTGGACCAACAGATGTTCACAAACAAGTAAGCATGTTTTTCATTGCATAGTTAATATCACTGCTGTTATTAATCCCATTGAGTAGGTTAATATTACTACTGTAAAACAATAACAAATATGGTGTGAACAATTGGGGGGAAAAAATAAAGTATGGGTTTAAGGGTTAGATTTGATCCCTGTGTCAGCCATAAGAGCTCTGATAGCTCAATTGATAGAGCAGTTGCCATACATAGGCAGGTTTCCAAAGGTAAAATGGATGCGAGTTTGAGGCTCACCTAGAGTTTACTCTTCATTTCTGATCTGCGCTGTTTACTCGCTGCCATAGACTGATGGTCTGTGTAGTTGTGATCTAAAGCAACTAAAACTAATATTCCAAGGGAAATTATGAATCACCGCCAATCATATATGCTGTGTTGGGGGTGATTAATTAAAAAATTGGGCTGTGATGACTAAAAAAATATCTGAATTTTCAAAATACATAGATTAATTTGGCATAAATTTACACTGTAAATTGACCCCCCCAACCCCCTAAAAACAAAAACAAACATTTTCCCTACTCATTGGAGGGAGTGTGTGTGCAAAATTTCAAGTTTCTACTATGAACTGTTACGGCTGGGCAAAGTCTGTATACATAGATAGATAAAAACTCAACTAGCATTCCAAGGGAAATTATGAATCACTGCCACCCACATATGCTGTGTTGGGGGTGATCAATTAAAAAGTTGGGCTGTGATCACTAAAAAATGTATTTTCAAAAAACAAGCAAGCACAAACTAGTGACCAATTTAGCATAAGCTTACATTGAAAATCGAACCCCTCACTAAAACCCTATTTTGGAGGAGAACTTTCAAAAAACCCAAAAAAGCATTTTCCCTACTCATTGAGGGGAGTGTGTGTACAACATTTCAAGTTTCTACTATGAATGGTTAGGGCTAGGCAAACTGATATATAGATAGATAAAATTGCCCCCCCCCCCTCTAAAAACCTAAAAATAAACAAAAAAACAAAATTTTCTCTACTCATTGAGGGGAGTGTGTGTACAAAATGTCAAGTTTCTATTATGAATGGTTAAAACTGGGCAAATAGATAAATAAAATGTCCCCCCCCCCTATAAAACCCTACTTTGGAGGAGAATTTTCAAAAAACAAAAAAAAAAAAGATTTTCCCTACGCATTGATCTACTATGAACGGTTAGGGCTGAGCGAAATCTGGATACATAGATACATATAAATGTGTGAACGCATGAATAACCTAAACCCAGCAATGAACCAAGTGTTTTGGGTAGCAGTGATTAATAAGATTAAAGAAATACTAGCATAAAATTGATAATGATAATCATGATCAAACCTGACCAAATTTATTTTTCTACCACTTCTTTGAAAAAAAATGAATATAGCAAAGAAATTTAAAAAAGAATCTTTCATTTGGATCTCTGAATTCTAATTTGTGTGTTGAAAGTTAGCAAAAGAAAATTATTCAATCAAAATTCTGTGCTGTATTAAAAAAATACAATACTTTATTCTATTATTATACATATTACATACAGTTTGAGAGGTTTGGTGATGCAGAATGAAGAGTTACGGTAAATAGTAATTTCTGTCGTTAGCCGGTTTTCGTGTACCGAAAAAGATTTTGTCTGACGGTGAGCTGGTTATTTGAACCGATATCTAAGTGATAATTGCACCTAAGGATATGTGATCGAGACAAAAGAAATCAGTTAAGAAAAAAGTGGCATATGACAGAAAGGGAAAAAATACTGGCATGGGGGAAGGATAGTTTCTAACCAGGAAGACATTTTAAGGAGTCGCATCGCTACGCCTGTGTTAATAGAAACTCAAGTAATCGGTAGTCATCGTAATTCTCGAATGGCCTATATTTGAGGCATTTATTCCTAGTCTGGGCGAAAAGGAAACGGAGCGATGACCGAGATTGAAATAAAGAAATATTGGCATTTGAAGAAATGTCCATATTTAAAAAGTAGAGATGTAAAAACAAATTATTCAATCAAAATTCTGTCTGTGCTGTATTAAAAAATACAATATTTTATTCTATTATTATACATATTACATACAGTTTTTCACTGCAAGAGTGACAGCAGACTGGAACTGTCCGAGTGAAGTCACGGTCACTGCAAAGAATATGAACACTTTCAAGTCTAGCTTAAAGAAGGAATGGTCTAGCAGAGACAAATATTGCTACACCTTCCCTTACTGAACTATGTAACCCACGCTCATCATAAAAGATGAGGAGCTGGGAAACAATTGGTAGAAACCTACATCAGTCTAATTACTGCATGGTATCTACTGACCGATATAAGGTACAATTATCTATTTGTATCTACATTTTAAGGGATATAACAAATCATTGGCTTAACAGAAACTTATGATTTGTCTACCTTGTAAGAGGTGCCATCAGAAACGTTTTTTTTTCTTCTTGCAGTATGCAATTGTTTTCAAAACACCAGTATACCAAAATATCAACATTAAAGATCCTGTGAAAGTGCTCATCAAACTTGAACGGACATCAGATGGAGAGTGCAGTGAACCCAAAGTATTTACTTATTACCCACAGAATCCAGGTAAGTAATGCAAATAATGATTTGAAGAAGGATTTACCAGCTTTTGCTGCTCATGCTCAACCCAACTACATCCCCAAAAATGTCCATCCAGCTGTTACTTCGCAAAAAATCACAGATATGATACAAAACAATTTTTGTTTAATAGCTGAACAGTCTAGCTTCATGAAATATGTAGTATAATGCCGGTTGTACTATTTCTTAACGCCGAGAGAGTATGAGAGGATGATGACGACGTCTCTTTCCGTGTCTGTTGACGGGAGCTGATCTTTCTGTGGAGGGAAATTAATTTCGGAGAATAGATGACAAAATTCAGGTTCTTCAATTGGAAATCTGTGGTTTTATTTCCGTCGATATAAGAGTCTCCTCTGGGCCGGTTCACGGGTCACTTTGAGGTATGGAATTCTGTTTCATTTAGTTTTCTAAAATCAAGGGTTCTCCCTGTCACTGGCGGATTCAAATCTAAAACTGCTAACTGCTTCTCACCAGCTCTCTCCTCCTTTACAGGGAGGGGGCCTCTTTGTGCGACCTGTCACTAACAGCTTCAGATCTCAACTCCCTCCTATTTTCAAATCTGGGCCCCTTTTAACGGCTACCGGTAATACAATCTGTCCAGTTTGACACGTACACAGTTTAACACACATCCCTGACCCCGGTAATACGATATGGGCTTTTGATCACGTACGCCAAATGCGCGAACACAGAGTGCATTTCGTTACAAATACACCTCAAACAAAATAGATTAAATCATTTAAATTAATGGCTTATTTTGTTCCAGATCGAGTAGGGGGAAAAGATTAATGGAATCACTCAATGTGTTATGTTGTGGGGGGGTGTTGTTGATGATGTTCTCTCCGGAACTGGGTTGTGTCTCTGTAACTGGTAAATGTTTGCTGGGACTTGATGCATAGCTGATTCATTGGGTGTCAGTGTGTAACTGAATTGTGTATCTGCTCTGTTGGGTTTTGTTGATGCTGCCAGGAACATGTTATGTGGCCAATATCAGTGTTTACCAATTGTAAATTCCTATTTAACTTGTTAACATTCCAATAGCCATTATTTAGAAATTCCAAATGTTGACCTATCAATCATACAGTGATGACGTGGTAAGGCCGAATTTTTATTTCTACACAGTTAAATAACATTTTCTACACTGAGACAATTTTATCTATTTATCTATCTTTCTATTTATCGGTCGATCTATCTAATCTTCCATTCTTCCACCCCCTCCTAAGGGGTACCAAATGTTGGGGTGGGGGTGTGGTGATTCCATAGATTTTGCCATGGATTGTAAGTGTTTAACCTTTAAAACTCTGCATTCTTTTTCAAGGGCACCAAGATTTTGTGTACTTAGTAACTTTGAAAGCCTGTAACTTGTGTGCCTCTTCATGTATTTCATTGAAAATCACAGAGACCCTTTGGAGATATTGGGTGGACAGACTCGAGAACATTTGGAGATAGCTGTCCACATGATATCTCCAAAACTTTGTGGAGGGGTGGATGATAAGCTACTGGAGAACTGATTAAATTTTGGCATGGATCCATGCTCAGTTACCTCCCATCTGTCATGAGCGTAAACATGAACGTATGAAAAAAAAACCCGGAAAAATATCTCTCAATCCAGAAAATAAATTCCTTGATCCGCCCTTGAAATTTTACTACCTTTTTCTTACCCCATTGCTCATCCTCGCACAAACTTTCATTGAAATCCATTCCATACTTTCACAGATATTGTGTGGACAGATGAACAAACAAAAAGATGCGACCAAATACATATACCTCTTTCCAACTTTGTTGACAGAGGTAAATTACTAAAACTCATTAATATATCACCCATAAAACAACGGGTCCCGGTTCCGAAAACATAAACCAAATTGCCTTAACCATTTCTTGTAGCAAAGTGGTCTGGTAGGTGGGTAGGTAATAGAGATAAAGCCTTTCTGTGTGATAGTACAAAACACAGCGAAAGTTATTAGAGAAACTTTGGTTGGAATATCTCCCCGGAATATAGGTCAACCTGCAGGTGGCAGAGCTTTGGACAACGTTATGTTACTTATGTTATTCCACACTAGGCATAGTGTCACAGTATTCTGCTTATCTCAATTCAACAGCTCAACTGTGCATCTTTGTCATATAAAATTCATAGCATCATTATTCAATCATCTAAATATTTTCCCTAGCTTTCTATGACCTCATGCCAACTTTCAGATGAATTGTATATTCTGTAATAAAATTATATATTCTATTAAAAAAATGGCATATTCTATAATAAAAGAACAATTTCCGTTTTGATTTGATGAATTCTTTGTGGAATTTTTCCATATCTTGTTCTTTATGACTGCTGACTAGAAAGGAGTTTTGCATGGAGCGAAACAAGGGAAGATGACAGGTCTGAAGAATGCACCACATGCTGGTGCGGATCCGGGGGTGGGTGGGATCCAAATTTGAATAAACAACTCTCCCCTCATCAAATTTGCCCACCTCGCCCTGCTCAAAATCCTGGATCCACCCTGCAATGAGAAAAAATTGCCCACTCCAGTTCCATGGTTATTTGTTGTGTCGCATTTGCGACTTGATGTTGTTATGCAGCGAAATTGCTGATCGATGTTCTTGCCCAGAAAAACATTTCTTTCTGTTCCGATGCATCATTCAAATGAGTTGACTGATTCACCTCTAATTTGTCTGCCAGTTCACAGGTTTGTTTGTCCTCCGTCTGCCTTCAAGAGTTCCTCACATTCTAATTGAATGTGGTGACCTTGCTTTCACCAGACAACTCTTTTACAAAGCAAACAATATGAAAGACCTATTCGAGAACGTTGATATACACAACATCCTATCCTTCCTGAGGGAAGTGAAACTATACTCAAAAATATAAACTGATAAGATATACATAACTTGACAACAAACTGTCTACAAAAAAAGTGCCTACATTAACTTGCCTACTATAATTTGCGCACAATAATCCGTCTGCATAATTTGAGTATTCAAAAAGAAACCAAATTCCGCACTAAATGACCCACCTGGGGTCGATGTGCCATTAAACAAAACAATCAATCAATCAATCAAGAGTTCCTCCAACTCACCAGCTTTCAAGTTCTGAGGTCAAAATCTCTTTTTTTTAACTTTGCAAACTATTCCTGACACATGCTTGCACCCACTGAATCACTATCATATACGTCAGTGATCCATTGCCTTGCTTCCACTGCATTCTTTCCAAGAGTAAACATGAAGAGCAATCAGTGTTGAATGTGCATATTTATATTCAGCCTTGACACAGGTCTATCATTGCGACTGAGCCACTACTGATGGTGCTTAACATTGTGAAAAAAAGGATCCATTTCTCATCCCCAGTGACAACTCTATCCCAAAAAGGTGCCTGGAGCTGCCGAGAATGCTGTGACTCAGTCATATTGCTAACATTGAATTGTTCGCTAAGTTCCATGACTACAACATTAGGATTTGTTGCAATTATAGGTACAAACACACAAACATACATATATAAGCATATACATACCCAGCTATATACACACACCAGAAACCCTCCCTCCCCCATTCAATAGAAGGAACACACACGCACATACAGACACAATAACTTGACCCCATGGACCCACTTCAGCAGTCATACCTCAACATTCATACTTATCTGGGCAGAACTTCCAGGAACCATAAATCACACCAACCACTCAACAGCCCACACAAGAAACCACCTAATCTAAACACCCCACACCATACCCCCACCCACTTTATAGCTCATGCACATATACAGACCCACTTAATCTAAACACCCATACCATACCTGCTCAGGAACCCATAAGTAACTTTCAACCAAATAAACCAGGTCACCTAAGCATACAGAACAGCCCAGCATGGATTGTCGCACTTCTCTGCAGTGTTCAAATTTCTTCCGTTTATCTCTCATGATAATAAATATGTTTGAGACGTAACACGCTTTTCTCAATCTTTCTTTTCCACATTGTCTAATCACATCTACCATTCTGTAGGATTCCCTTACATCCATACAACAAACAGAATTATAGGTACAAAAGTGGACAGAACTTTTATTGTTGTATAGCGGGGTGAATGTCCTGGACTTGGATAGAAAGGAAACTCGAAGTCTTGCTTGTAAAAATATCTGGACATATTTTTATTTCATAGCATACATCTTTGTCGGCCGGAGAGTGAAGAGTGGGAGAGAGATAAGGAGAACCGCCAGTCTTTTCCCAACAGGGACAGTGGTCTCGTGCCTTTCGGCTCCGCTGATGTCTGTCTCTGCTGCGAGTGCCGAGTTTTCTGTCTACCTGCTCTCTGTTCGGGTCTGCTTTATAGGTTTCTCGAACACCTACGCAGGTGTCATTTCCGCTTTCCATATCCTGTTTGTTGGACACCCACGCAATATACCTATTTCCTAAAGTGAGAGGGTCACTTACATTTCCGCACAGGTGTTTGACCCCGGAATAAACTTTTTGTGGCAGCATATCATAACATAATTACAACCCAAAATATATATACACACACATGCATTCACACAGATCTAGGTAAAATGTAATTTCATTTATAAATCATGTTTCATTGAATTTGATAGACTAGGACTTCTTAAGAAATATTTTGAGGTTACATTTGATGACAGTATTTCAGTAAAATAACTTTCTGTATTTATGTATAGATTGTTGGATAGTGGGGTGAATGCCCTGGTGCCATGAGATGTCTCGTTGTGGGTTGCTCATTTGCGAGAGGAAATGTTGAACTTGAGAAAGGAAGGACTCGAAGACTGATTGTAAAAATATGAGATATATTTTTTAT
>VCCN01000353.1:7293840-7308283 GCA_006491835.1 Architeuthis dux | reverse complement strand
ATATAAACCTATATGTTTTTATATCTATTTACTAAAGTGCAGTTTATTCACTGCAAAGTAAAAAAGCTAAAAGATTGAAACTGGACTATCTTTGCTGTTTCTGTCCTGAAATAGAATCAAGATGTGTTTGTATCTTAATAATAACTATTTTTAAAAATTCCTCTGGTCAGAATTGTATGGAAAGATGTGTTCATTTGTCTCTGTAGAACCACACTAGGTGTCATATATGGTCAAAAATAAACCCCTGGGACATTATTTCAGCTTGGGAACGGACAGAATCATAAAATAGACACTTCAAGGATTAAGAAAAAACAGGTGACGAAAAAAAATCTAGGGAATGTCATGAACTTAGTTTTCATCTAGACTAAAGGGTTCAGTTTCAGATTATAGTTACATGTAAATAGAACCCCCCTCTAAAACCCTTCTTTTTTTTTAAAACCCAATCGTTCAAGTTCTTCTCCTAGGTCCACTAAGTATGCATACCAAATTTGGTTGAGCTGTGATTAACAAATGGGGGAGAGGAAATGACAAACAAACAGACAGACAGACAGCGACAGTTGTTTTATATAAATAGATGTTGTTTTTTTTTTAGTTTTACAGGCACGACAGTTCCAAGAAACCTTCTGAATAATGCACTCATATGACAGTGAAAGTACTGATAGTTGCTTGGCTGGCAGAAATGTAATCAGTTAGAAAAAAATGTTGACGACATTGTTGCGAATTTAGATAGATTCAGTTTCTTGTTTTGGAAGTCCAAAGAGCGCTAAATTAGCGCTTTAGCGCATAAAACATTTTGGCCACTTTCTGGCTATTTTTTACCATTTTTAGTGTCTTTTTGGCTATTTAAATTTTTTTAGATTTAGCGCTTTTTGCACTGCCAAAACAAGAAACGTGCTAAATCTAAAATTAGCGCGTTTTCGCCTAAAACATTCTGGCCGTTTTTTTACAATTTTTAGCGTCTTTTTGGTGGTTTTGGCCATTTTTGGCTATTTAAAAAAATTTAGCGCTTTTTGGCAGTTGGCAACATTGATTGAGTCCATGCCAATTTAGCGGTTTCGCGCTAGATTTAGCGCGTTTCTAGTTTTGGCATTGCAAAAAGCGCTAAATTAGCCGTTTCTGGCAATTTTCGACCATTTTTAGCGGTTTTTGTCAGTCAAACTAGCGCGAAAATATTTTTTGAGTTGGCAACACTGATCACAGTAAAGGGATTGGTGGGAGAAAGTGGCCGAGTCAGGAGTTGTGGTTATTTTCAATTTCAGTAGGTGTTGTAATAGCAGTTGCAGCTCTGAAGGAAGTTACTCAGTAATAGTTGCTGTTTAGTATTGTTAATGCATGTATACAAATATTTCTTTTTCTATTGACCTATTTTGGTAGACTTCTTCTATCAGTTGTATTTTTAAGTGCTGAAATTTAGAATAAAGGCTCATTCAAAGCTCAATTCTTTTAACAAATAAAGATTAATAATTATGTTTTACGTAAATTTTAAACTCCAATAGGCAGTATTAATAAATAAATAATATTTATTAAATATTATTTCAAATGACAAAGACGTAATATCTATGTCAAAACACCACTGCACGGCTCTTTTAATACCGGATTAGATTTTCTGAAATGCCTAATCATGATATCAAAAGACTTCCCCAAAGTACTGTTTCGAATAGAATAGTCATTTTCAAATATAGTTTTTGTTAACTATGAAAATTCTTTTAGAAAGAAAAAACGAAGAAATGACTGTAAATCTGCAGTTCACTTCCATTGGTGACTTGAAGAATATTAACTCTGATTATTCACTCAATAGAAACCGTCACGTGACCAATGTCTTTTGGCAGCATGCCATGTTGGGGGTGATCAATTAAAGAATTTGAAAATAAAAAAGGGGTGATCAATGAATAAAATGTCCGAATTTTCAACAACAAAAAAAAGGCATGACACAAACTAAGGGACTTATCCAGCATAAACTTACATTGTAAATTGAACCCCCCCCCCCTAAAAACTTATTTTGGGGGATAAAAACAAAAAAAAATGTTTTTTGTAGACCTAACACGGAAATAAATGTTTGAATTGTCACCCCTCTAGCTCCATTGGTGTGGCCTGTACACATAGATAGATAGATAGACAGACAGAATTTTACTAACTGTTTTTTTTTGGGGGGGGGGGGTTGCTTGGTGTTATAAATTTTTTAAAGAGGCATTTTTGGTTTATTAGGCCAGGTGAATAACACTGGAAAATCACTAAAACTGTAACATCATTTTTTCAAGGTAAATACCTCTCATAGTAAAACCTGGAAAACATGTCCATAGTTTATCTGCCGCGTAGCAAGTTTCATATTCTCATATTCTCATTATCTAGAATAAAAATTCCCCTTCAGCTAAAACTAAAGCCTGATGTAACGTTCACTTAGTTCAAACTCTCAAAACAGGAGTGGAAAGATCTGGTTATTTCGTATCCTATAGTACAAGTGACAACAACTGCTGGTTAGTGCAACCTTTATTTTACATCTCTGGGTATTTGAAAGAAGTGAAGACGAGTTTTAACTGTTTATTTGTTTTCATTTCGATAAATACTCTACATAGTGTGTGTGTGTGGCAGTGGTGTAGCAAGGGTTTTCAGCATCCGGGGGCAAAAATAATTTCTGCCCCCCCCCCCTAAAATGTTTTGATTATTTATTTTGAATTATTTTTAAATACCACCTTACATAGGCCTAAAATAAAGTCACACTATAACATTTACTTAGTAATAAATCGAATTAAAATATTTATTTTATTAAACAAATTTTTTTTTCCTACACAGAAAATCAAAGTTGTGACTTTTACTTCCTATTACGTTTTTTAGATAGTTGTTCCTGTGATTTTTATTCCGGGATTCTTTAAAAAAAACATATATTGTAGACTTGTGCGCACCTTCACACATGCGCCCGGGGGCGATACCCCCCCCCCATCCGTCGCTCCCTCTTGCTACGCCACTGGTGTGTAGAGAGAGAAAGCCGTTTATTAGGATCACTTTGGGACAGGGTCTCTTAGATAACAATAACTGGCTGATAACATTAAGCGTAGGATATAAAAGTTGGTACAATTTAAATTCATTGTTATGTTATTAAATTCATTGTTATAAACAACTTTTACGTCATAAACAAATTAATATGATTTTTAATTCATTTTAAATAAAGTATTTGGAAACGACTTATTTTGATAACAATAATGTTTTGGTAACATTTTCTGTGATTATAATAAATGGCTTCCTAATTTTTATGTCATATCATTTCATCATCATCAGCCGTTATAAGTCCACTGCTGGACGAAGGCCTTTCCCATCTCCTTCCATGACAACATATCTTGTGCTAATCTCTGCCAAACTGAACCAGCTCAGTACTAAATGCACTGCTAGTAGATACACACGTAGAAATAATTTTCACATTCTAATATATACAATTCATAATCTCCATTCATTTGAATTCCTGTTGTAAATAACACTTTTAAAAAACCTTTGACATCATTATTGGTCATTTTAGAATACAATTTCTTTTTTCATGCCCTAATAATATTACTATTCTAGCCTGGTTTATAGTAAAAGTGTGTAGTGGGGAGTAACGGGACTTACCCTGCTGTTCTGTTTCATGACAGATTTTATTAAATTTTGACTAGTTTTTTTACCCTCATCTTAATTTCAGTTGTTTTTATATACAACTTTTAAGATGAAGGTAAAAACTAGTAAAAAGTAATGTAAAAGACTAATTTAATTTTTTTCTGTTTTTTTTCTATGTGTTTACTAATGTTTATTTTCATTCGTTACAAGTTGTGTTTTCTTTTCCAGCTGAAGAAATTTACCTAATACATTATTTTTTCTTGTAGGGTCTGGCAATTCAAACTACAAATGCCATAACCTATTTGCATCTGAGGCTATGATGGATTCAGGTAGGTTGTCTTTGTCATTCTTTCATCCCTACATCTAATACTCAATACTGTTTCCACATAGAGAAAGGCTGTTATTTGTATTGTATAAATATATAATGAATTAAGTATGACAACTTAACCGTCAAAAATCCATTGTGTCATAAGGACTGAGTTGACCGATCACTGCTAAAGAGGCTAACGTTTTGGGGGGTTCAATTTCCAATGTAAGTTTATGCTAAATTGACCCCTTAGTTTGTGTCCGGCAGTGTTCACGCGTGTTTTTTGAAAATTTGAACATTTTAGTAATCACTGCCCAACAAAAGGTAAGAGAAGGGATTTATTCATTGATCACCCCCATGTCAATCAATCTTTTTAATTGATCACCCTGACCACGGCCTACTGCCAAAGGATGTTAATCAGATGACAGTTTCTATTGAGTGACTATCCAGACCTGTTTTTTATTTTAATTTTTGGCAAAGTATGTCCTAACCGTCAAAAATGCATTGTATCATAAGGACTGATTTGACCGATCACCACTAAAGAAGCTAATATTTAAAAAAAAGATTTTATTATTTATTTTTTTTTTTTTTTATTTTTTTTATTAAATCAAGTATTGTAAACCATTTTTATTAATTTTTGACAGCTATTTACATTCATCCTAATTTTTAGTTTGTTTAATAACAATTTCAGTAAGGTCGGCACCGGCAGTGTTATTGTTTTGGTTTTAGAAAACAAAAGCGATTGATTATTTTATTATTTAATTTTTATTCAGACAAAGTATTGTAAAGCATTTTTATTAATAACAGACGGGTTTCACAGCGAATGGCAAGGATTTTGTTTAGCCGGTAAATTTCTCTCAGAATCAAATCTAACCTTCAAACCTACCCCTCATTCTTCCCTAATTTCTCTCAAATCAAATCTAACCTAACCTTCAAACCTATCCTTCATTCTTCCCCAATTTCTCTCAAATCAAATCTAACCTTCATAACTACCCTTCTTTCTTCCCCAATTTCTCTCGAAATCAAATCTAACCTTTAAACCTACTCTTCATTCTTCCCCGATTTCTCTCTGTGCCATATTAATCACTGCTACCCACAACACTGGTTTATTGCTGGGTTTATATTATGTGTTCTGACATTTATATGTATCTATGTATCTATCCAGACTTTGCCCAGCCTTAACTGTTCATAGAAGAAACTTGAAATTTTGCACACACACTCCCCTCAAAGAGTATGAAAAATGCTTTTTTTTGTTTTTTTAAAACTAAGTAGGTTTTTAGAGGGGGGGGGGGTTCAATATGCAATGTAAGTTTATGCTAAATTGGTCATTGGTTTGTGCCCGCTTGTTTTTTGAAAATTCAGACCTTTTTTTTAGTGATCACACCCCAACAAAATGCAAGAGATGTAACTGATTCATTGATCACCCCTTTTTCCAACTTTTTAATTGATCACCCCCAACGCAGCATATATGGGTGGCAGTGATTCATAATTTCCCTTGGAATGCTTGTCTGTTATTGTTTTTATACCTTGGCATCATATTTGTCATTGTTTTTACACTTTCCTTTTGAAGAGATGATATTGGAAATTCTGCAAATGTCCATATTTTACTTGTGTTTCTAGGTTTACATATGAGCCCACCGTCAATATCTACGGATTTCAAATTGAGCTTTCAAGCCACAGATGAATTGGAAACTGACTGTTTGCCTTGTGACCCTACAAGCATGAAGGTTTACAAGCCAATTGTCTTCACTAAAGACATTGAACATCTACTGACAGTGAAGGAAGAAAAGAAAGGCTTGAAAGACTTAAGTTCATGCAATGTTAAAGAAGAAAAGGCATGGGCTAAAAATCTAATGAGTGAATTGAAAAAACAAGTTGAAAGTGAGTAACTCTAACCAACATAAATTTGGAGGTGGGAAAATACAAGAATCAACAGGAAACAAAAGGAATGTAATTTAAAAAAGCTTTTATAACGAGGTTTGTAGTGATTAATTAAAGAAGTTAGGGTTTGGGTTATTCATTGATTAGAGCAATTGTTACAGGTAAAATGTTATCTTTACTTTGCTTCTTGTTGCTTCTTGTATTTTACCACAACCCACATGAATTAGGTAATATTTTTTGCCTGAGACAAGCTCTTAGTATTGAATGTCTTTTTTAAAAACTATCCTCATTGTTCACTATTATTATTTTATGACTAGTTTTACTCCATCTTATTATTGTTGCTTTTTAGAATAAACATTTTCACAATTATTATTTTATTCATAGTTTTACTCCATCTTATTATTAGCAGCCTTTTGGCTGAGATCAAAGTGTAGTATCTTTTCTTCGAAACCGCCATGGAAGTTTATGCAGAGAATCACGGCCCTTTGGGGGTCCTTGTGGCATGCTCGGGTATCATCCTGGGAAAAGTTATGCAGGATATCTTGGCTGTGGCTAGGATCAAAGCGGAGTATCTGTTCTTCGAAACCGCCATGGCCTCAAAGTTCAGAGAACCACGTCCCTTCAGGGGTCCTTGTGGCATGCTCGGGTATCGTCCTGGGAGAGGTTGCACAGGATATCTTGGCCAGCTGCTCAGGATTCGCCCTGAGAAGCTTTTGGGATCTCCACCTTCCCTTTATCCCGGTCCTCGTGGCATTTGTCTCAGTGACAGTGATTTTGGATTCTCTCCCCATAAGTCTCTAATCACGGGGACATGGGATCTCCACCCACCCCTACTAAATGACCCATCAAGGGTCGATGTGCCGTTAGACAAAACAATCAATCAATCAATCCATCTTATTATTGTTGCTTTTTAGATGAAGCATTTTCACTTTTATCATTTTATTACTAGCTTTATTTCATCTTATTGTTGATTTTTAGATAAAGCATTTTCACTTTTATTATTTTATTACTAGTTTTACTCCATCTTATTATTGTTGCTTTTTATTACAAGACTGTTTGCTCTACAGGTCCAGATTGTTGTGATAAAAAGCAACAGTGATGTGGGTAAAATAGGATTTGATAGTTATGCACCACAGTACCAAAAGTAGTATAAACATGTTGTGCAAAGTTTTCTACTTCGGCATTGTGAGATGATAAAACTAAAAAAGCGCATCATTTAGAAAAGATGCTTTAAATAGCATCCATAATATTACTTTATAACATTTTTATAAGACAAAATGAGTGACTGGTTTTAATTAGTTTTTTAAAAAGGACCTGTCGCTATCAAATAGGTGGCACATTCTATACTAATCCTGTTGCAAAAGACTCTTTAGACGCCACTAATAATTTCTGGTCCCTTGCACTAATTTTTTTTATATTTAAAAAAATTCAATTCACAAAAGAGTTCCATTTTTTTAAAAGAATTCTGTTCATTGAAGAGTTCCGCTGTGTTTAGGAGCGGTTTCAAGTGGTTCATGAATTTAAGAGTTGAATTCTATTCAAAATAATTGCTATGATAAAGTCCATAGAAAAGTCAGTTGATTTCATTTTAGGTTCAATTCCATTACTGCCATAATTGTCTCAAATGTTAATAATCTTATTTTCTATTGTTTTGTGAATGGTCATTAATATTCAAATGGTTTTTTTGACTATTGAACTCCTTCTTGTTGTTTGTGTTGTAATCACGATGTAAGGTTGGCCCTACTCGTGACCTCAAACTGGTGAACAACTGTGTTTACGTCATCCCTTGTAAATGTGGTATTATCTATACCGGAGAAACTGGCCGCCCCCATAAGGTCAGACTTGATGAACACAAAAAAGCCATAATCAATGGTGAGATAGAAAAATCGGCTATGGCTGACCACATCTGGAGAGTGAATGGCGACCATCTTCCTCTCTGGGAAGAAGTCCATATTATTGACAGAGAACAATGTTGGAAGCAGAGAAAAATCAAAGAAGCAGCTCACATCAAAATGTTGACTAAATGCATTAGCCAGACATGTGCGGAGTTCAACCTGATGTGGCTTCCGCTTTTCAACAGACCTAAAACAAAGATGCAGAGACACCCGGGCCCTGCGCTATAAGGGTTACCTTAAACTTCTGTTTACCCCATCACACTGAAGAATGGATCGGCTGAAACGCCGTGTTTACAACACAAACAAGAAGGTGTAGTTCAATCGTCCGAAGAACCATTTGAATGTTAATAATTTTGCTTTAAAAGTCCTTCAATTTAGTGAGAAAGAGAAGTAAACAAAACTGATAACTGAAGTTGCTCAATTCCAGCCTTCATGTAAAATAGGTCAACAGTTTAATAAGCAAATGCTCCTTTTCCTAACATTTATTTAATAATAATAATAATAATAATAAATGCATTTATAGAAAGCACCCTTTCTCGGGAACCTCAATACTGAAGTCCCCACTAGACAAAAGCGCTTGAAAACATGTGCAATCAATTGCAGTAAAAATACAAAGCCTGTTAAAGAAGAGTAAGAAGAAAGTGCAACTTGTCAATAAAGTTTTTTTACAAAACACAGGGCTGGAGCTACAGTTACGAGTTCATATAATTATGAAAGTCTCGAAACAAGAAAGTTTTTATTTTTGATTTAAAGCTTGCTAATGTATGTATGTTCCGGATATCATAGGGTAATTGATTCCAAAGTCTGGGTGATATATAGCTGAAACTCCTGCACCCATGAGTCATATTCATAAAGACAAGTTCTAAAATCAAACCATCTAAATATCAGATGTTAATAAGAGCAAAGAATTCATGCAGATATTTGAATACTGTAATTAAAATTTTGAACAGGATTCTTTCTTCTATCCTATGCCAATTGTAGGCCGATAATGCTGGTCCTAATTGACTCACATTTCCCACGTTTCAAAACTGTATTTCTCATACAACTGGCAAGGTTTTAACTTCTTCTAAGAGCATTATTAAACTTTCTAGGCTAATTTT
Organism: Architeuthis dux; assembly: GCA_006491835.1. Classification (NCBI taxonomy): domain Eukaryota; kingdom Metazoa; phylum Mollusca; class Cephalopoda; order Oegopsida; family Architeuthidae; genus Architeuthis; species Architeuthis dux. The sequence goes on along the minus strand of VCCN01000353.1, from coordinate 7,299,518 downwards.
GCTTCACCTGCTCCACTTTTAATATTGCACATATAATAAATAAATGTATTGGCAGAATAAATCTTTAAAAAAGAGAGCTGTCAATATGAATTTGCTGACTGCCGAATGCTAAATTTTCTTCTTCATACTTCTCTTTGGTCGATCATAGATGTGTTTACATCCAGACTTCCATAGCTTATAAAGTTCAAAGGAAGAAATAAATTTGCTTATTTCTAATGATTTATCTCTATAAGACTACTTGTAAAGTTTCATTTAAAATGGTTCAACAGTTTCTAAGATTTTAGTTTTACTGATAAACAGATGTTTACACAGGTTAACTCTTAAATTCATATAAAAATTTCAATGAAAATTTGAAGGGAAATAACTATTGTTTAAAGTTACCTTCCTTTGATCCTTAGGTAATTTTTCTTTAATTTAAAAAAATTCTATTCATAGAAGAGTTCCTTTATTTTTTAAATTCTATTCACAGAAGAGTTCCACTGTCAATATGTGTTGTATCAAGCCTTTCATGAATTTAAGAGTTAAAAAAAGAAGAGAAAAATCTTATATTGAAAGGAACTACTTCCCCTTGACCTCTTTCATGTTCGAGGTCTTTGCCTTTGAACTGGTCAGTTATTATAAGCTCCATCTACTCTCGCTGGTCATTCTAGATTTGTTTGCCTTGACTTGACATATCTTTGGTCGGATTCAACGAGAGAAATCTAGTAATCGTCTTAATTAATGACAAGGACATCATGGGTATCTTTCTTGTTTACCAAATTTCATTCTGCAGACAGCTCGCAACTTGTCTGTCTATCATGTTTCATAGTCAGAAAATGAGTCACCAACAAGATGCATGGGAATTTTAATGAAAATCCTATCCTTCCTAAATTGTTTGTCTGACTTGATTGTCTCAAGGTATATAGAATTGTTCAATTGCCTGTGTAATATTCTTTTGCTATTTCAGACCCAAAACCAGAGAAAAAACCTGCCTCACTAAAGAAAACCTCTTTGCATCTGGATGTACTCATGGCTCTCCGTTCTTTTTGTGCCACTGGAAGTATCAAAGATTTGCTAATGAAGAATCGAGATTTAATGTTGTTACCAGATAAATATGGAGATAAGTAAGTCTTATGTTTCTGTGCATTATTTAATAAAAAATTTTTTTTATCAAGATCATCATTTCCATTTTCCTTTTGTAATCCACACATATAATAATTAGAAATATGCAGATGTTTTCTGTCACGCTAAGGGATGAGACTGACATAGTAAAATAGAATTTTATTCATGCAACTGGCGTAGTAAAATAGAATTTCATTCATGTTCTAATGATGTAATAAAAATGCTGAATTTAACGAATAATAATAAAAAAAGTAATAAAAACAAAACCAAAAAATAATAAAAATCCATTTGAGGTCAATATAACGCTATTCTCCAAGCTCACTGCAATGCAAATCTCTATATCCACAAATATAACATGCAAATTGTATATCCATATATTTCATATATGCAGTCATTTTTGATGGCATGGTTAAACTAGTCTTTTTTTAAAATGCACTCTTAGCGTTCCTTCTGAATAACTGTCTGTTACATCTTTGGTGTTTGTTTGTTATTTTCTGTTTTTAGCTGTGTTGGTTAAATGCGTTTGGTTAGAACCATATTTAGCTGTGTTTAGAAAAAGAGAGAAACAAAAAGACGTGTGTTCAGGGCAATTGCCTGTGGTCAAGGAGGCCTTCCCAGCTCCCATATCTGGGACCGGAAATGGGGCTTGTTAATGGGGGTTGTTGAGTAGCTTGCTTCGGCGTGTTTATTGATATTAAGTATACATATATAAACATTACACCGTCATATGCCTTTGGTCTCACAGCTAGCTACATAGGGGTTTCAGCAATTTGGGTAGATTTTTACATTGGGGTAAGTCTGGCACTTTGACACCATACTGTATTCTGTAAGTTAGCTGTTAGCATGTGTAGCTTCTTGCTGTTCTTCACTAAAGGTTCTGAAGCTGTTATGTTAACAAAGAAGAAAACAAGTGGTGGCGATGGTGAGGCATTGATAGAATCCTGATCTGATTATAGCAAGGAGCTACACATCCTAACAGCTAACTTACAAAATACAGTACAATGGTACCAAAGAGTCAATATGTACCAATATGTGCCCTAGGAAGATGCAGAAGGATAGATAGATAGACAAATAAATAGATTGATAAATAAATAGATAGATAGACAAATAAATAGATGGATAAATAAATAGATAGATAGACAAATAAATAGATGGATAGATAGATAGACAAATAAATAGATGGATAGATAGATAGACAAATAGATGGATAGACAAATAAATAGATGGATAAATAAATAGATGGATAGACAAATAAATAGATGGATAAATAAATAAATAGATAATTAGATAGATAGATAGATAAATAGATATATAGATAGATAAATATGATAGACAGGCGATAAACGGATAGATAGATAGAAAGATAGATAATTTAGTTAAAATAATATAATAAAAATGAGAGGCGCTCTCCGTGTGCCTAAAATAGATCTAGGAAGGGACGGGGCAGGGGAAGCATACATCAGTTGTTTCCCTTGCACTGCAATATTTTTGTCCACAGCCGAAAATGATTGACATTAAGAGGTAAATTGGTTGACAGCCTTAACCATAACAAAAAGGTACAGAGAAATGACGTTAGCGATACTTTAAAAAAATAACTTTCAATTAAAAATGTAGGTGTGCACACATTCTTTTATGAAAAGCTAATAAAATGTTTGACGTCATAATGAAACTTTTGTTTTAATTTGCGATTAGGATTGCTGGACACGGAGAGAGATAATCAAAAGGTTTACGTAGAATTGGTAAAATTAAAGACCAAACAAAGAATTAATTTGTGTTTGAATAATTTACATAGATAGCGATACTTTAAAAAAATAAATAAATTATTCAAACATAAATTAATTCTTTGTTTGGTTTTTGTATTACCCATTGTGAAACGTCTGATTAATTTTACCAATTCTACGTAAACCTTTTGATTATCTCTCTCCGTGTCCAGCAATCCTAATCGCAAATTAAAACAAAAGTTTCATTATGACGTCAAACATTTTATTAGCTTTTCATAAAAGAATGTGTGCACACCTACATTTTTAATTGTAAGTTATTTTTTGAATCCTCATCTTCCTCCTCCTCCTACCTCCACGGATGGTGGACGCATTGTTGAACTTATGGTTCTTGTTTTCACTCTTAGCTGTTTGCACCTGGCCTTAATTAACAACCAATCAGATGTTGTTCAGAACCTGCTTCCTGTCTTTGCTACTCGGCCTGATGACCTCAACATATCCAATCACCGATATCAGGTAAGCACATTTTTAAATCATTACCATTTTACCTCTCGGTAATTTTTTTTGTATCAGTTCAGTTTTTCCAAAATGAGCTAAAAATAACCTATTGGAAAAAAAAACAGAAACTATATGACCATCATATAGAAATTGATGTGCCATAATAATTATCAATTAATTTTTGGAAAAACTCAAAACATTAGCAATTGATGTGCCATAATCATAAACCTTGTATCTTTGAAATCACACAGGCCTTGGATTCTCGTCTTCCTTCATATCTCACCAAAGGCAAAGATACCCGTTTCCCTGTGTCCATTAATGTTTCATAGTTTTCGTTTTTTCCTCTTTCATGCATTCAGACCGGCCTACACCTGGCTGTACTGACCAACCAACCAGACATGGTGGAACTCCTACTTAAACAAGGGGTCAAACGCACTCTGGTCGACTCTAATGGAAATACTGCTGTTCATTTAGCCGTCAAGAGCAACCATATGAAATGCCTCAAATCTCTTCTGAAACCTGATGCAGGAAAACATTCTCTAAGTGACCCATTTCCAGAACTCGACATGCTTAACTACGATGGTAAAAAGTTGTTTTAAAAGTCTTTTGACCTGATTTTGTTTGGTGTTAAGACTAATACTCTAACACGCACACGCACAAAGGAAGCTGTTTATTATAATCACGGATAACATTATCGAATGGTTATTGTTATCAAAAGCAGTCTGTTCCAAACACTTTATTTAAAATCAATTAAAAGATTTTTTAAATAATTGTAAAATAAATTTCATATTAATATTTTATAATGTAAATTAGTTTATAGCTGAACAAAAAAATACAATGGGCAGTAGATAAATTGCTATTTCTCTTTCAGTGATTATTCCCAATGTATCACTTCCAAGTCCAGTGAAATTAAACCTTGACAAATGTATTATCATCGTTTGATTGGAATTGTTATGATTTAAATTTGTGTATGATTCAAATTTAAAGTGTTTTTTTTTAGTAAATTTTATCATTTAAAAAAGATTTTTTGTTGTTTATTTTCAATAATAATAAATTATTATCTATAAACTGCTTAGCGGTAGCTGGTCCTGGATTGTCTGTAAAATCCTCAATATTTACATTCTGCAAGCAATCAGCCCACAGAACGTTTTTTTAGTTCTTTTTTATCATTTTTTTTCAATCACGCCTAGAGGTGTGATCAGGGAGGAAAGAGTTAACATGCGTCTGAATCAAATAATCCAATCATGACGGCTGGAAAGTTAAACTTTGAAAATAGAAATTACTTAATTTTGAAAATAACCATGAAGGTTTTTAAAAAAATTTTATTTTTAATCCTTTAAAAGAAAAATGAATGGCTGAAATAACATTTGAGGGCAGTCAAAATTGAAAAAAATGGATTATCTAAAAAAAAAAGCTGGACCTTCTGGAGTTAATCCATGTTTATAAAAACATCCAGAAATATCTAGAATCTAAGGAAGTTTAGCATCCCAAATTAAATCTCTGAAAACATCTAGGATCTAGGGAACTTTAGCATCCGAAATACTGTGACACACGTAATGATTTTAATAATACAATGTTTACTCACCTTATATGAGGTCAGTTCTGAATTTAAAGGCTTTTAATTTAAATGTACGAACGAGCACGATTACAGAATAAACAAAACAAATTGTGATTTTTTTAAGTGTTCAATTTATTTCTAAATTGACTTTAGGGTTAGCGTTAATTTTTATTTTTAATTCATACCAGATATTTTTTGGTGATATTACTTAAAAACACAGAGAACACATGTTTTATAGCCATCTTGATCCGTGGGAGGAAAATCCTGAACTTGGAGAAAAAGGAAGACTCAAAACTTGTTTATAAAAATATGAGGATATATCTTTATTTCATAAGATACATTGTGTCGTGGCAGAAAATGAAGAGTGGGAGAGAGGTAATGAGAGCCGACACTGTTCCCAATTGCTTGTCTCTGAGGGCGTTCTGTGTGTGTGTCTCTCTCTCTCTCTTCTTTTATGGGGTTTGAACGACCTCACATGTTTTCCAGCCACCACCTGCAGGCAGGTCAATATCCTATGACCCCTGAACACCCGGTGTGTCCGTTTCCGGTCCGGGACACCTTGCAGTTGATATCCTGTTTATCTTTCACCACCTGTGGGGGTCAAATCTGTGACCTCCATCCACAGCCATCTAAATATCCAACACATGTAGGTTTCTGTTCTTACATTGGTTCTCTCTCCACATGACACATAAAAATTAGGGACACATGCGCAATAATTTGGTATGCTAAACTACACTTCCCCCAATCTAGATTCTAGATGTTTTTGAAAACATAGATTAACTCTCAGAAGTCCAAAAAGCTTT
>VCCN01000353.1:7263280-7293628 GCA_006491835.1 Architeuthis dux | reverse complement strand
CTCTCAGAAGTCCAAAAAGCTTTTGAAAACATAGATTAACTCCCGGATGTCCAAAAAGCTTTATTTCGTAATATTTGCCTTTTACCCCAAACATTTCCTTTTCTAATTATTTTTCTTTCAATTTTATTTTTCCAGGTTATTCTCCTCTTCACCTTGCTTGCCTCAAAGGTTCCATGGAGTCTGTACAGTTAATGATTGAATCAAAAGCAGAAGTCAACCTTCCAGATGGCAAAAGTGGACGGACTCCTTTACACATTGTTGTTGAGAAAAATGATCTGTTATTGGCTGGTGAGCTTCTACTTGAAGTAAGCATCACTTGTGATTAACTCTGGAAGTTCTGTTGTCTTTTTAAACTTATTTAATTCATGAACCGATGGAATCTGCTCCTAGACACAGTGGAACTCTTCAATGAATAGAATTTTAAAAAAATGGAACTCTTGTGTGAATTGAATTTTTTTTAAATTACAAAATTTACCTAAAGGTGCAAAAGAAGTAATGATTAGAAGTTATTTCCTTTGATTTAAAAATTTTTTTTAATATGAATTTAAGAGTTAAAAGCAAAAGGAGAGGCTCCTGAAATTAGTAGAGAAATTTTAAAAAATAAATGGACATATTTCAAATAATATTCAACAGTGGCCATTGCTGTGTACACAGCTGTACCTTATTATTTAATCACAAAAAAATACTGTCGAAGAAATGTTTATATTTTTTTTGGTTAACTGATGTAGATCTTTACTAGAAAAATTATAAAAATCAATATGTTTACATAGGCGGTTCCCTTAACTCATTCCTGCCTGAAAACGCCTCAAGGTGTGGTAAAAAAAAAAAAAGTGCTTCTTCCCTGACAACACCTGGCAGCATGGTGAAAAAAATGTGCTACTTCCCTGAGCCCGTCTAGTGGCGCGATATGTAATGTTTGTTAAATCGGCTCTGATTAGTCATATTAGTGGTCTCTAGGGGATCCCTTAGAATCTCAACCAATCAAAATGAAGCTTACGAATCCATATGGGGACACCTTTAACCTAGTTCTGTCTTACGCAAATTTAAATCATGACAATGCCAATCAATCGATAATATTTTTTTCAATTAACTTTTTGCTGGTTTTATTTCACCGGACTTGGAAATGATACATTGGGAATAATCACTGAAAATTTAGTAAGTGTACATTTAATATTAAGAGATATAGCAATTGATTTACTGCCCATTGTATTCTTTTTGGTCAGCAACAGGCTGTTAGATTAGTTTCAGGGAACAAGGCCCTTTGTTAGACAAAAGGAGTCAGGCAAGCAGGGAACTTATCAAATTTGTCTCTTAGCGAGGAAAGAGTTAAGGGGTCAGCATTTTTTGTGGTCCAGCAATGGTCAAGCCCCAAAGTTGCCGGATTAAATAAGTACAAATGTACCAAATTAGTTTCCATATTACTTTACTGGGTATGTGACTGATATTACATTTTGAGAGCATAAGCAATCGGTCAAATAACTTCTTACTATTTTACCTCTCTAGGCTGAATGCGACACTGAATGTGTGACATACGATGGCAATACACCATTACACTTAGCATGTGGCCGGGAATATGACACAATGGTGGCTTTGCTATTAAGTGTAGGTGCTGATCCAGAGGCAACATCTGGAATGACCGATTGGTGCATCAATGATGATAGCGACCCGGAGAGTTCAACAGATGAAGATCACTGGCTGGACGATATTATAGGAACTAGACCCCGAGATTTGGTCTTAAATAATGAGAAGGTAGGTGGATATTGAATTATACTTTTTTTAATCTTTTGACCTGTGGTAAAATGCATTTTATAATATTAACACATTAGACTCAAGTTTTTCAAAATTTATTTTCATTAGATGAAGTATTATGCATCATTATTTTTATTATGACTACTTTTTACATTCATCTTAATTTATTAGTTACTTTTTATTGCAACGTTTTGCTCAGACCAATTACCCTTCGGCAGTGAGCAAACAGCATCGATCGGAAATTAAAGAATAAGCCTTAGATTTATGGAGGGAGCACAGTTTACACCTGCCTGCTCTACTAATTGAGCTACCAAGACTCAACCAGAAGTTCAAATGACACCCTAAATAAAAAGCAACTAATAAATTAAGATGGAGGTAAAAAGTAGTCATAAAAATAAAAATAATGATTAGTCTTAAGTTATTTGAATTCTGAGCATTTTTATTATTAATTTTTGACCAGTTTATCTGTCGTGTTATTGTTGATTTGTATTCAAGCTAGAATGTTGTGATAAAAGGCAACAATAAGATGGGGAAAAAAACTAATAAAAAATCAGTAATGAAAATGCTTCGTCTGTGGTAATGTCAGCAAATTGCCTTTTTTTTTGTAAAATATTGTGAAAAGTGTCTTCTTACAACAAAATGTTTTGTAGAGAAAAGTAGATGTTAATACATTGAAAAGCATTCTTGCTATTTTCTGTGTTTATACTTTATTTTTAACACAATTATACAAATGTTGTATATCCATTTTGGTCAGCGGGAGGAAAATCCTGAACTTGGAGAAAAAAGAAGACTCAAAATTTGTTTATAAAAATGAGGATATATTTTTATTTCATAAGATACATCGTGTCGTGGCGGAGAATGAAGAGTGGGAGAGAGACAATGAGATCTGACAGACTGTTCCCAACAGGGGAACTGGCCTTGTGTCTTCCCCCTTCCTAGCTGGTCTGTCACTCTCTGAAGGCGTCCGATGTCTCTTTGGCTTTTTTGAGGGCCTCTGTGTCGCTTTTATCGGGCTTGAATGCCTACACTGATTTACCAGCCCGCCATCTGCAGTCAGGGTTTAGTCAATATCCTGTTTATCCCTGACACCACTTGCAAGTTCAGTCGACATCCTGTTTATGACCCCTGAACACCGGATGTGTCTTCCAGTCCCTGACACCTTGCAGCCGATATCCTGTCCACAACTTTCAACTCCTGTGGGGGTCAAATCTGTGTCCTCTGCCCACGGCTGCCTAAATATCCAACATAAAGAAGTTTTCTTCTTTTTATTAATAAATCTTTATTAATTTCTAAACCAAAGAAAATTGGGTGCTGAGTAGGTTAGATGCCTTTCTACTCTACAAAATAAGCATTACTTTGTCTTGCTAGATACTAAAGTACTAAATCACAGGGGTATGCAAAGTTTGTAAAAGAAACACTGGAATTTTGAAGTAGTCGCAACCAACTAAATGCAACTGGTGTGTTTTGTAAACCTAATGTGCAGTTGACAAGACTGTAAATCAAAAGGATCATTCCGTAAAATCAAACATCTCTGGTTTGCTTGCATTTCCGCACTCGTTCAACTTCTCTCTATGCTCTTGTTGTATAGCCATCTTGGACTTGGAGCAAAAGGAAGACTTGAAACTTGGTTTATAAAAATATGATGATATATTTTTATTTCATAAGATACATTGTGTTGTGGCGGAGAATGAAGAGTGGGAGAGTGATGATGAGAGCCGACAGACTGTTCTTAACAGGGAAATTGGTCTTGTGTTCCCGTGCCTAGATGTTCTGTCTCTTTGCTTTTCTGAGGGCCTCTGTCGCTTTTATCAGATTCGAACGCCCACGCTTATTTTCCAGCCCGCCATCTGCAGTCAGGGTTTAGTCAATATCCTTTTTATAACTTGGTGTGTCTTCCGGTCCCTGACACTTGCTGTTTGGGTTTTCGACGATATCCTGTTTATAACTTTCAACACCTGTGGGGGTCAAATATGTAACCCCTGCCCACAGCTGCCTAAATATTCAACATTCTTGATGTGCCCTTTTTTTGAGTGTACTAGTTTTAACAGTGTCTGTGTTCCGTTCAGACAACTAAATGTACTTAATACTGTAAAGGATTTTGAAGAAAAACTCTTGTTTAGTCAACCCTTGGAGAGCACAACGAAAGGAAAAGATATATATGATGTTGTATCTAGTTTCTTTGCAAAAGAATGTCTTTCTAAGAAAATGGTGGTTGGCTGCACAACTGAGCAAGAGTGTCAATCCTGATGTAAAGAAACTGCACTCTATGATTCATAGGTATGCATTATGTAAGAAGACGCTATATCCAGCTTTCAAATCTGTTCCTGATGATGTTGTACACATGGTGAATGTAAAATATAGTCCTCTGAACATAAGGATACTGCATTTGTTGTCAAGAACTGAATGCTGAGGAAGAGGCACCTCTGGTTCACACAGCAGTGAGATGGCCCTCAAGAGGTAATGAGCTCGACTTGTAGTGATTTTTGAGAAATCGGAAGGATAAAGCAATCAAGTTTATAATTTTCTGAAAACAAATGGCGGGAAAAGCTAGCCTACCAGAATTATATTTTTTCATGATTCAATAAGGCATTTCAATGCAACCTAGCCACCATTATAGACTTTAACAAATCAAAATCATTCCAGAAGCAACTTGATTTTTGTAACAAAAAAACTGAAGGCAGGTCATTACAATGTTTTTGAGAATGCGAGTGAAAGCATTACACATCAATAAAATCAGTATGTTATCACGTAGCAAAACTAAATGATTCTGGGCTGAGTTAGATTCCTATTTTCCTGATGTTAGTGAAATGGGTTATCAACTCAATCGAAATCCCTTTAATCCAAGGTTAAAGATTTTTTTGGTAAAATCTTCCCTAACAAAATTCTGGTGTTTCATAGCAAAATCTTACCCATCTGTGTCTAAAAGATGTCAAGAGCCTTTTGCTGTTGCCATCCACTTACCATTGGGGGACAAGGTTTTTTTTCAGCAATGTGTATAACCAAAAACAAATTTTGTGCAAGACTGTCAATTGAGAATGATATTCCGTTACTTCTTTGAAAAACCCAAGCTCATCAATCTCATTAAAAATATAATGGTAACTCTTAAATTCATGGACTGCTTGTAATTGACAGTGGAACACTTCAATGAATAGAATTAAAAATAATCAAACTGAATTGAATGGGAAAAAAAAAAAAATTCAACAAATGGTCGAAAGATAATTCTAATCAAAAGTTATTTCCCTTGATAATGACGGTCAATTTTTTTTCCATGAATTTAATAGTTAAATTGAACTATTAACAAATATTACATGTTTATTGTACAGTATCAATACATTTTCCGCTATATTCTCCACAAGGGATATGCCAACACTGCCGGACAGGACGAAGGGGTGTGCTGGAAGAAAAAGTTTGTGTACCCAATTTGAGCTTTTGAATTCATCTCCTTATCCCATTCTAAAAGGGGTAAAGAATATTGGGCTGTTGTTTGTCTATTTAATTCATTGTACTTAATAAATATCTTAGTTAATTATAATTCATTATAAATTTAATATACACAAAAGTTTGTCAATATATATTCTTTATGAATAATTTCTTTTCAACAAATCAATAATTCAAAATGTTTTTTTTATAGATTCTGTCATGCATTGATTCTAACATTCAACAAGTTATTTCAAATTCATCAGGAAATGACATTATTAATATTGCTTGTTATGCTTTAAATTGTGTACATTTGAAATACTAAAAAAAGCCTTGACATTAGTACTTTTCTTTCATTTTATTTTTTGTTAATTCTTATTGCAACTCTCAGATCATATTGTGTTCAAGGAACATAACTGCTGTATGGTTATCTGAATGTTAGACCTGAAACATTGCCAGTATTTTGTTGATTTTATTTCAACTCCCTTAAACACATGATAACTGCTTTAAGTTTATTAGAATTTTAGACATGAAACATTGTCAGCATTCATTTTTGACTAATTTTTTAATTTTATTTTTAAAATGTTATTGTAACTCCCAGATCATCATGTGTTCAAGGGAGATAACAGCTTTAAGTTTATTAGAATTTATTTTTAGATGAAGCATTGTCATTAAATTTTTACCATTTTATCTTTCATTTTATTGCAATACATTTTGTATGCTCTACAACCATTAAGTAAGCAGCATGGATCCATACTGCTTACATAAGTCAGCGGATGTAAAAATTGCCTGAATATTGCGATAAAAAGCACAAACATAAGAGGAAGGAAAAATTAGTCAAAAATTAATAATGACAATGCCTTCATCTAAGAAATTCAGGCAAAAGTATTTTAATTGTAACTGTACCATCAAAAGTAATAATGAAATAAATCTAGCATAAAACAAGAACAAGTATAAACAAAAATAATTAAATGTTTCTGATATTTTGAAGCTTTTATATAGATTTATGTATGTCTGAAATACCCAGAAATGCCATCAGTATTATACAATTGCTCAGATATTTTCTTGGAAACTGCTATCAAGTATTTACAGTTGTTTATAGATTATCCTTGGAGAACAAAGAATTTGATTGTCTTAAGTAATGACACATTTAATTTTTCTTTTTTTTGAAGATTCTTAATCTGCTGAATGGAGAACCATACAAAAGCAACATTCCCGGTTCCAACTCAGAGGTTAGAGACTTCTGGTGGAGTAAGTAAAATACACTTCTACTTAAAATGCATAACAGATATTAACGTAACTGTCTATGGTTTTGAGGAGGGTAACTCGATGTGCCTTCTGCTACTCAACAGGATCAAGGAAAAACCCTGAATCCTACGTTATAAGCATTGCTTCCATTGGAGAAAAAGATTTCTATTTACCACCATCACATTTGAATAGTATACCTGAAGAATGAAGTTCAATCATCCAAAAAAAACTCTGAAGATATTAATGTGTTTGGATAATATAGGCGGTCTTTAGATATTGTTGCTGAAGTCAGTTGTGTGATCAGATTTTAACAGACAATTTTGGTTAAATATTCAAACTGTTGGCCGTCATCAGGTGCCTGTCATATTTAGCAATGTTCTTGGAATTACCTCATGACAGGACCTTCTCATATAGTTTTGTTATATGTCTGATTTGTAATTAAAATATTTTTTCATTTATTTATCATTAATACATTTAAAAAAATGTATTTTAAAGAGACACTAGAAAATGCATTAGTCTTAAATGTTTATTTAAACTATTTACCAAATGCCACATTCAACTGGGGCCTAGAATAAGCTGACTGCATCCCTTGCAGAGGGGAAGACCCCACCTCCCCAAACAGGCGCACCTGGTTTTGCACCAAAGTCGCAAGACTCTAATTTAAAAAACAAAAAACAACCTTTGACCAAAGTTGCAGGACTAATTTTAAAAAAACATTTACCAAAGTCTCCAGACACTATTTTGGGGATTTAAAACTGATTTTGGCATTAAATGACCCATCAAAGGTTGATATGCCGCTAAACAAATCAATCAAGATGACCAGCCAAAATATAGTGATAAAAAATCAACAAAGATGGCTATAGTATTAATGAAAAAAAAAAAATTTAGCAAAATATGACAATCCTGATTTGTGTGTAAAACTAGATACAAGTGATGAAAGATTGTGCAGCAACGGGTGAAACAAGCTAGGGGGCTTGGCTCCTCAGAATCGAAGCGATCAACGGGAATAAAATGAACCCATATTTCCAATTGAAAATAATGAATTTTGTTGTCTTTCTACCCAGCCACGTGAGAGAGCCCTTTCTCCAGTACGGACAAAATGCTTTATTTCCCTCCACAGACCCATCTCTCCCGCAAATGAGCAACCGAATGACGAGACATCTCACATCGACGAGAAGAAATGCTAATTATACAACAACATATCAAGGGTACATTGCAACATTTCCCACATTATAACATTCGGAAACTGAAGAACTAAAAGTTGCATATATAACAATTATGTACAAGTGGCTGGTAATCATACTCACCTTTTCAAAAGGAATCGGCATAAAATGAAACATTTCATATGGTCTCATCCCAATACTGATACTAAAACAATATCTGCATAGCAAGTCGATTGGGGGAGAGGAAATTATTTGAAATCCTGGCTTTTACCCAACCTTAAATACAATTTGTGTAACACCTACATGTAGATTTAGTATTCATAGATGGAGTTGATGATGAGTTTATTTTTGTCTGTTTCAGGTGATCTGTGCCAATTAACGGATCAAATGCGTCTGAATTTGGCAAATCTTATCGATTCGGCTGAAGGAATGGAAAACTGGAAATCTCTGGCCAAACTGCTTAATGTTGAGTATCTGATTGATGAAGTTAAATCGACAGTAAGCCCTACACTGAGCATCCTGGATATGTATGAGGTAGGTACAATTTTAAACAGATAACATGGGTCGGGTTTCCAGGTAGAATACGGAACAACATCCATAGAGTGCAGGGCTCAAAATTAACGTTGTCCTGTCATCGGGATGAACAAATATCTTCACCGGGATGCCTCCAGGACGGAAATGATTTTTTTTTTAAAAATTTTTTTAAAATTATTTTTTAAAAATCACTTCCCTCCATCCTGGAGGCGACGGGGCAAGATATCTTTTTGATGAGGATTGTTTTTTAGGACGGTTTACATTTCCTTTGTGATGGTTAAATTGTTTTTCGGGATGGTAGTGAATAAAGTTAGTCTGGAGCCCTGATAGAGTGGATACTGACATTCATTGCTAAAAATTCTGATAAGAAAATGCTGACTTCATCTATGTGCAGTAAAACCAGAGGACACAGCCATCCACCGGTGTTAGAAAAGATTTCTTCTCGGCAAGAGTAGCAAACGCATGGAATAGCCTAAGTGAAAAGACGGTCACATCTGAGAATATCAATATTTAAAAAAATAATCTTTGTTCTGATATCATACATACCAAAGTAACATTTTTCTCATTAGTTTAATCCCAGCCCAACTACACGGAAGCTGGCTTAATGATGCAATTAACTGCAGTCAAAAAAAAAAAAAAAGAAGCCTATTTCAAGTATACATTCAAGTATTAAAAAGTCATGCTTTTAAAATGCTGGCCCCTTCCCACTTGGAAGATTGGTACAACACGATCTTCCCTAGTCCCACTGATTTATTCAAACTGTTGTCCTCATCTGGGTTGTTATAGTAACAGAACTGAACCCTTTATTCAATCTATGGGGGTAGACTCTCTAGACTACTAGGATATCTCAGATTAGTTAATTAATCTGTTATTTTGTACTTGTGATGTTGTTTCTGCTCATTTCACTCCCTGACTGAGGGATTCAACTCACGACCACTAGGTAAACTGCAATACTCAACCAATGCTTATATTGACAAGGCCGTAGGACAATCACGTGGAGTAATTTGGGAACCTAGAGTTTGAAAAAGACAGATCAAAGTTCAGATCTAATGTCTGTCCTTTTCTGTTCAAAGGATTCTATACAGTGTTCAATTCTATACTAGGCGTGCTGAGCATATCGGAGCCTAGCATGTGCGCTGATTCTTTCAATCGCCTTATTCTCCAATGTTGCTCTCCATCCTCAGATAACTTCCTCAGAAGGCCTAGCATAGAATTGAACAAGAGTATTTTAATTAACTAATACAAGATCTCCCCTGGCATGAACAGCAGGATGTGAACCGTCTACCCCGTGAATTGGGAAGAACAACATTGAATAATGTTTCCAAAACGTTTCCACTCGCTTCGGTGTAACCATAGCCAAGGATTTCCTGGCATGGTATTGCTTCTGTGAAGTTCTGAAAAGCAATTTGTCCCATGACCCTAGTCCAGTGATCTCAGGGTTCATCCTGAGATCAAAGTTCAGCATGACCAGGATTCGTCCTGTGACTATTTCGAACCTGCCTTACTGTCCTTGTGACATAAGTCGGGGGACTAAAATCGACGTAGTGTCAAATTTGCCCTTGTGGGGAGGCAGATAAACTAAACAACCAGGGTGGCCAGGTTGAGCTACAAGCAGAGATAATCCAAGCTTTATCTTCGACACTTAGGTATGGCAAACGCTATTCCAATGCCTGTCACGATTCTCATTCATTTTCAACATTGAATGAATCTATGACTTAAGTTTCAATCTAATTTTCTTTGGCGGACAGGCAGTGTTAAAATTTTCGATACTCATTGTTTAACTTGCGATGTTACTACCTAGCATGTGTGCAAATGGAATGAATAGATCCTTTCAGTGTGCGGCAGATGGGGGACCCGCAGCAAATCACAGTCCCTCGTAGCACTTCCGGGCCCGTTTAATTGGTTAAAAATCACTAACCAAAAGATTCACTTTTATAAAATTTCTCACCTTTCATAAAATGCATGAGAATTTTACACATTTTTAAAAAAAAAAGTTTTTGAGATAAAACTCAGATTATCTTCCTTTGTAGCCCAACCTGGCAACACTGATAACAACAATTCAAATAAATCAGTGTATCACCTCAGAAATTCAGACAGAAATTAACCTCAGCTTAGTACAATATCAATGGATTTGGGGGTTCAAGGCAACACTAGTAGAGCACTCAATGAGAATTGAACTCACTAGTAATGGCTTGCAACTGTAGCTAGTCATGAACCTCAAGTAACCCTTTTTTTTCTTCTTTAAATACACATTTCTATAACTGATGTCATACTTTATTACATATACCACATCTATTTAATTACTGTCGGAATACTCTCGCAAAGGAGCAGCAGACTTCTATAGCCAGCTCGGGCATTTGCAAAACGGGTGTCCCCCGGACCTGTGCTCAAATATATATCTGCACAAGGCAGCCACACTGTCGGGCGACTCCTCCTTAAGGGGCAGTAGACCCCTACAGCCCACCCAGGCATCTACTTCAGCGGTGTCTCAGATCTGCGCTACTATATATACATCTGCTCAGGAGGCCGTAGTGTTCACATCCTGTGCTTCAACTACACAGGTCAGCCATACCGTCAGCAGACCCCCATAGCTAGCTTGCATCTGCTAGAAGATGGAAACTTCTGTTAAACCTAAGACTAGTGCTGCTATCTGTGCCACTACGGTGGACCATAGCATGCAAATCAAAGGTTTAAAGGGTGGGGCATGCCGAGCGCACATTGCATTTCACGTTCAGGCCCCGTCGACCTAGGACCTGAATAAAGACATCCCAATCTCTGTTCGCGGAGCCAAGTCATTCATTCATTCAATTAAGGAGGTCAGGTGATAGACTTAAAAAGAAATTGTTAAGCATTGATAGGGTGTATGGCAATTTACTACTCCCAAATAGTAATTTCTTGTCCATTCATAAAAGTTGATGATAAACAAAGATTTTATAAATATCTATTTCAGTTTGAGCATAATTTCCTTCTCCCTAAGAAATCTTGAATTTTTGAAAACAAGAAACACTTAGCAATATACAGTTTCCACACTAGTAAACGAGAAATACTTATTATTTAAAAAAATTTTACTAGAAAGTTTTTATACAACTTATTAATTCGGGCCATAGACCCTGTCGACTGGGGCCTAGAATGCGCCAACTGCATCCCATGCAGAGGGGTAGGACCCCTCCAACCAGGGGCCACCTGTTCTTTCACCAAAATCGCAAGACGCTAATTAAAAAGAAATATAAAAATATCCTTTCAGCAAAGTCGCAAAACTATTTTCTAAAATTTTAAACTGATTTTGGCATTAAATGCTGCTAAACAAAAAAAAAAAACAGAAACAGTGGCCCGAATTAATAAGTTGTATAAAAACAAGTAAAATTAGGATGAAGGTAAAAACTAGTCAAATTTAATAGAAATAATAAGTGTTACAATACTTCACCCAATAATAATAAAGAGTGAAGAAACACATGACTCCAGAAATGTTTCCACACTAATAAATAAATGCTGTAAACTAACTACAATTGAAGAGTTACACTTCATGTATAAAACATTGTGTCTTGACAACTTAGAACTTGTGGAAAGAAAAAGTTTCATTTAAGCATAAACATAAACATCTAAATAACAATCAAAGTAATAGTAGCTATGGGTGCTATGGTAGCTATTGTTTATACATTTTTGGAGGTACACCCTCTATAAAATACCATTTTAGGTATTAGTTTTTGGCTGGACCGAAAAGAAAAAAAATTCATTTTTGCTTCCAGATTCATAGAACTCTTTGGAAATATAGTTTAAAACCTGCCCCAGTGAAATATCTTTCACATAGAACCGTTTTCTTGGGGTAAAATGCAATTTTCAGGGAGAAAGATTGCTTCGACCACGCAAGGCAAATTTTTATTACCATAAGATTTGCGGGATAGGCACATGGAGCACCAAAGAGCAATAGTTTGAAAGGCTAGTATACTATTACAAAGACATTAAATTTAAAAAATCAAAAAAAAAAAAAAAATCAAGCCATTTACATGTTAGGGATTACTCTTTGACAAGGTTAGGTTAAGATAAAATACTGGCTGCTTCTGGGTCAAGTTTTCTAGTGGGAACATTTCTGGGTCATGTATATTGCTAAGTGTTTCTTCGATCTTTATTATTATTGGGTGAAGTATTGTAACACTTATTATTTTTATTAAATTTGACTAGTTTTTACCTTCATCCTAATTTTAGTTGTTTTTATACCACTTATTAATTCGGGCCACTGTTTTCTTTTTTTCAAGTTTCAACTATGAACAGTTAGGGCTGTACATAGATAGAAAAATGCAACTATTTCAGCCACAAGGCTAAATTTTCAAAAAAATAAAACGTGAAAAAGAAAAACAGTTTTTGTTTAACTGAAAAAGATCTTTAAATTTGGCCATGGAAGGGGGCTTGATAAAATAGCACCTAGATATTTTTCTAGATATAAACTGAAAAAAAAAAAAAAAAAAAAAAAAAAAATCATCAAGCCTGTGGGGGAAGGCGGGTCAGGTGACCCCAATTTTTCTTTATGAATCTTCTAGCAGGGTTGAAATAAGGTTTGCATGCCAAATTTCAGTAGCCTTCAAGGGTTCTAATTTGTGAGGGTTGTTGTTGTCGTCATTACCAGGGGAAAATAAAGTCAACCCCAGACTTGGGTTCTGACAATATTGTGAAGTGGAATTTTAAAGCTCCCTTGTGTTGAGAAGAGCCAAGAGAATTACTTTTGTTTATTTTCCCTTTCAGATGCTTGGTGGACAGCTGACGGATCTCCACACTGCCTTCCAGAAATTGGAAATGGCCGATGCTGCCAGTTTATTAAAGCAAGTCATGAGGTGAAGAAAAATCATTGGACAGAAATCATCGACACTATCATTAATGAATACTTTCATTTTGATCCCATCATGTGACATTATTTTTATATATACACTTGAATATATATTACTACTCTAGATAAGTAGAGAAGCTTCCGTATGTGTGCAAAGTTTCAACTATGAACGGTTAGTGTTTTTCTATCTATGTATGTGTAATTTGTACAATTACACATACTTAGATAGAAAAACGCAACTATTTCAGCCCCTAGGCTAAATTTAAAAAAAAAAACAAAAAAAAACAGTTTTCGTTTAACCAAAAATGATCTTTAATTTGGCCATCAAAGGGTGCTTGATAAAATAGCATCTAGATACTTTACTTAGTTTCAAAAGAGCTGCAATACTTTTTCCTATGAAAAATAAAAAATCGGAGTACAGAAAAGTCTCTCGGCTTTAGTTTCTAATGAAAATCTATTCAAATAGTTATTCGGACGATTGAACTCCTTGTTGTTTGTGTTGTTAACACAACGTGTCGGCCGATCCATTCTTCAGCCTTCCTCAGGTGTAATATCAGAATGCGATGGGGTAAACAGAAGTTTTTAATTTCAAAGGAGCTAACTCTTATAACATAGGATTCGGGTGTTTCTTTATCCTTGTCTTGTCGGGTTTGGGTATTGTAGAGTAGCAGAAGCCACAATGGGTTGAACTCCACACTTGTCTGACTAATGCATTCAATCGACATGTTAACAACAAGGAGTTCAAATGTCCAAAGAACTATTTGAACGTTAATGACCCTTCTCAAAACTATAGAAAATAATGAAACTATTCGTTTCTATGAATAGCAGTGAGAGAAAAAATTAAAGAAAATCTATCAGGTCTTTTCTTGCCTTACTTGAAATTCATAAACTTCTAGAAGTAAAATGGGGAAACAGTTATTTTTTCCTATCTTAGTTTCAGGAGAGCTGCAACACTTTTTCTTACAAAAAACAAACAAAAAAAACAAAAAGCCTCTCAGCTAAATAAGCAGCAAGACAATCTGGTGTAAAGATAAACATAATAGATTCTTGTCTGAATTTTGTTAGAAGGCGGCGGGGGGGGGGGGTGTATTAATCATTATGTATGATACAGTCAGTCTATTTTCTTTGTCTATTTGAATAGCAGCTCTTATACTCATCTGTATATACAAAACCGGGTGTGATGTGTCCAGTCCAATCGAGCACGCGTTCTGGGAGAGTGATTCCATATTCTAAAACCAGGAACACACAACAAAGGCTAGAGGGTACACGGCTGAAACATTGTGAACAGATAGACGAGAAAAATAGTCCGATCACATCATACAGAAACAGAAGATTCGCAGATTAAAAAGCTCTTCTTAAACTGGTGAATGATTGACCCAGGGATGAATGAAAATAGAGCAGAGAAAGAAGGTTGAATGAAACAAGTATTTATATTTTTCTATACTTTAAAAAAAGAAAATATATATATATATTGTGTGATAAACATACACAAGAAAGAAAACATTGTTTCTAAGAATCTAATTCTAAGTTCCAAGACTCTTGTTTACTAACTTTACATAAAGTAAAGTAGAAAATTCTAATAATTTTTCTATGTTAGTATGTGATGGGAGGCATTCATCTTCTCGAAAATCACTTTCCCGTTTACAAAAAACACTTTCCCCATTTACAAAAACACTGCACTAATTTTTTAAAAATAAAAAATTAACCAATGTTTACGACTTATGAAGAAAAAGGTGGCAATCTATTAAATGTATTTATTTAAGATAAGATATAATATTTACAATATATATCATGTTTAAGATTTATAGAAAAAAAGGATTTTTCGATTGAGTATTTATTTACAATGATGATAAGTCTGATTGGCCGAATCATGACTAGCCAATGTTCAGCAAATTGAACTTCGGGAAAGTGAATTCCCGGAAATTGAACCAGACTCGTATGTAATATGTTGATCACACCTAGTTTTCTTTACATATTTTTAGTATGTTCAAAAACTTGAATGTAATAATTTATTACATTCTAGTTTTTGAACATCCTAAAATGTTTATTACTACTAATAATAATACTAATAAACCTTTAAAAACTAAGTTAGTTTATATTTTTTGCTCATTATACAACATGAATTACCCTGTATTTTTGAATAAAAGTCAACGGCAACTATAAGACGAGTTCAGAATTGTGCATAAAGTCTCAGAAAATCGAATAAGCCGAGTCCGTTAATTTGCCATAACGTCGTCATGAATGAATACACATTTACGGCACTTGAACTGCTGTCACCGAAACATGAATTTTTCATCTTCAACATATCGATTTGTTTTCAGGTCGAGAAAAGAAAAGTGAAATTCTCATCAATGATGATGAATCTACTTGAAAAAATGATTTTAAAATGGATATTACAGAATACGCACCATTTTAAGTAGCATTTCATACAAAACCATGGTAGTGAATGGAGTTAAAACAACAGACGTTATCACTCGCTAATATGTATTGTGTCTATTGATGCTGTATTCATATAGGAAAAAGTATTAGCCATTTTTGACTGACCTGTGTATAAGTCGAACTGCTGACTTCGGGTTGTTTTTTGGGTTTTTTTTATTAAAAAAATAACCCATCTTATATTAAAAAATATACGGTATGCCTAAAATTATACACAAGGAAGAATAAGACGAAAATGATCAAAAATATAAAGGAATTTAGTCACAGGGGTGAATGAGATTTTGGGATAAAGTTTCGAGGGTCAATGACACTGAAACACTGCACAGTATCACCCAGCTTATAGTGTAAAGCAAGGGTTGGCCAGCTACAGCTTGAGGGACAGATCTGGCAGGCAAGCAAATATTGGTATACTATGCTTACTTTTCATGTTTCAAAGATTCTTTGTGCCTTTTTAATAGATTAAAAGAATGCATTGATTGAAATAAATTGTAACTAAATTGATTATTAACGTGTTATTCATTGATTTTAGGTAAAATATATTTAAAATGGATATTTCAAGCTTTTTATGACATTTATCTGGCCCAACGTCAAACTCATTTATACACGATCCTGCCCACAGAGGCCAAAAGGTATGGTATGTATAAAATTATACACATGATATTAAAATTATAACACGAAAAATGATCATTTAGTCAAGGGTGAATAAAATGTTGCGATAAAGTTTTGAGGGTGAATGACATTGAAAGACTGTTAGTGGGGCGGCATAGCTCAATATACAAGAATAGTTCATAGATATATTGGGAACAAAACTGGATATTGGGCCATCACAAACTTGCCCCCTGGTGGCAGTGGCAGCCATTTTTCAAAATGGCCACCAGTGGTTGGTCAAACTTGCCACAGTGTCTCTTTGGCAGCCTTCTTGGGACTCAGTGAAGGGTTTCTACTCATCAAACATGTGGCCATGCACAATTTGCACAGTATGGGCCAGGTGCACAGCATCACTGTCCCATTTACATGCCTTGGTCAGGGCTGTACCAATGTCATCAGAGAATGCGAGAAGGACATCATACCTCTGGGATCTGAGCTTCAATCTTGTAGTGATCACTCTATCATCGAGCGTAATGCACATCACAAACTTGCCCCCTGGTGGCAGTGGCAGCCATTTTTCAAAATGGCCACCAGTGGTTGGTCAAACTTTCCTGTCCCATTGGAACCGCATGCAATAACGGACATAATCTAGATACTAGTAACCCTGAAAGCCAAATAAAGTACTCACTCACTATTCTATTTGACTTTTACAAAGTAATTGATCATTTCATTATGTTAAAATTTTATTCTGCTGTGAATCAGTAAAAACAGTTCTTGTTGCATTAGTCAAGCAGAAAAAAGTCTTTTTTGGCTGAACCTTTCATAACATTTTTTGTTTATTGGCCCAAAATATTGTCTATATAGCTGACTGCATAAAACCACCAGCTGTCAGTGGTATATGTGAACATACCCCTCGATTAATAATATGATCAGCAAATCTCTTAACCCTAGAAATCCAGATATTTTATAAAACCTAGACCTATTCTAACCTGTTAGTGAACTAAGTAAATAAGCTGCTCTGGTTGTCAGCAAAGCTTGTGGCATCAATCGTGCAGGCTGGCTTTCAACAAGACAGAGGTTCAACTAGCCAAGAAGAGAGTTCTGAAGAAATCTAGCAGTACAAATGATGATGACACCATTGCAGGCCCAAGTAAACACACCAGAGAACATACTTATAGCACTGAGAAACCAACACAGGAAGGGTTTTTTTCTGTTTCAAGCCAGCTGGTACTGATGGTATACATGAGGCAGCTACGTTTCAGCTAGACAACTGAGTTCGAACCTATGCAGAGCTCTTAGAGGACACAGAACTGCTGGCTCGACTTACTGCAGAGGATATAGTTGTGCTTGAAGCCAAATATCACAATAAATGCTTGGTGGGCTTCTACAACTGTGCCAGAAAACACAAAACTCAAGAAATGCGGGGAACTAATGAGAAGAAGGTGCTATCGGGAATCACTTTTGCTGAAATTGTCATGTACATTGAGGAAGCATGCCTTTATGACAGCACTGCACCAGTCTTCAAGCTGGCTGATCTGACCAGGTGGAGGATGGAGCAGCATTGCATTCCGCTCGATGATAGAGTGATCACTACAAGATTGAAGCTCAGATCCCAGAGGTACGATGTCCTTCTCGCATTCTCTGATGACATTGGTACAGCCCTGACCAAGGCATGTAAATGGGACAGTGATGCTGTGCACCTGGCCCATACTGTGCAAATTGTGCATGGCCACATGTTTGATGAGCAGAAACCCTTCACTGAGTCCCAAGAAGGCTGCCAAAGAGACACTGTGCCGAACCTACTGCTGGCACTGGTAAACATGGTCCTTGAAGGTCCCAAGCATCGGAGACCAGAGTGGAATATCCAGTGACATCAGCAGCCCTAACCATTGCACAACTGCTAAAGTTTAACAGCGTCAACACAGGTGACTTGAAGGGTCCACAGCATCTTCCAATGTCAGACACAGCACTGCTCAGGAAACACCTGTACCGATGTATATAGGCCTGGTAGTCCATGCCAAAACCACAAAGAGGGAACTTGTGGACCAGCTTTCACATGTTGGTGTCAGTATCACGTATGACTGTGTGCTTCATCTGTCAGCCCAGCTAGGAGAAACTGTCATCCAGCAGTTCCACAAGGAACAGGTGGTTTGTTCTCCTAAGATGTGTGGTGACGTCTTCACAACTGCTGCGGTTGATATTGACCATAACCCTAGCTCAACTACCTGAAGGGAGTCCTTCCATAGCACAGGTATCTCACTCTTTCAGCATCCTGCCTTTGCAGGTCAAGGAGTTGACCGCAGTATTGTGATTGTTGGAGGTTCTGCAGGCCAAAAGACAGTGGGCCATTTGCCAAGCTACTATACAGAAGTTCCACCGGTTGTCAGTAGCACTACGACAGTACCTGTACCACCTAGCACCATGGGATCTCTGAGCAGGGTGAACTCCGATCTGAACATCAAGGAAGAGTACTGCTGGCTAGAAAATGTGCAGAAGATTCTTGCATGTGCATCTGATGAGGAAGAGAACTCTGTGAATCAGAATGTGGACAACATGTCCTGGGCTGTATGCCATGCAAGTCACCAGCCTGCTGGAAGCAAAGTGCCCACACGGAGGCAATGATCAAACACTCAATGGACGAGAAAGGCTGTTCAACGTCTGAATGTTGGGAAGACACCAGTAGTAACGTTCAATCAAACCTTGTATGCTACAAGCAGATTCAGTGGCCATAAATATATGAGGAAGACAAGTTTGTTGGCCTGTATGTAGAGATGCCAGCTCTAAAGACCCTGGGTGATTGGTTTGCAAGGCAGTGGCTGGGTTGAAACACTGGTACAAGCGGAGATCACAACAGCAGGCACTTCTCGCACCAGACGTGCCCACCCAGTCACAGCAGCTGTGTTATACATCCTGCAGTATCAGGCCTACAATAACCGTGACACAGACACAGAAGACGAGTCTTTGGGGTTTGATGAATGGTGCTCAAAGAGAGAAGAGAGCTGCCTTCAATTCCAGTACTGCCTGCTGGAACACAGTTCATCTCTGTGACATGACTGAACTACTAAGAAGACACCCGTATGTTGCCAGAAAATTTAAATGCTGAGTTTAACCATTCAGAAGACCAACCAATCCCTATCAATCAAGCAAGCACCATGAGCAGAATAATGCTCGCATCAAGAGTGATGGAGGGTTGGTAGGTCTTACAGACAACCCTCCGGCAGTGGATGGTAGCAGGCCCTGAGGTTGCAGCACTGATTGAGGACTTTGAAGGTGTATATCAGCCCATAGGAAGACGAGATGAGGTGCTCCATCATGACCAGACAGCAAGTGTGCAGAAAGCATTTAGGAAAGATGTCTGCGCACTCGTCAATGTTATGAAAGAACTGAGCAACCCATTCAAAGAGGAGAGCGATGTACTACCGATGCTGGAAAATGGACCAAACGAGATCCCAGATGATGCAATGAACATAATTGAGAGATTAGTCGTACTTCTTTTTGACAGAACCAGCATCAAGGTGGACCATGCAAGAAGGAAGCTCTTTCCACAGAAAAACTTGGTGAAGCAAATCCCGTCTACCCGAGCTGCTCTAGTGGAGCATATAAAGAGAGCAGGGTGGTCAGACACTGGTACCAGACCCTGTGCTGCCATCACCAACTGACTAGGGCTGGGTGAAGACAGAAGGTATGTATGAGCCCCACACTGGGCAACGTTGCAACAAGCATTAAAATCCTGATTGTGGTTGCAGAAAGAGCCGCATGTGCAAGGCTGCACTTCAGTACACAGCCCTCTGCTTTTGTGTGGGAGAATGTGCCAACTGACTCAAAGATCTCTCAGTTACTTAAACATTTAAGTGACAAGTCATTGTCCATGGCAAGTTATCTTGCTGTGCCGAACAATTAACATGATCAAGATGCATTCATAGAATGGTTCAAATAGCATACAGCAATTACACTGTTCTTTTCAACTAAATTAAGTAGCATAGTAAATGGCTTCAGTACGTTCACTGAACTCGTTACTGCTACGGTAGACAATCTCACCATTTTGGTGTGTTTTCTTTCATTTATTATTGCCTTACATAAAACATATTTTTCACTTTAAGTTGAATGTAAATATTTGTGGTGCTGAAAACAAGGAAACAGCAGCTTGGTGTGGCCACATTCTTCTATGCCAATAACTGCTAGCAGCCATTTTGGAAAATGGCTGCCATGTCATCAAAATGCAAATCTGCAATGATCCAATATCCAGATTTCTTCAAACTATATTAAGCTATATATGTGCCATATTTGGCGATTTCATCACAAAATGAACAATAGGTTAGCTATGCCGCCCCACTATGCATGGTATCACCCAGCTAGTAGTGTAAAGCAAAGTTAGGCAACCTGCAGGCCAGATCTGGTGTAAAGACAAGACAAAACAAGAGTATTTTTTTGTTACTTTAATTCAGAAAGTTTGTCTTCTTCCGCACTCTGCATGCAGGACAATGGATTGCAGTACTGAAGATTCAGAACAGTGACTTTATATACAACATTTATTAGAGGATTTAAAATTCAAAATAGTCATCAATATTTACAACAAATCAGCTTATCTCTCTTTTCATGTTTTTTTTTTTTTTTTTTTTTTTTTTTTTGTTTCTTTTAATTAAAAAAAAAGACTCAATGGTGGAAGAGGAGGAGGTAAATAAGCAATGTCCACCACAAAACCAGTAAATAGTGAGGGAGGGGGAGAAAAGATGGGAGTAAACTACAGATTTTTTTTTTTTTTTCTTTTATGATTTTTAAATAAATAATAATCTGTTTTAGTTGAATAATATAGTGAAGTAAATAGATGTGGTTTGTGATAGGTAGATAACAAAAAGAAAAACAAAATCAGGGGAGGAGGGAGGTGGGAAGCAGAGAGAGAGTCAAAATTTATGCACCAGAAGAAGAAATTTTCATTTATGTCCTATGCCTGAACAACGTTCCCATTGTAATTTTTATCACATTCCAATAAGCAAGTCTTCTTTTAACAGTGTACGGACGGTCACTGGTAGAATCTGAACCAGCAACCAAAATATTACACCTAAGCCCAGTATTTTATGAATTCATGATCAAATCTTTTTAAAATGCTCAACCAGATGTCTACATGATGGTTTTTAGTGTTTCTTGAGCTTAAAATATTATTGTTATAAAATTTATATTAATTTAAAAAAATAAAAATAAAAATGAAAAAAAGCACATACATAACAATTCCAACTATTTGGAGATCATTGTTTAATTTGTTTTAAAAAAAATAAAAATTAGGTAATTTTCATATTTTCCTACCCACTCTTAAATTTAAGATGTAAAATTAAAATAAAAATAATATAGTAATGGTGGTTCGAGAAGAGGCAGTTAATCGAGTGATCAGAAAGAAGAAAAAAAAAAGGCTCGTCATAATAACAAAGAGGGCCAATGAATTGCTGCCAGTTTTTATACAGTAATACTTTTTCTTTCTCGCTCTCAACTAAGAGGGTGGTTGATAAATATGAATATAGAATCATTTTTGCAACACATGCATAAAAATTGAAAAAAAAAAAAAAATTTGTTTTACAATATATATCATGTTTAAGATTTATAGAAAAAAAAGGATTTTCTGATTGATTGAGGGAGACTTATCACAGTCATTCTTCATCCCTGTCTCACTTTTCCCATCTGTCTGGTCAGAGCCATCTTGAGAATATTTGAGGCCCCCGGGCAAAGCATTATACTGGGGCACTTATATTTCAAATTGAATTTGGGGGCCCCTAAAATTACGGGTGGGGTGGGGGCACGTGCAACTGCCCAATGTGCCCATCTGATAAGACAGCCATGGTTCTGGTGGGTCACGTGATGATGCACATCATGCCTAGGTTTAAAGGAACAACTAATTTTAAAATCAATATTATGGCAGCACAAGGTGTATAAAAAAAGAACTGTGTGCAGAACAAGCAGAATAATGTAGCTTGATAATTAAAAAGACATGCTGGCATTCAGGGGGTTGTAGATAGAAGTGGGAGTGAAAAGGTAAGGATATTAATCTTTATTAAGTAAGACCCAGGAAAAATACATTTTCTTGTTTTAAGTGTATGCTTAATCATTCAAAGTTTTGGCTGGTAAATGTTTATTCATTTTTGACTACTATTTACCTTGATCTCAATTTTTCAGTTGCTTTAAAAAAAATTGAGATTAAGGTAAATAGTTGTCTAAAAAGGGAATGATAATGATTTACAATACTTCATCTAATAAAAATAAATATAAAATGAATTGCTGTGTTGGCCAGAAAATTCAAACACAAAGAACAAGTATGACAATAAATAAACTGTCAACACTTGGTAAAGTGATTTGCATTGCAGATTTTAATGCAGAGAAGAAAAGATAAAAGCTACAGCAGTTTAACGACAATGTTTTTGTGGTTCCTGATGCAAAATAGGTCTCTGAACTTGCTTAAGTGCAAATATTCACTCCTAAATGATTTGATCTAAATGATATGATCTTTGCTTTGTGTCTTTCTATTGCACTAACAGGCAGGAAGTCAGATGCTTGACCTGTTTGCTGCCACAGACGAGATAACCTTTCAGTCCAGTGCCAAAGACGTGATACATCGTCTTACGATAGTGTGTAATTCTTTCTCAAGATGGCAGCATCTTCTTGTGCAAACAGATGAAATCTGTATATTTACTTTGGTAATATGACAATAACTGAATGCTTACACAACTTTTTGTGCATGCACAGATTACTTTTTCATATGAATATTTAACCCGTTAGCTGCCAGACTATACAACTTGTCTTAGCAAGTCACTAGTCCAGTGCCATGGATGAGAAAACTTGGCACAGTAGTTACAATGTTAAAAATATACTTGGCAGCAAACAGGAGAAGGTATTGATGGCAACCTATTTATAGAAGATAACCGGTTCATTTGTGAGCAGTTAGACTCTTTACCTCGTGCTAATGAGCAGTAATAGGTTAATTTTTTTTCAAGATTTAATAGATTGTATGATTATGGAAATGTTAATCTGACAAGACTGAGCACTTTACTGGAGGAAAAGCAAGAGGAACTCCTTTGAAACAAAGAATAACACATTGAGAACGATAAACTATTAATGATTGATTATATAAAGATCTGGACAGGAAATAAAGCTCTTGGTTTTAAAATTGATTATTGGTCAATGAACATGGGTGACCAGCAAGGGGGGGGGTCTTTTTAAAGAAAAGAGAAAAATGTATTTTTCATGTTAAATCTATAACAGAATGCAAATGATATAACATATAATTTAGTGAGTTAGAAAAATTAAAACTCTTTCAAAACCAAGTTAAATTATAGTTTACTCTCAAATTCATATTGGAAAAATTTGAATCCAATTTAAAAGGAAATAACTAGACCAAAATTACCTCCCTTTGACTTTGGGGTCAATTTTTTTCCTATTCTATTCACAAAAGAGTTCCATTTTTAAAATTCTATTTGAAGAGTTCAACTGTGTTTAGGAGTGGTTTGAAGCAGTTCATGAATTAATGTTAGTTGGAATGACTATTTTTCTTTCATCATTATTATTTAGCCATTATCTTATTAAATTCAACCAAGTGAAAACCACATCTCTTTCTGTGGCCTCTCTGTTATATAAGTAGTTACAACAGAGAGGATCATGAAATATTACAAATCTTAATAATTTCAGCCAATCAACTGCTTGCGATATTCCTATTCTCATTTTCAAGCATAGTTTATATCAGTTATACTACACCTAAGAGGAGGTACGAGTGGCACAATGGTTAACAGCGTCAACAATGGAATTGGTGAACAGAGTTCAAACTGGCTGTTTACGTTCACTTTGCACTAATTCCCTTAGGAAAGGCATGAATCGATTTCCTACCCCCCCAGCTATGAGATGCAATCAATCTGGGAGAAAGGACCACTCTGAATTCAAAATCAGGAGCTGGAGTCCCTAAGACAGTCCAATGTTGTCTTCAGCCTCATTCTGGCAACTCCTGCAATGACACAGGTGCCAAGCTGTTACCGGCCCTTGCCCTCCCCTTAGACAACATCGGTTCGTGGAGTGGGGGTGGGGACTTGCAGGGGCAGCTGCCTGTCTTCCATACAAACCTTGTCCAGGCTTTTTACAAATAAATCATACAAGCCAGTCTCTGTGCAGATTTAACCATTCTAAATTCTGGAAGCAACCCTGAGCAGTGATGACCTTGTTCAATCAAGAGAGATGAAAAAAAAGAAAAGCAGCCATACATTCAACTCACAACTGATGCAAGGAAAGAATTCTGAAGATGGCACATTAGGCCAAAAATCACAGTCAAGAAAGGATTATATTTACAGTAAAATACAGATAAGTTTGTACAGTGTTGTATATTATTTATAAAATTGGTCAGCTAAGTCTACATTAAGAAAAATACTTAATATTACTATTGTACACTTTTCCATTTGCTGTATATACTGGCGTAGAAGTCGATCCCCAAACTAAGGTGTTAATTCAAGTTTAGTCGAATATTCGTAGGATAAGTCGACTCTCCAACATAAGGCAGCATTGTGTCCATCAGAGTGTCAAGTTCATAGGGTCTAGACAGACTCATATGATCCATTAGGAAAAATACTTGATGCTTAAAAAAAAAAAAAAAAAAAAAAAAAAAAAAAATCGACTTATACGTCAGCATATACAGTACCTTAACTGCTTGTATCAAATAGAGTTCCTTTAACATAAATTGTGAATTGGTTGCATCTTGTTATATTTGAAGAAGATCGTCTCTTGGTTATTCTTTTTGCATTAATCCTAAAGAGATGAACAAAGTGTTGAGAATGTAGCACAAGACAAGAGGGAAAGAAGCAGCAAGAAGACATGAAATAAATGCAGATGAAATAGGGGAAGATTTGTGAAGTTTGCTAAAAGAAAGATAAATTTAAGCTAAGAATCAACAAAAAACAATAATAAATAAAAGGTAAAAATAAGTATATCTAGACATAACATTTTCTCTATCTCTAGGGAAATGTATGTAAGTAAAGAAAGACTCAAGATAAGTTCTTTCAGCCTGGACCAGGAAGAATAAGGAAGGGACTGATACACTGGTATACAATGAAGTTACTATAGGCAGGCCAATTCATTAATTTTGGTTTTTAACCCTTTTGAGACACCTGGGACATATATATCCTGAGGTTTCTATGACTGCTGGGATGTCCCATAGATCTCTTTTAGAAGTCTACTGGGACATTCTAATTCAGGCATGGAGCACCTTAATAGGTCAGTCTTTAAAGGGTCAAGCGACGAATGAAACATTACCTTTGAAAGAACTTGGCAACTGGAGGGGAGGAAGACAACAAATCGGATTTTACACATGAATAGTGGGTACAGATGTAGGCTTCTCTGCCAGAACAGATACTACATTTGATCTCAGAGAGATATTATGCCAATCTAGAAGGACAACTGTTAACATTTTCTCCCCCCTGTACACACACACACAATTTAACCTAAGCATAAACAAATGCTTTGCACCCTGTAGTAACAGTGATAGTAGATGTTTATACTTGAGGAGTGGCAAATGTTACAATTGTACAAACTGCAATGGGCAGGAATCCTGAACGACTTTGATCTAATTTTAAGCCAATCATATCACCTGCATTATTTACAGAAATGTTTGGACATTGATGATAGCAATAGCTGTAAATACTGCTTCATATGGAGTTCTGAAAATATTATACCAACCATGTACTAATTGCTTGGGAGGGGCAGTATTAAACCTGTCCAAAAAAAAAAAAAAGTAATAGTTATACTTCATGATTACAATAGTGTTAAGATAAAAGTCTGCTGGGTGAGAGTATTAAAAAAATGGCTCAAAGTCTAAATGTCTTATAATGAGGACAACAGTCCAAATAAATCAATGTGTGTAATGATAATTACTAATCTCAGAAATTCATATATATATTGTCTAAATGACTGTTCTTAATTTACTGCAATAGGAACATCATTGGCTGTAGTTTAAAAACAAAACTGTAGAATGCGGTTGTAAGAAAGGTTGCTTTTCTTTTGTAAACCCAATTTTGGATTAGGAAGGAAAGGAAGATGGGATCGGATGAAACTATTAAATAGTGCAAGAAAATAATCTTTTGAGTAGTAAAAAAAGAAAAAGAAAAAAAAAGAAGAACATTGTCTGTGGGTGTACATTTGTTATGTTTTATGTAAATAGACAAGAGAGACTGATAAGTATTTTGCATACAGCATTGAACCAGAATTATTATAACAGCAGATAACATTTTTTCTTCCCCACCCCCATAAGCCTTGGTTATCCACAACAAAGCAGCTAGTCATGACAAGTTGGAGGTGAAACAGACATTAAAAGATAATATTTGAATTGTATGGTTGTCCACAAGAGTCACCATTTTCTTTTTTTTAAATAAAGATTTTCTGGTGTTGTGGTATAGAGCTTGTCAGAGGTATACAGGCACCCCACATACATACATACATACATACATACACACACAAATGTCGTCACCTGATGAAGAAGAACAGATTTGTCACTTAAAACATGAACTTCTATAATAAAAAGTCTTTAACATGAACGATTCAAAAGTTGGCTTTTTGGAATATCAACAGATTAGCCCATTTCTTTTTAAGTTATTACTATTATTATTACTATTATTCACATTATGGCATCTCATCTTTACATTATTTCATTCGGATGATACGCAATCTAAAAATAGATTTAAACCTAAAATGTTTCACTCAGTGATCAGGTATCTCAATGCAAATGAGCACATATAGAATTAATGTCTGCGGACTAAATCATTCTGAGGTATCAGGAATGTACATTCATCCTAAGAGATTGAATTTTGATTGGCAAATCTCCAGTCTTCATCAGGCGACTGTATGGTGAAACTCATTTGTTGACCAGTCAGATAGATTAACCCCAAACACACATACACAATGATTGTTGAAACGGTTCCATATACTCCAAACCAAAGCATTGGATCCTTTCATCTTAGCTTCCTCCCCAAACACACAGACACACACAAATAACAAGAAATTCTTATTTAAAGGAGGAAGAAAATTAACAGTTTGCAGTTTAAAAATAATAATAATCAATTAAGTTTTTACAGTGTTTCCTTTTCAAATATTTACCATTTTTTTTTTTCAGCATTGTCATTTTTGATAGAGTCTTCTTGAGGCATTCTTAAATTAAAAACAATTTTTTGCTTGTTTCTTTTACTGCAGCAGCCCAGAAAGCAATGCTCTCTGGAACAATGTTCATCTGTTTGTCTAGTGTACACACATACAGAGATTCTCAAAACAATGCATACAAAGAGTTACCTCCCTTAAATTTCAAGGGGCTTAAGTCTGTATTCTTTTCAATTCTGAAATAAATACTGACTTGACTCTCAAATTTCAAGGGACTTAACTCTTTGTAAAAGAGTATACATTTTTTTGGAGACACCCTGCATATTATATATATATATACATATGTGAGTATGTATTCCTCTAAGAAATGTAGACCAAATCAATAGAGGGAATCTGGTCAGAACAAGGAAAACAACACTTTACTGTCAAGAGTTGCTTCCCAAGATTATAATCATTATAGTAACATTGTTCAAGGACGCTTGGTCTTCCTCCTCTGCCCCCATTTTCTTATTTTATTCCCCTTCCCACACAACCCAACCCTTCCCTCACCACCGGTGCCAGGGGTCTCCAACTTCTTCAGTTGCTCACAGGAGGGAACTCTGTCTCGTCGTGTAGGCGCAGTGTGTCCACATACTGGGAGAGGCAGTCACCTCCTTCAGCTCCTTGTTCTGGTTCTTGGTATGGCTGAGAGTCTGAAATACAACACGTAACGGCAGTAATGTCACCAGAGGCCTTGCAAAGATGTGAAACAAGAAATCAAAATGCATTCAATACAAAAGAGCATATCAGTCATGTCAAATTTCAACAAGTTACATCTTCTGACATTAGGTAATATAAAAAATTAAAAAATGTCATTAACATTTAAATTCATATAAAAAATTGAATTTCTATATCAAGGTAAATAACTTCTGATTAAAGTTACTTCCTTTGAACTTGAGGTAATTTAAAAATAATTTTTGTATTCAAATATAATTATTATGCTATTCATGGAAGAGTTCCACCGTCAATTATGAGCAGTTACCAGTGGTTCATGAATATAAGTATTAATAAACTTA
The DNA here is from genome assembly GCA_006491835.1 of Architeuthis dux. Lineage (NCBI taxonomy): Eukaryota > Metazoa > Mollusca > Cephalopoda > Oegopsida > Architeuthidae > Architeuthis > Architeuthis dux. Next base: position 7,265,513 of record VCCN01000353.1, on the reverse strand, counting down.
CAGAACATGGACTAAGCTAAATTTAGTAAATACTTATTTCATTGGGCACCTTACTATGGAATTAGCAAGCTCATTTTCAGGACTATTACTACTGTAGTAAGTTTGATCCTCATTAGGTGCCCCAAACTTTGGGCCTGGTGCTTATCTTAGTAAATATCAATTAAGCCTGCTACTTGGGACAAAGCAAGCCATCTAAAAAGCTGAAAATATATGTACATTTTTCATCAAAAGTTATGCTTGGTGACTTAAAAATGCTTTCACTAATTTTTTTTTTCTTTAAAGATCTATACTATAAGAGAGCAATGTGTGTTTTTGTCTAAATCTATAGAATGATTACATTGGTCTGGAAGAAATAAGGAACCAATAGAGAAATGGAATTGTGAAAATAATTTTTAAGCAAATAATCAATGAATCAAAATCACTAACATGTACAATAATCAATACTATGATTCAAATGCTGGTATGATAAGGCAGGAAACTTTAGTGAAAGTTAGTGCATATTAAAAGTACAAAAATTCTGTATACTATAAGAAAATATTGATGCTGGCCGGGAACATCTTAAAAACGTATTGGATTTGTTCCTGATTTAATACATGGATTCAATAAAGAGTCAAGAACTGATTTAATACATGGATTCAATAAAGAGTCAAGAACTGATTTAATACATGAATGTAAACATAGGTTTAGAGAAGGTTCTCTATGTCTGCTATTTAATAACATGAACCTTAATTTTAAATTTTCAAATTGAATTTCAAGGCCTATAAATCAAAAAATTGTGCCAATGCTGACAAAAAATAGAATAATATTTGCTTCAATTGTTGGATATTTATGCAGCCGTGGGCGGAGGTCACAGATTTGACCCCCACAGGTGTTGAAACTTATAAACAGGATATCGACAAAAAACTGGAAACAGACACAACAGGTGTTCAAAAGTCATAAACAGGATATCGACTGAACTCCGACCTATCGGAGGTGGGCTGGAAAATCAGTGTGGGTGTTTGAACCCCATAAAAGCGAGAGACACGCCCTCAGGAAGCAGAGAGACGGATACAAGACCAGTTCCCCTGTTGGGAACAGACTGTCAGCTCTCATTATCTCTCTCCTACTCTTCATTCTTCGCCACAACACAATGTATCTTATGAAATAAAAATATATCCTTATATTTTTATAAACCAAGTTTTGAGTCTTCCTTTTTCTCCAAGTTTAAGATTTTCTTCCTGCGGACCAAGAGAGCTATACAACACAATTAATATATTTCAGAGTTTCTTCTTATTCAAAGGTGTAATCAAACTGTAACTTGAGAATAGTTTTCCCAATTTTGTGCATCATTAACTATAATAATTTCTTGCTTTCAAAAATCGGGCATCATGTCATTAAAGTGATCAGTGGAAAATGAATTCAGTCATTTTCTTGTTAGATATATGTTTGTTGTATGGATGTGAGGGAATCCGACATCTGTGTTGATAAAGGGTGATTTATAGCTGGTGTGAGTTTGTGGATGGGTGGGTGTGTGTGTATCACTAAGAGGTGTGTGTGTAGCAGGGTAGGTGTGTGCTTATATGCATATGTTGGTGGGTGTCTATTGGTGTGTTAGATATATAAAAGGGTGACCATGGGGGGAAACAGTATTTTTTAAAAAATAAATTTAATCCAGTCTAACCAACCTTTCAAATTCAGCCAGTAATTTTTTTTTTAAAGTTATATTTGTATAAAAATCAATGAATCATACACATTGATTAATTCACAGTATTTTACTTTTGTCATTACAACATAAAGAATCTGAATTGATTAGAGCAAATAAACAGAAATTTTCAAAATGCTGCAACAACTCACCACACTTTAAAAAAAGAAAGAAAAAAACACAATAGTCAATATCATCAAAGAGATTGGATCTTTGTATTATATCTACAGTGGCCACAAAAGAAATCTATACATAAAAAAACTCAAAATAAAACTAAACGTGCAAAAGTTTGTTTGGGCTGGATTTGATTTCTCGCCAACTAAAAGGCAGAAAAGAGTCATCGTACATCTGGCAGCCACCCACACCTCTAGGCTTTGCGCCAATGCACCAAGAACTATCCATCTGAGAAGACTTGCTGTTGACACCTTGATCTGCAAGTTTTCTTAGCCATTTTTAACTGCTTTTAGGGTGGTATAACTCTGCTTCTGAGTGCTGCCATGGGTTGGCGTGAGTTTACAACTGAAGAGAAATCCCATGCCTTGGCCCAGCTGG
>VCCN01000353.1:7240316-7259287 GCA_006491835.1 Architeuthis dux | reverse complement strand
TGGCGGTGATTCATAATTTCACTTGGAATGCTAGTTTGTTTTATCTTTTTAATTTAAAACTAAATATGCAAAAACAATTTTCTAAGCCAACTTAATCTTAGATAAAATGTTTTCAAATAAACAAAGAACACAAGAAGCTCTAAGGACAAGTTAACTTAACCAAAAAATGTTATAATAATGCAGACTCGCTAAGAAGCATTACAACAGTTCTACCCACTATACTAGGTCTCTATAAGCACAAGGATAAAACAAAAGGAACAGTTAAAACTTTCGGCAAAGTAGGACGACTTAACCGTCAAAAACGGATTGCACCATAAGGACTGATTTGACCGATCACTGCTAAAGAAGCTAACTTTTTTATTACTTTTGTACTAAGCTGGCACGGCAATGACTATTTGAGTTTTAGTAAAAAAACGATTATTTTATTTTATTTTTTATTAAATGAAGTATTGTAAACCATTTTTATTAATTTTTGACTACTATTTACATTCATCCTAATTTTTAGTTTGTTTAATCACAATTTTAGTAAGGTCGGCACCAGCTGTGTTATTGTTTTGGTTTTAGAAAAAAAAAAGCAATTGATTATTTTATTTAATTTTTATTCAGACGAAATATTGTAAAGCATTTTTATTAATTTTTAACTACTATTTAACTTCATCTTAACTTTTAGTTGTTTTTTAAAATTAAAATTCAGCTTGGTTTTAGTAAAAAAGCTATTATTATTTGTTTATTATAAACCATTTTACACATTGTGATTTAAAAAAACAAAAAAAAAAACTACTAAAAGTTAAGATGAGGATAAATAGCAGTCAAAGATTAATAAAAATGGTTTACAATACTTGATTTAATAAAAAAATAAAATAAAATAATCGTTTTTTTTTACTAAAACTCAAACAGTCATTGCCGTGCCAGCTTAGTACAAAAGTAAAAAAAAAAAAGAAAAAGAGTTAGCTTCTTTAGCAGTGATCGGTCACATCAGTCCTTATGATGCAATCCATTTGACAGTTAAGTCGTCCTACTTTGTCAAATCTTTATATTAGAAGAGAATTTAACTTGATTTTTACAGTAAAAGTAGTAATTACCCTTACACACTCATGGGCAAATAATACAGAAAGCCAAGAAACTGCTCCTATTTATGAACATTGACTTATCGTACAATGCTGACTAAAACAAAGATGTTAGGGGCAGTGCAAACTAGATGAGCACACAGTCTTAAGAAAGACAATAAAAGCAAAAATAAGTCGAAGAGAACGAGAGAGAAAAGAAAGGAAAGGAAACTAAATATAAAGGGCCCAAGAAATAGATAGAACTGATACCATACCTGCAGCTTCACGCAATAACTCATCAATATCAACGTCATCATTGGTGTCATCTGTCACCAGACATTGCGGCCCACCTCTCTTCTTCAACACTGCAGCATAGCTATTCTTGGAGGAAGCACCAGAGCCAGCCAGCCAACGGTTGCTGGGCGGGGGCTCGCAGTCTTGGCTGCTTGGGGTTTGGTGTTGCTTTGGAGGATGGGACGTGAGCTTACCTGGGGGAGTGCCGGGCAGTAAAGCAGTAGCATCAACAGTAGCTGGACATTGCTGCTCAGACCGGTGGATACTGGCTGCATAGGTCACTGGAGGACTAGAAACAGTTTTGTCTTTGGTACCCGATTGCACATCGGTTAGAGCACCTCCACTATCAGCACCAGTCAGTCTGCAAACAAATAAAGGCTGTTAATTATCAGAGGTTAACAAAAAAAACAAAGGCTTCACCTGGGCATATTTTTGGGAAACTAAAACCACTTAAAAAATCTTTGTCCATTTGTTCCTCTAACATAAGAGAGAGAGAGAGAGGACTGAATAGATAAATCTATATTTTTTAGAGTTTTGTGAAGAGTCATTAATGTTCAAATGGTTCTCCGGACGATTGAACTCCTTATTGTTTGTGTTGTAAACATGACGTTTCAGCTGATCCATTATTTAGCCTTCTTCAGGTGTAAAATCCAAGACCGAAACCCGACAAGACAAGACAAAGAAACACACAGGCCCTGCGCTATAAGGGTTACCCCCTTGAAACATAACTTCTGTTTAACCCATCACACTCGGATTTTACAAGAAGGAGTTCAATCGTCCGAAGAACCATTTGAAAGATAAATCTATATTATGAACACTAACCACGCCTGGTGTTTCATTCAACACTAAAGTGTAACTGATCAAATGAAAGAGGGAATAATGTACATTTGCTAAAGGAGTTGTGTTTCACACAATGAATTTGATTTTTCATAACGTATTCTAAGAGAAATCATTTTTTTATTTCTTTTTACTTACATAATCTTGATTACTCCCACAAAAATTTCTCAAGAATCAAACGTTTCAGAAAAAATACAATTCCAAAAAGAGATTATGTATTTCATGGTTCTCTATAAACTTCCAACAATCTTATAGTTTTCAAAATGACCGTGGAATTTCCATGGGTACTGCTAGTTATATTTACTTAGTTTGTATTTTAAAGCAATCCTTGAATACAACAGGTAAAACCAACAGTCCAATGCTCGACTAATTGTAAGTTTCCTTTGGATTATTCATAGGTACATTATTATATTCATGTATTTGCATGTTCACCCCAGATGTCTTGTGGTCATCCCTGGAGACTGAGTAACAGCAAGTCTCCTCAAATCTCCAGCACCCTTCTCAGTATCCTCCCAGATGCCTTGGTCTGTACAGTCTCAACCCTTCTTTAAATCTTTAAGTCCTCTAACCCCAATTCTAGTGTTTTGGGCACAGTTCCAAAGGTGCCTACTATTATGGGCACTATCCTAACCATCATAGTCCACACCTTTCTTAACTACCAGCCAAACTATTTTTCCAATATTATTATTATAGGTTTTATTATTGGCTGATCACTTAGTCTGATAAGTTCCAAATGCCGTTATCCAGCAGCTTCTGATGATTGACCAGTTTTTGGCAGGTTTTTACAATTGCTTTTTCATCATTTATTAATATTATATAGTGGTTATAGTAGTAGTAATAGTAGTACTCAACTGAAAATGATCAAAATGCAGACGTTAGTTTGAATGAGTAGCAATGATATCCCATCTCCTGAGAATAAAGGTAGGATTGATTGATCTGTTTAGCGGCATATCAATCCTTGATGGGTCATTTAATGTCGAAATCAATTTAAAATTCCCCCCAAAATAGAGTCTTGTGACTTTGGTGAAAGGTTATTTTCTTAAACTAGAGTCTTGCGACTTTGGTGAAAAAACAGTTGGCCCCTGTTTGGGGGGGGGGGGGTCTTACCCCTCTGCAGGCAATGCAGTTGGCGTATTCTAGGCCCCAGCCGACAGGGCTGGATAAAGGTAGGATGGCTAAGCTATGTAGCATTGTTAGGAAATGATCCAGACACGTGAATCACTACTGATCACTGTAACTCACCCAAGCCCCATAACTGTCCATATTGAGGTTCAGTAGAATTTGTAAAAGTGAATTATTATTTCATGATTGAATATTAACGGAATAACTGTCCAATTTTGAAATGTAGTCTTTTACTCAAATTAATTTGACTATTTCAACAATTGCTTTAGTAGAAAAAAAAAATAAGCATGGTGTCAAAATAGCAGAAAAATATGACATTGCAGGAAGATTATATTTTATTATACTTATCATAAAGAGACTATGGTTCACATGGTAAGAGTTGGTCACCTAAAGAAAGTAATTTTCCTTTTGTCTATTTCTGTATACCTAACTGAAAACTTTTTAAGGTTTTTAGTGGCTTACAATTGTGATGGCACTTGTGAATATAAAAGTGGAAGATTAACAGCTGTCTCAAATGGTAGATTAACTCTTAAATTCATTAAAGGGGGGAAAGGAAAGAGGGAAAAAAAAACAAAAAAAAAAACTTAAATCATGGGGAATAACTTCTGATCAGAGTTACTTCCCTTGCACTTTAAGGTAATTAAAAAAATTTTTTTTTAAATTCAATTCACAAGAGTTCCATTTTTAAAAAAAAATTCTATTCATTGAAGAGTTTCACTGTGTTTAGGAGCGGTTTCAAGTGGTTCATGAATTTAAGAGTTAAAGTGGCTCGTTACCACACACTCAGCTAGAAAAAGAAAACTGATTTTAAAAAAAAAAAAAGAACAAAAAGCCCTTTCTCTCTGCGATCGGTCTTGCACATGTAAAATTCATAATACCAGACTGATATAAAATGACATCAGTTACACTGTATACTTTTGATAAGATTCAGATGGTTTGGTGATTTAAGCCTTTTTATGATGAGTACACAGTTAAAATAAATATAGACTTCCTACAATGCCTGATGGCAACTCAACCAATAATTTACTTCCATTCAAATTAAGAGATTTTATTTAGAAGTTGGTCGGATACAGAAATAAAAATCACTGAAGAAGGTTTGAAAAGGCAAGGCACAACAGAAGTTTGAGAAAGGATCAATTGAATAGAAAGGATCAATTGAATAGAAAGGAGAAATCATATTACCTTCATCTTATTTTTTTATTAGATGAAGCATTGTCAACCATTACCAATTTTTGATTAGTATTTCTTTCATCTTAATTTTAGTTGCGATGAAAAGCGGCCAAAATTAAGATGAACGAAATACTGGTCAAAAATTAATAATGCTTAAAGAAATAATCAGTTGTAGTTTTAAGAAAGCATTTAGTTACAGCAGAAGAAAACTTGAGTTAGTATGATAACAGAATAGTATTAAAAGACATTGAGTGAGTGAAATGAAATGAGGAAAATGAAATGAGGAAAATGAATGTAGATGGTTGAAGGGCCAGATCTTCTGAGTTCTTCCTTGTACTCAGTTGCTATTAATGATAATTTGAAATACATCCAACCAACACCCTCATCTTTACATGTTTATTCAATTAAAAAGTTTCAATTGACAACTATTCTCATATTCTTCACTATTACTTAATACAATGAGATTAACACTTAAATTCATAAAAAAGATTGAATGTCATTAACAAGGGAAATAAATCCTGATTAAAGTTATCTCCCTTTGACCATTTGGTGGATTTAAAGATTTGTTTTCTATTCAATTCACAGAAGATTTTGATTATTTTTAATTCTATTCATTGAAGTGGAATTCACTGTCGATTACAAGCGGTCCATGAAATTAAGAGTTAAATTGGCCATAATCATTTATTTTTGAATCCTACTTTATTTTGATATGAAATTCTGCTCATAAGAGGTAACTTTAATAATATATAAAGGTTAAAAGCTTTCACAATTATAGAGAGAGATAGTATTCATAAGAAAATGTTATAGAAGTGAATTACCCAACACTCTCCATTCAATAAATTAATTGAAATGGAAAGAGAATAGATAACAAAAAGGTGAGGACGGAGACGTGAATATACAGACAAGTATTCACAGCAATGTCGTATTCTACAAATACTGACTGCTTGTTATAAATTATAAGTGAATACAGCAATTGGAATAAGAGTACTGTTTAGCATTGAATCCAGAGAAATGTTAAGTTATGAAGCAAATTTAGTGAAGAATCAAGAGGCAGAAGTTAGGAAGAGAAAAAAAAGGGGGGGAATTTGATATATTTTAAGCTTGTTTACTTACCTTTAATGATAGAGGCACAATAAACTTTTTGGCTCAATTTTAGAAAAAAAAACAACTCATATCTTTTGGGACTCATTTTTCATTCTTCTTTCATCAAGAATCAATAAATATACATTTACTATCTTTCTTAATATTTGCATGTACATTTAAAATAATAAAACCAGCAAAACATAATCTACTCAAGATATAAACATGAAACAGTGAATAAATGAATGCAGCCACAATAAATCAAGTAGGGAAAATATAAACAAATGGACTAGCTGCATACTATTAAACCTAAATGACCTATTAATAATATTAACAATAATAAAAGAAATGGGATTTTTATTTCTTTATGTGTATACATAGGTTTCATCTATGTTTCCCAATCATATGCAAATGTTATGGTAGGTACTCAAATTGGCTTTGAACACAATGCAATAACCAAAGAAGGTCTTCAGCTAACAATAAGTGTGAGCACATCTTCGGCCTAACACATCCCATAAATAAGATTCAAGATATTCTAGCTATCAAATTAGGAGCATATACCAACAACTTCAGATTTGAAAATGATCAGGAAACATAGCATTGAAAATGCAGTAGAGAGGAAAAAAAGTGACAAATAAAATAAACAAGCCTGGCTGCTGCAGGGTCAAACATCACTCCTACTTCTATTCCGACTGAAGATGATTACTGCAACTTTTGTATTGTATATATAATAAATAAAGAAATTATAAAAATATATTTTTTAGTATAATGAAATAAGCCCTTGTGTATCTGTAAGATAAATTTTGTAGATATGTAATACTCATCAATTTAGCTCAGTTGATAAGAGACCAGCCTACCAATCAGTTGGTCGTGATTTCAAATCACGGTACAGGAATGCTAATTTTTACTCCCCTAAATTTGGTGAGGATTGTTCTTGTTACGATAGGAAAACAGTCAACTGCAGACTCCAGACAAAAATGAATGTAGCTTGCTCAAAGGCCAGTTATTCTGAGTTCTTCCTTATACCCAGTTGCTATTAATGATTCTTTGAAATTCATCCAGCCAACATCCTCATCTTTAATTGTTTATTTAATTAAAAAGTTTCAATTGACAACTATTCTCATTCATTTTTTTTAACATCTCATATTCTTCCCTATTACTTACTGCAATGAGATTAACCCTTAAATTCATAAAAAAAGATTGAATGTCATTATCAAGGGAAATAAATCCTGAAATATCTCCCTTTAACCATTTGGTGGATTTAAAGATATTTTTTTTTCTATTCAATTCACAGAAGAGTTTGATTATTTTTAATTCTATTCATTGAAGAGTTCCACTGTCAATTACACACAGTCTATGAATTTAAAAGTTAAATTGGACATAACCTTTTAAATTTAATCCTACTTTATTTTGATATGTACTGGAATTTGATAAAAATTCAAATCTAAACATCCAAAACGTGGGCAAAGTCCAAAGTCAATTCTTAGAGTTTACTAACCAAAGTTTCACTAGATAGGTACTCTTTAACCAATATTAATTTTTAATCTAAACACTGTACATACACTTACAATTTGATAGATTTTATAGTGCACCAATCATCTAAAAGTGACCAAGTATCACTATCATTTCCTTACAGTGATTGTTAGAAGAACCAAATACTTCATCAAAAGAGCCACATCATTACCATTATGTTAGTATTGCAAATGCAATCAAATTTAAAATATTTATATTAGAGTGAAATGATTAAAAAAAACAACTTTTAAACAATTGATTAGTTTATGACTTCAGTACAGTAAAATAATCATTTTAGTATAATATTAATTAGTATATAACAGCAATTTTCTAAAATGTTGGAACAAATATCCCAGGAGATGAACCATTAAGAAATATGACAGAGAAATTAGACAATTCAATAAACTTCAATGTTTATCATATTCCTATAGAACAGAAGAAAAAGAAAATTTCTTTGTATGCACATAGCTAACTATAAGTAACCTAGGTTCTCTATCTAAGTGCTATACACAAACAGCTTGACCAAAGTAATAACAGAATTTTAAATAATCTTGATATTCAAATACATGGACAGCAGATGAAAATAGGGCTCTTTAAAGGGTTTTGTATAACTGTGTTCATCTATTTTACAATGATTTCTTGGAAATGAAATGGATGGAATAATAAAGAAAATCATGAACATGGAAAGCCAAAGATAAACTTGTTTTTAGCATAAAAAAATGCATCAAAATGGGATGGCTCAGAGATAAGGACTAAAAAACATTTAAAAATAACTCACCATTTCAGTTAACTCTTAGACAAATCCAACATTTTAGTCTACAAAATGGAGACTACTTTTGGGATCCAAACAATTTTTTTAATGTCTGATGTGAAAATCCTGAAAATTGAAGAGTTTAGCCATTCTCCTGTGGCTAAAACAGCATGTATTCAAGTTCTGTCTTTTCTTTTTTTTTCTTTGATCAATTGGCTTAGCATTCTCTTTCGATTTGATAAATTTCAAATGTATTCTTCAAACATATCTGCTAAGGTGATATTATAAAAGTCTAATTTTATCATCCAAAAATCCTTACCAACCTTTCTGACTAACAGCCACAGGGGCATTACAAAAGCCTTTGTACATCTATGAGAAGCTGATCTCATATACCAGAGATGTGCCTGTCTCTTAAACAACTACATACAGAAGGACATTTAATCCACTGAAAACACCTCCATGGTCATTCTTGCATGTCATCCTCTGTGTACACCCTCTACATAATTCTAGCCATTTCATATGACTATGGTTAAAATCTACAGCTACAGTTCCTAAGACAAGAAATATATTCTAGTTATGTAGAACCAACTGTTAACCCTTTATGGGGCGAGTGACTATATATGATCACCTGAGGACCTGTCAGCCACATGCAAATATTGTAGTCACAAAGAGAACATAATCTGCACCAATGTGGTCCACAAGCTTTGCAGAGTACACTTGTGCTTGAACAAAGACAGAAACTGTTTTGAGGCATACCACACCCCACTAAATTAGCCTGTTTTGGGCCCGCACAATAAAATTTTAAAAATCGAACCCAGTGGTATTTTTTTGTCAATATCAATTTTTGGTATCTATTCATTATGTTGAATGTTATTCTTTAATTCCATGTTTTATTTAACTTTCTACTTTAAAGTTTTTATATTTTCCATTTTTGGCCACTTTTTGGGCTTAACTTACAACTGAAAATATCTTGTAATATATATTTATTACTGGCTCTAAGAACATTGTTTTAAAGATTTATTGTTACTTTTTTCATTAAAAAATGAACTTTTATGTCCCCCCTATGTCAACACCACAAATGATATGTTTAACATACAAAAATATTTTTAGGGCTGCCCTATAGAGGGTTAAAATCTTTTCTCCAGTAGATTTTAAACACCAGTCTTACATTTATAGCACACTACAAATCTATTAAAAAGGATAGTGAGCAAGGTGCTACACCTATGAGAACACTGGGTCGGTTTGTCTTATTAATCTGACAATAATACTGAGGTTGTACACTTATGAGAACTGTCAGCAAAGCGATGGGTCATGGACTTAATTATAACCAGGGATTGTAATATTGTCAAATGAGGACAGCTCAAAACTGGCTCTAAGAAAAAATGTTTTAAAGATTTATTGTTACCTTTTTCATTAAAAAAAAAAAAAAAAACTGAACTTTTATGTCCCCCCCTATTTGTCATTCATGATATACATAGCAGCATAATAAACAACAAAAATTTGCATCAGACACATCCTTAATATTGAATTTGGATATCTCATTGAATATATACAGTGAGTGCAAAAAATACCTGATACATTTCAAAAAGTTTATTTTAAAATCATTATACACCTTCAAAATTGACAGAATTTTGACCAAAGATTAAAAAATACAAAAATAAAAAAAAAAAACAATTTTGAATCAAGATTAAACATTGAAAAGTTAGGTACACAAAGCAGAAATCTTTGGTCGAAATTCTGTCAATTTTGTATCGGATACATTTTGCACTCACTGCAAGCAATTATGAGGGAGAGAAAAATGGTGGGAGTGGTGGAATGAGGGATCAATTAGTGAAAGCCTTATGCCTGTAACCAAGATTTGTTTTCCAAGAGAAATAAGGTTTTTGTTCAATTAAAAAGAACCACAAAGAAAATGGAATAGCTGATAAGCCTCTTAGTAGGGAAACAAGCAATAGACTATTGGCTAGGAACCAAAGACTAAATGAAAAACATGCAAAACACAGCAGGCATACATACACGCACACAAAGACATACATACAAAGAAATACATACAAAGAGATACCAATCATGGTTCTACTAGGGGAGGGGGGGGAAGGAAAAAAAAAACGAGTCAACTGTCTCCAAACATTTCTTTTAAAAAAATTTTTTTTATTAGAACAAAATGAAATTATTTTGGTTGATGTTTATGCATATGAAAATGAAAAGATAAAATATTTTTTTTTTAAATTTTTTTTATTTATTCAGCACCAACTTGGGGGCTTTTTCTCTAGTCCTCATCAAAAACTAACAAATTATAGATGTTAGCTTTTTGTGGAGACTAACAAAAAAAAGGCCCAACTTTTTATGACATTTTTTTGTTTTGTATACAGGCAAGCCTAGTACCACACACCGTACTAGCACACACACACACACACAAAAAAAAAAAAAAAATTGTTCTGATACTGAATAATGCACGCTGGTGCTTTGTACGGAACACAGTCCGTACTTCACTTAGCGGATTTTTTTAAAACAGTGGAGGACCTTAAAGTGATTGCATCGTTTCTCATCCTCTTCTACTTTAGAAGCTAAGTATTTAAGGCCAACATTGACGGCCTGATGAGCTACTATAAGTATCTACAGGACGAATACATGGAACAATAATAAAACTTATATTCTGTCAAATCTAATTATTTCATACAAATCCTTGTAAAGTCTTGATACCTTTTGGTTACTGTTTACATAATTTAACTTTATGTACAAGTTTCTTGACAGCAAAATAAAGTTTTTAATTGCTTATGTGTTTAATTCACCCAAAATTTTTAACATTGAAGTTTTTGCCATTATTAAGATGAAATTTAGTAACGCATAAAATTATTTCACTTATACATAAAAAGATTGGCATCTCAGCTTTCTACTAAATGTTAGTAAGAAAATGTGCCAGGCTAATACATGCATTCCTCCCCCATCGCACACTCTTTACCTGGAATGTTTCTTGCATGTGGCACCAGGCTCGGCTGTACTTAAAATTATTCTTTAACTTTGAATAAAAATAAACAATTGGAAAACATGGATACTAAGAGCAAGTCCAAAAAGTATACACACAAAAAGAAAAGAAATAAAATGTGATGGTGATTTTATTTATGGAAGTGTTGCAGTAAAAATTTTTATTTATGGAAGTGTTGCAGAAAAAAAAATCTGAAAGAATTTTGAGTGTTACCAACAAGTCAACTCTTTTGGGAATGTTTCTGTTTTGGGCCGGGAGGATCTCAATGATGTTGTCTTTCTGTTTTTGACAACAATACAAAGGAATTGAAAAAGTTTTCGTTTAAAGGAAAAATGCTGAAATGTGGATTGGAAAAGATAGTGATGAAAAAAAACAATGGTTTAAGAACCGAGGAAGACAATTATTAAGAAGAGAGAGAAACTATGGGCTCAATTTAAAAGAAGCTTAAAGGAATTGACAGGAAAGGTACAAAAAGACAACAGCATCAAACAAAGAAAATGAAAAATTCGCCTTTACTCTGTCATTTTTAAAAAGAATTTAGTTTAAACGACATTAACATGTAAACAATATTGGTGACAGAATTTCCAATGGATTCAACGGGTCAACTTGTTTCGTTTTCAGGAAAAAAGATATGGACTAAAATTTTAAAAAAACCCCACAGAATAGAGAAGACAATCGTAAAGAGACAGAGTAAAGCATACTTCATCTAACAAAAAAAGAAATCTGTGTGTGTGTATACACTGCAATCACCTGACATTGATATTTTGCCAGATATATTAGTCAGCACACAAGGAATTGCTGTACCGAATATGAAGTTGTTTGGATTAGTGGTTCTCGAGAAATCTAATAAAAATAAATTAAAAATTAAAGATTATAAATCTTTGATCTAAATTTAGATATAAAATATATAAATTGGCAACACTGATGGATGGAAAATTATTTTACATGACTATTATTGCAGGCTGTTCCACGCACCATAAAGACCGACCCCTTCCAAACATGCCCCTTTGGAATAGGCACTGCCCTAGTCAGAAGAATTAAATTTCCTTACAACTGCAGTGATAAGCAAAAGAAACATTTAAAATAATTAATCCTACACAATGAATATTAATTTTACTGGAATGACATCTTATATAACTTCCTGATAGACTGACAAGTTTCCAGAGGCAGAAAAACAAATTTTGGAAAATAAAATAAACTTAATTTTGTTAAATCTATGCAAATGATAACTGCCACTCGATACGAGTATGGCAGCTCCTAGGAGAACACAGAGTCAGGTGTCCTCCACGGAGCAGCGTGTGCGTAGGAAAGGACCAGGTGTTCTGTTAAATGGCGGCCGAGCGTAGGCAGAGATGTCCACAGAACAATCTTGTTGCTGCGTACGGTTCCTGGTATTACCAGACGGTCACCCATCTGGGTAATGACCAGGCTCGATGTTGCTTAACTTCAATGATCGTATAAAAACCGGTGTATCCAACGTAAAAATATTTTTTCATAGGTGTGTACTCATTTTTGGACGGCAACATATTCATATTTTTGGCAACAGAGTTTCAATGCTGTAGAGTTTGGTCATAAATAATACCTGATAATATCCGCTTTTAAGGTGTAATGTTCCACAAGAAATAATAAAATGTTTGGTTTAGAAGACAATTAACTTTCTATAAAAAAAGTGGTAGGGGTGTACTCATTTATAGGTGACACTGTAACATCCAAACACAAGCTGATGTTATGATTAGAGAATTATTAAGTATGGACCAAGAGTATATTGGGCCATAGTCAAACTGGCTGGCCAGTTAGTGTCTGAACCTTGCAATTGGCTATTCTATTGTTTACTAGCAAAGTCTTTGTGCTGCTGCTGTTTCAACCAACTACAGTTACTGATGTTTTCCTATTCTCATTATTGACAACAATACCCTGTTTAGGTAGGAGAAAACAGTTTTCATTTCTACCACAATCTGTCACTTAATATAACAGACTGTTACTGGAGATAAGACCATGCATGTTCTCAGGCTTGCTTTGATATCTCATCATGTTTGTCCTACATGGTCAAAGGTGAACATGGCTTCAGTTCCGAGTGGTGCAGCAACTGCAGAATCTGAAGTCAAGCGTGACTTGGATTATAGTGGAGAGGGGGTAAGTTGGGCATGTCGTCAGCCTCACTCTCTCGTCCCTGTCTGCCTGGGCTCATAGGACTGGTGGAGACAGGCTGGGATGCAGTGGGTAACCAGGGTGCTTTGCGTGTCACACTGTGTCTTAGCACTACAGAAGGCTTTGGTCTGGAATCAGAGTTGTCCGTCTCCTAGAGTGGTTGCTAACCATAGCTAATGAGCTCAGTCTGCCCTGCTCGTTACCCATAACGGGGTGGGGTGGATTCATACCTTTCCCTTGCTTTGATATATTGCACATGTAAAAGATGTATATAGAAGACAACAATCAAATTATAATGGAATAAAGTCTTCCAGGTTTCTTATGCTAATTGATTATAAAAAAAAGTTTCTAAGAGCTATTTAAAATTCTTGCCAATCAAAATCCCTTCTAATAATATTTGATTGAATAAATTTTTTTTTTTTTAAATAATTTTCCATTGCAAATTTTGTAGAAAAATATTTTCATATGATTCCTACCCCACCTTTTATTAATTTGATGATTTATCTATTTTATATAATCATGCTTTCATTGATTTTTATACATTTTACAGATATATCCCTCGGGATACTAATTATGTTTACCTTTTTTAGAATAATATCCAGCTGTCGGAATGGAATTCTTACTTTGGGATTAAAAAAAACACAAAAATTAAGTAAATAATTTTTTTTTGCCAAATCTTTAGTTTTATTCGATTAATTATAATTCATACTTGATCTGTGAAAAAAAAAAAAGGTTTTTTCACACAATATTATTTTTTCAAAAGACTATCATTTTTATCAATTTATCCCACTATTTTTAAAATGTACATTTTTTATTCTATGTTGTGGTTCAACTGAAACTTATATAAAAATATTATAACAAGGATGAATAATTAAATATAGTGAAATGATTGAAAAATATTTACCAGCTGTATTTTTAATATATTTTATTCTGTTTTTTGTTTATGTAAATTGACTGCTATTTTAAATTATGGGAGTTGCAGAAGACAACATGCCATTTTTCTTTGCACGGTGCAGCTTTTGTGCATTTTAATCTTGTTTATTTTTTCCACTCAAATATAGGTGTACTGCATTGTTTACTATACATTTTTAAAAAATAAGGTGTTGCTTACACGCTTGAAATTCTTTTCATTTTTGTTCATTTTGCTACCTACTTAACTTAGTCGTGAATTAAGGGAACTTGAAACTAATATATCTTCAAGATATAATAGAGGGAATAAAAAACAAATTAACGTATTAAAAGTGTTTTAAAAATCAAGATTTATAAATTGCTTTATAATTTGTTCAATTTAAACATAAGATTGACATTTGTTACACTTTGGCAAAGAAGAAAATGTTACAATCTATTTATCTTTTAAATTGAAATATGTATTACTTGAGTGATGAAGCTATAGTTACACAAATATTTCATCATAAAATCTACTTATATAATGAACAGTGATCTTTACTGTATCTCCGTCTGTAACAATAGACTCTTCAACTTAAAGGTAACAATTTTGCTGACAAAATTATCTCCTACCCATGATTTGAAACAATGGACTCTTTTACTGAAACAATTCAGTAGTTACTTTCCTAAAAAAACATCCCATAAATTAAAATATTACTTGTGAATTTTTTCACTGGGCTTAACTAGTGTATAACTAAAGATCAGGAAAGTAATTTTTTTGCTTGGTAAATTTTGTATCATCTTGCTGATATTTAATACAGAGATCTGACATTTCAGCTGACAGCCATTTAGATGTAGTGTTCAGATTAAAATTGATTATAGAGTAGAAACTAATGTCAGGTCGTTTTGTTTAATGGGGGGGAAAAAAAGTTATTTCTCTGCTCCTGAAAACTAGACAATTAATCATAAAACATATTTTTATGGTAGCTATTGGGAAGTTCTTATCCAGTAAAGTTAATATTTACTTAATAAACTTGGGAGAGAAAAATTTCTTTTTTTTAAAAATGCTAGAGAAAAAAAATAATGGAGGCACAATCTCAAAATAAAAATGGAGCCATGCATTTGATGCAAATCTTTTTCAATAGCAACCACACACACAAGCAAGCTTTTTAACACTGCAATTTCATGCAAAGCATCTTTTATGCAGAAAGAAAAAGAATACAGCAAATCCATTATAATCTTTCATCCACTCCTAGTCAAATGGACAAATATCAGAAGCGAATCGCAAAAGACACCCACCTGGAATCTGTGATAGACATTTTTTCTTCAGTCAAATAAAAATAAATTCAAGAAAATGACTTAAAAACTCAAATCTAGTGACAATTTATTTTTTACAAATCATCACTTTCTTCAGCTGAACAGGTTATTTCCTAAGATTCAAAACTATTTTTTGTAACAAAACTTTCTAACAAAAGGAGGAGAAAATTCAATATAAGATTTTCTTTAGTAATCTTTGGTTTGACATACATAAACCTATGGTGGTGTTTAACCAGCATACAAAGGCTCCAAAAAGTATAATTCTTTTATCAAAAGGTATAATTAAACAACATATTCATCAGAAATTACAGCATTAATGAAATTAAAAGCCTGTCTTTTTTTCTTTATCAGATTGTGCACCATGAATTTATTACGGTACAATGGAAACAGTGCATCCGATGTCTACATTTGGAGCCTTTGTATTCTGGTTAAACATCGCCATAGGTTTATGCACATCAAACCAAAGATTACCCCCCCAAATAAAAAAGATATAGAAATGAAATAATATCTAAGCTTAACTTAGTATGGTACTGGGGCGAATAGTGTGGGGGGAGCAAGACTGAACTGTGCGAATCTACCAAATAGAGGTCTGCCTATCTTGAAAATCAGCATTCAAAATCTTGGCATTTTACCTCGGCTTGAATACTGACCACTGATGCCAGTGTAAAATATGCAACTATCTGATAAGCTGAAGCAATATCTACTTCATACACAAGCAAATATCATAACTTACCCTTAGATCTTTGAACAGAGGACATTTTACTAAAAAGATACTTATAATTTAACAGACTAATGTCTAATGAAATTTCTTCTTAAGACACTACAAAGATCTTGCATGCACTATTAACCCACTGTATTAAAGAAACTTCAAATGTTCATTAAAATAAAGGCTATCAAGACCAAAGTAAAAGCTATCCAAACCTTATTAGATCAAAAGAGAATGAGCCAATTAAATGTTATACTCAGGGCTGATGAGTGATGGTTAACAAGCCAGACCTACAACATATTCACTAGTGTAGTGAGTTCAATCCTCACTGAGTGTTCCACTATTGTGGCTCTATACTAGATGATGCTAAGCTTAGTAAATAAATACCCAGGGTCATATTTTAAAAAATTAAAATCCACAAATATAAAAAACGCAACGTGTATCCTATCAGTATCGCCCATAAATAAGTACACCTCTACCACTTTTTTTAATAGAAAGTTAATTGTTTTCTAAACCAAACATAGCAGGATTTTATTATTAAACGGATATTATCAGGTATTATTTATGACCAAACTCTACAGCATTGAAACTGTTGCCAAAAATATTTTTTGTAGTGTTGGATTCATCTTTGGACAGCAACACATTCATATTTTTGGTAACAGAGTTTCAATGCTGTAGAGTTTGGTCATAAATAATACCTGATAATATCCATTTTGATTGGGTAATGTTCCACTAGAAATAATAAAATCCTGCTATGTTTGGTTTAGAAGAAAATTAACTTTCTATAACAGTGGTAGGGGTGTACTTATTTATGGGTGATATTGTATATATATATTTTTTGTGCGTAACACTTTTCAATGAGCGCACAGATCCTACACTGATCCTAAGCAGAGCACACAGATACTCTGAGCCAATCCATATGTAAATAATCCCATCATTTTTGACAGGTAATATACTAGTAATGTTATAGTTGCCCTGTAACTGGATAACTAGTAAAACTACTTAATGGTACTATAACTAACTGCTGTTGGCCTTCCTCAAGGTTTTTTTTTCTTTTTAATTAAATAGTGCTGAAAGGAAGCTTTGTTCTCATCTCTTTTTAACTGCAGAATCTTTGATTGGGAGTGAATATCAAATGAAGTCATTCTCTGGCAACAGCACAACAAATCCAAACCAGCTCCCATCATTATCTTCAAAGTTCAAATACAAATAACTAGTTTTTCTACTTTTCGTGGCTAGTTTATAAGTAAAGAAAATTCTTTCATGGCCTAACCATTTTATATTTAAAAATAAAAAATCTGTGATTGTATTAAAGATAGTGTCATGTATTCAAAAACTGCTCATCTTAGCTGAATCCTATATGACTACCAACTGAAATAATTTTAAAACAATAAAAGGTATAGCAGTTGCGTAAGAGTTAATAACGTTAGCATTAATATAAAAATGTATCAATTAAAGTTGCTTTTTATGTACAATGGGTTAATTTGTTATCTTATTAGAATTAGTTACCTATGAATAGACTATTTACTTGCTGCACATTCTACAGCTAAACAGCAAATATCTATAGTTAAAAATTGGTTAGATAAGAATTATTGTATAAAATGCAAAAAACATTTTGCTTCCAAAGTCCTCCTTGCACAATATGAAGCCATTGCTTAAGATGGATAATACTAAACTATTTCCCTTTAAGTAGAAGAATGATTTTAAGAAAATTAACTATTAACTATTTTGGCAAGTAATGTGGCTCTTTTAGTAAGCAGACAGGTTTTAATAGTGGCTGTTCTACAATACTGGCTATAGTTCAAGTGGTTACACTAAATGACCATATGAAACTTTTAGTGGGTATATAATATCCTAATGTTGTATTGTAGGAAGCACAATTATGTCCAGTCAATTCCTAAATGTTTTATCTGCTTTGCAAATTACTTCAGATTCATTTTTAGATGAAATATTATTTATTACAAATAGATAACACCAGTTATCAAAATCTCCATGTCAGAAAATGTATTGAGGTTTCTATAACTGATTGTGTTAAAGAATATTTGAAAAAAACAAAAAACAAATTCAATTTCCCCAAGTTGCTTTTAAAAATGCATGGGACCCCTTATATTTGGAGTTTTGGCACCAAGATAGTCTTGGTGATGTAAAGACAAACAGAAGAAAGTATACAATAAAAAGAAAACAAGACCCGTAAATGCATTCCTACCTATAGTAGCACCACACTATACCAAACTAGATCAAAAAATATGAAAACCTTGTTTTGTAAGCTTTTCCTTTATGCATCTTAATCTTAAAATAATAGCATCAAAACCTAAATGTATTATGCTTACAATTCCAAAAAATTTAAAAAAGATAAAATAAAAAAAAGTATTCAAATTTGTAAAACCTGCCCTCCTTTACTTGATACTTATGATTTACAATGGAATCTCATCCTGCCAACTACTGTAATAATTGCGAGTTCACTATTCTCTTGATATTTCCCCAGAATAACTAAATACCTGGAAGAACAACAGATAAGAAAAGAAGCCTAAAGCAGAGAAGCATATGTAAATGAAGCACCCAGAAAATGACAAGTTTCAGAACTGGGAACTGAAAAATCTTTTTTTCAACTGTACCTATGTTGACGCAGCAGTACACATTCTCCACCTTCTTTAGAATCAATATTGAAGATGTACAAGTAACCATCTTGGGAGGCCACTAACAGACGTTGAATACTCTGCACTCTGAAATTAGATATATGAATACAACTTTTTAAAACCGGTCTATTAATTTGAATTCTCACACATAGGATGTCCCAAAGCATACAAGATTAGTGTCTAAACACAATGAAATTGCTCTTCGAATAAGTATTAAAACTGCATAATTTCAATATATACCATAGTAATACAGAGGAACTTCGATTATCAGAACAAGATTTCAAGGTACTATAATTGTGTTCAGTATTGCTTTGTTTTTTATGATCGGATCAGTTATACAAACAAAATACTCCCCTCCAGTCTTATTCAGATAATCAAGGTTTCTCTGTACTTTGTTATCTGCAGATAACTTAACTATTAATGAAATATAGCAGCAAATTATTGAGAAAAATCCCAAACAGACAACAATTCTTTAAAAGAATTG
>VCCN01000353.1:7166564-7182680 GCA_006491835.1 Architeuthis dux | reverse complement strand
TCTCTAGTCACAGGGACATGGGGGTCCCCCCCTACTGAATTCAGCACTAAATGACCCACCACAATGCTGTTAAACAAAACAATCAATCAACATTGCATTTTATATATGTGGATTTCAATCAATTTTATTTTAGTTTAAATAAAAATGGCAGATAAAAGCAATTAGACTAGTGTCACGACATGCCAGTGTTGGTTTTTATGTCCATACAAGGGAAAAACAAACAAAGATAAAGTATATGCTAATTTCAATGATTTAAAAAAATATAAAATCATTCCAAAGAAACATCTGTGCAAAGTAGTAGTAGACTTTTAAGAGGATAACAGTAATAAAAGACCAGTGAAATTTAAAATGCGTCTGTAAAGAATGCAAAAGAATGTAAAAATACTAAAAATTGCACTTCCATTACTGCAAGCATTCAAGAATTTACAGTCAGTTAGGTCATAAGTTAATAATTTTAATTGAGTTTTCAAGTATTATTTTCAGTAATAGTTAATAATAGAATTCTGCAGATGAAGGATATATTTTAGGGAGAGTAATGTTTACAATTCAATTCATCAATATTTATTATAGACTTTTCTAGCTACTTTTCAATTCATTATAGACTTTTCTAGCTACATTTCAATTTTAGTCGCCTTTCCATAAGCATAGGTTTAAAACAGTCTTTAGAATTCAGTTTTATTTAAAACTGAAGAAATCTTAAATCAACCAGTCCTAAAGTTCTAAGATATTGTGTGCCTATACTGACACCAGATTTACGATATGGCACACAGCTAGAATGGTTTCTAGTCAGAAATACTGACCCAGATTCCGGCACTGACCATAATGTATGTTCTAGTTTCAAGTATTTTCAACACGGAGGAAGCCACTTATTGTGATTACTTTGGAACAGGGTCTTTTAGATAATAATAACCGGCTGATAACATTAAGCAAAGGATATAAGAATTGGAACAATTTACATTAAATTCATTGTTATAAACAACAACATTACATTATAAAAAAAATCATATGAAATTTATTTTAAATAAACAGCTTGGGACTAACTGATTTTGAGAACAATAAACATTTCATAACATTATCCATGATTATAATAAACAGCATCCTCTGTATCTGAGGGCAGTCCTGCTTACATGACTCATATCTACTGAAATGAAAAATAGAAGGAACTTCACTAAAAACAAATTTGTAACATGGTTCATCTTCAAGGATACTAAAGTCAACAGATTTTATTTTTTTTATTCAACAACATATTTGAGCTTCATTTTGATTATAACTCTCAAAATCTGAAGAGTTAACCTATATACGATGAAGAGCAAAATTAGCTGATCTAGCACTTGACTGAATTTTCAAGAAAATTTAATGACAAACACTTAATGAAAATTTACAAACACGAATTTTGTTAAATTGTACATTTTAAGGTTTATGATCTACATTTTAAAACTACACTTTTTTCACTAAAATGACAGGAGCAGAAACTTGTGCTGCATAACAGAATTAACCAATAGACAGGAGGGGGGGGGGCATTTTAGAAGAAAAAAAAAAGTGATCAAAATCTGCTTTATCTTTCATCTGTGTTCAATGCGAGATAAACATGTCATCTGAATAAATGGTATGTAAAAACTTTCTATGAACACAGCACCTATGGTTGATTGACGCAAATGAGTTACAACGTATACATCCTTCATTGGCACGCAATACAGCAAAAGATTCTACCTGTCAACACTGTATTTATATTAAAGTCAAATTTCCAAGAGTCATGGTAAATAGAACCTTGCAATAAAGCAGTGGCAGTCAAAGCATCACATTCACTATTCAAACCATTATTACAATAGAAGTAAGAATAAGTATACAGGCGTCCCTCGATATAGCACAGCTTGTTTTTTAGTGTGGTTCGCGATATAAGGTGTGGGGGGGGATGTAAAGCTTAAGAGACAACTCCCAATAGAGTATGGAGGCCGGTGACAAAGTCCCGTTTTTTGTTGCATGCATCAGCTTAGTGATCCTTGCAAGTCTCAAGTCTGGTTGAGACCAGGATTTTTATTCCTACAAGTTTTGATGACCACCGCAGGATGCAAGTCCACCGAATGAGTGAGTTGTGGACCAACATGTTTGCCGATATTTTCACCCAATTGTCTAGAAAACTGAATAAAAACAGAATTTCATCAAAAGACTTACTTAATATGATATAAATATTAAATTTTTTCAATTTGCAACCAATTAACATATAATGGTGTTTTCCACGTAATTTCTTTGATTTTGTGATGAAATTAACACCTTCGCTGACTGGTGGATTTGTTTTGGCACTTGTAATTGACTTTTGATTGTCCGCAGTTCAGTTATAATGTAGTTATCTTTCTTGGACCCCAACAGCCGCATTATAAAGAGGTATTACTGTAAGGCAGTGGTTTTCAAACTTTCTGTGACCTCGTCACCCTACCTCTCTATGCTTAAGGTAGGCAACACCCTTATTGTGCGAATACTGAATACCATAACAATAAACTATAAATAAGAAATAATGCTATTAGCTTTCCCTTTTATTATTTAATACTAACACTAACAATACATAGCATTTAGAAACTAATTAAACAAAACTGTACACATATTCCAAAATTCTTGTCAATTATGTTATTTAAATTTAAAATCTTGCGACACCCCTACCTGGTGTCGCGACATCTCGGTTGAAAAAAATCACAGCTGTAAATGTACAATGACAATTTGAAGCTCTTGTTTGACTAAGTAAGAATTATGTATGAAGTAACTTCAAGCAGTTGTCTATTTTAGCCGAAATGAACAGAAAGCAACGTTGAATAAAGAATTGCATTTCCATCTTGACTTGGAATAACAAAGTCTCAGAGAACAATGAAAGAAAACAAGAAAATTTAAATTTTGCCTTTACTTTCGGCTTTAAAAGCAATTATTAGAAGCTTTTCAATATTCATCTATAAAAACAGGTTTACAAGGTGCGACATAATTCACTACTCATAAATACAGAGTCTAATAATGGTTTCCCCCACTATCCGAAAGTAGAGCATTCCTATAAAAACTGAAATGGCGTAAAGTGAAGAAGGAATTACTACTAATTTATAGAGAAAATGTCTGAGCATTCCCAGACCCCCAAAATGGTGATAATGGTATGTTATGCTGAGTCGTCATCGGAGGTTGGGGTGGTGGGAAATACAGAAGATTGGGTGTAGGAGCGAGAGAAAGAGGGTTCCAGCTGCCTCTATAACGGCTTGCTGCAAAACAAATGCTGAACGCTATTTTTTCTTTACGTAAAAGCAAAAAACTGTTGTAAAGTGAACTTTCGAAAAGTTGGGGATATTGTACTACTACCTTTGCAATATGGTGAGATTCTTTTGATGCTGATGTAAAAGGATGGGAAATGAATGTGTGAAGGGGGGGGGGTACTAATAGCTGATTTCTTATCAACTTCTGGTCACAGTTATAGTTATCACTCCTGACTAAATCAATTTTCTCTCTCTGACTCTCCATCTGTCTCACTCTCACACAGCAAGAGACACTGAACTCCTTTTACTGCATTTTTTAATTAAAACAAATTTACAATTTACAAATAAGAACTAGAAAGCACTCAGAGAGCGCATACCTCTGCCAACACCATTGTCAGGGAAGTAATTGTACATGGATCCGCCCAAAAATTTAATCACCTCTTCCGTAGCCTATTTTCCACCCTTCCACAAAATTACATTGAAAAACAAAAAAAAAATAAATAAAATCACTGAGAACTTTTGGAGATATTGTGTGGACAGACACGAGAACTTTAGGAGATAGCTGTCCACACTAGTGATGGATATCAACATCAGTCGTATATCCGATGCCAGATTCACAAAAAATTATCACTGCCACCATGTGAATCCAGCACTGTATATTCGACCGGATTGATATTCTGGTATATCACTAGTCCACACGATATCGCCAAAGGTTCTCAGTCAATTCCAATAATATTTTGTGGAAGGGTGGATAATAGGCTACTGAAGAAGTGATTAAATTCTGGGGCAGATCCATACACAATCAACACCCCTACGTTGTATTTATATGTTCACATCACATATTATCGATATTTTTTTATATGTGCCTCTCCTAATGCCTAAGGGAGCTATTTTAGCTACATTAATAATATAACTAAAATAGCTCTTGATATAGTTCACTTAGGCCAGATGTAGATAATATTATTATCTACTTCTGGCCTATGTGAACTATATCATGAACTATTTTATTTTTATCTATTGTATTAGATCAAGTATTGTAAATCATTATTAAATTTTTTGCTACTATTTACCTTCATCTTAATTGTTTTTGCTTAAAATAGAATTGGATTACCGAAACTGAACTACCAATTAAAAACAAACATGGTGCAGAAGAGATTGAGATGGGGAATGAGTTTAAGGGTTTGATTTGGACTCTTGCTTGCCACTGAGTTCCTGTAGCTTAGTGGTAAGTGCAGTCGCACGTTAAGTGAGCAACCCCCTGGCATTGAGAGTCGCAAGTTCAATTCTCATCTAGAACTTATTCTTTATTCCGATTCGCGCTGTTAATTTATTTACTCACTGCTGAAGGGAAACCAGTCTGGGTTTAGTTGCGATAAAAAGCAACAACAATTAAGATGAAGGTAAATAGCAAAAAGTTAATGATTTACAATACTTTATCTAATAAAATAAATAAAAATAAAATAGTTCTTGATATAGTTATTATAAATTAATTATAGATGTCTGTAGTATTAGAAACTTACTTTCCAACAATGAAACTGAGCAGCTGGTTCACTCTATTATTACCAGTAGATTAGATTACAGTAATTCACTTTTCTTTGGCTTGAATAAATCACAAATTAACAAACTACAAAAAGTTAAAAATGCTGCTACTTGGTTAGTTTTGAAACGTAGGAAATGCGTGTCAATTACGACCGGCATTATCAGCCTACATTGGCTTAGGATAGAAGAAAGAGTCGTGTTCAAAGTTTTAATTACAATATTCAAATATCTGCATGATAAGTGCCCTTATGAGCTCTGTACTCTTATTAACATCCAATATTTAGATGGTTTATCTTGTCTTTATGAATACGACTTATGAGCGCAGGAGTTTCAGCTATATAGCACCCAGACTTTGGAATCAATTACCCTATGATATCCTGAACATAAATACATTAGCAGGCTTTAAATCAAAAATAAAAACTTTCTTGTTTCGAGACTTTCATAATTATATGAACTCAGTAAATAAATACACTTTATAGCTGTAGCTCCTGCCCCGTTTTTTGTAAAAAACTTTGACAAGTTGCACTTTCTTCTTACTCTTCTTTAATAGGCCTTATATTTCTTTTACTGCAATTGATTGCACATATTTTCAATTCTTTTGTCCAGTATAGACTTAGGTATTGAGGTTCCTGAGAAAGGGTGTTTTCTATAAATGCATTTATTCATCACTGCTACCCACAACACCAGTTTAAATACTGTTGTTGGGTTTATACATATGTATCTATATATCTGGACTTTGCCAGACCTAACCGTTCATAGTAAAAACTTGAATTTTTGCACACACACCTCAAGGAGTAGAGAAATGTTTTGTTTTTTGAAAATTCCCCCCCAAAATATGTTTTTAGAGGGGGGGGTCAATTTACAATGTAAGTTTATGCCAAATTGAACCCTCACTTTGTGTCGAGCAGCATTCTCACTTGTTTTTTTAAAAATTTGGACTTTTTAGTGATCACTGCCCTTATGACTGTTTAATTTACAAGGTAAAAAGAAGCATATATTAGGTGGCAGTGATTCATAATTTCCCTTGGAATGCTAGTTATTATTATTATTATTAGTTCTTAGGCCAGAAGTAGGGGAGAATGCTTCTTGAACTTTTCTTAGGTCATAAACAAAAATAGCTCCCTTAGGCATTAGGAGAGGCACCCATACAAAAAGATGTAAGGACAGGGTATTGGGGACCTGGGGAAACCACAACTAAACACTTCTGGTCCTACTGAAAAATAAAAGCTTTACAAAGCATAAAATAGCAGGTGACCTATCAATGAAGACCTTGACTATAGAGCTTTTAATAAATTTGCTTAGTTTCTTTTTATCATAAACAATCTCTTGAATGGTCAAAGGAAGCTCCATTGTCCAAGGTCTTTTGTTGTAGACAGTTGTTTGACCAGGGTTAGGGAGGAGAAGGCATATACATTTCAAGTTTCTCTTAAAAACTAGTGGTCAACA
Organism: Architeuthis dux; assembly: GCA_006491835.1. Taxonomy (NCBI): domain Eukaryota; kingdom Metazoa; phylum Mollusca; class Cephalopoda; order Oegopsida; family Architeuthidae; genus Architeuthis; species Architeuthis dux. Next base: position 7,176,471 of record VCCN01000353.1, on the reverse strand, counting down.
AAAGCTGGTTGGCTGGATGGATGGACAAAGAAACCACAGTAACAAAGAAGGGATGAAAACAATTCTATATGATGAGAGAAGTATCACATATGGGCATAAACTTTATGCCCATATGTGATACTTCTCTAGACCTATTTCTCTGCCTTTATGATAAAGGCAGAGAAATAGATCTAAAGTTTTTTTAAACTGAAGTAGAGATCTTTTCTTTTTTTTTTTAAAAAGCTTTAAACTTATTACTAGCAACATTTGTAGGCTTATAAAAATGTATTCCTGCCTCATGACTGAATTTATACTTTTTAATTTCTGTTTCTTACTACAGTGAGCTGAAAATAAAATAGTGTCGAACTGATTTTCCAGGAAGATGAACTGCTCTATTCCAGAAAAATGAGGTTATGGAACTTTCATAACAGGCAATTTCATAGCGAAAATGGCTATAAATGTTGTAACAGGTCACATAATCTAAATGTATATTATTAAAGGTTTCTTTTGCATCCATTCCGAAAATTAAAAAATAAACTACTTTTTCGAAATTGTATGAATACAAATAGAAGCAAAAATAGATACTATTAAAAGAAAAATGACTGAAAAGTTTTTATTTTTATGTAGCATAGTAAAGTAAATTAAGTACATATTTTTAATCATTGTTTTTAAAACGTGTTTTTTCACATCTCAGATTATTAACAATCAAAAAAGTTAGATTTAATTTTTATGTTTTATTCAGTGATAATTACTACACAACTTTATTTAAAAAGATTTTATTTTACTTATTGCCCTCAAAAGCTTTGAATAACATTGTAAAAATTAAATTATTTACTTTTACTTACGAGTTCCATAGATTAGCGACACCAGATGAAAATAATTTCATCCTGCTTGCTACATGACAAACAATGTCTTAACTTTTTCATAGTTTAGCGACATGAGATGAATGATGTTTTTATAATTTTGTTTCAGCTATAAAAATTGGCTAGGAAATAACCATTTTCACTATGAAATTGCCAGATACCAGAAAAATGTACAAGTCCTCCAAGCTGTTAATTTTCCCTCCTTTTTGGAGTCAGACTAAAAAACTTGAATAACAATTACCTCAGATATACTTAGTGGGACCAGTGGGAAGTGAAAGCCATGGGCAACTACATTTCTTCACTGAAGAGCAATAGGAACAAAGACTATACACTCCGGGATATCAGAGGTTTAATCAACATGGGGGCTGTCTAATACAGGACTTGTGATATGATTCTGATAAGATTAATTTTTAGTTCATTACTAGACTTGTGCTTTTATAATTATTTTTATTTATCACTTCTTAGAATTTATCTACATTTGGCGATTGATCCACCAGCTTCAGGAATTAAATGATAGGGGTTAGCATCAAATAAGAATATAATGTATTGCCTTTCGGGGATTACTAAGAGACAACTCATGCTAGCCTGCCTATGAGATTACTTTTTCTTTCAAATGTTAATGAAGGTTCTTATCTGCCTAACGACAACTTATGTAGCCAGTGCTGGGAGACAAATTCAATTCTTTGGCAACAAGACATAGGGATACAGACAATATACTCTGCGATGTCAGAGAAAACAATTCTTAGATGGATTTCAATTAGCTGAGTTTTTCCGCTTAAAGAGGTTCTATGTGCTTTCAAGTGTCAGATAAAATGTATGTGCTTAATTTTTTTACAATTGCAGATTAAAAATAAATATTAATTTATTTATTTTATATACTGTATGAATTCATGCATGCATGTAATATGTACAATTGTTTCAAATACATTGAAATTTTACAAAAATTACTACAAAATAGCATTCATATATTAAAGTGATATTTGTCAAATCAACAATTTTTCTAAGTTTTGTATATTTTATACAAAACTTTTATATATTTACAACTCATCATTAACAACACATCCAAGAGAGTCAAGTCTTTCTTTTCAGTCTGCAATATCCCCCCCCCCGTTTGTGGATTCCCAGCGGTCCGAGGCCCCCAGGTTGGGAACTTCGGGGTAGAGTAACTTTTGGAAGTTTGGAGATAGCCATCCTAGTTACATTGTAAAGGTCAGTTTGCAACCCAACTCAATATGAATAGATTTTAAATAAACCTGACTTGAGCACAATCACCAAATTTACCCACACGTCATTATGTATGACATGGTCAGACTATTTTTCCTCGTCTAGATGTTCATTTGTTCACAACGTTTCGGCCGTGTACCCTCCGGACTTCGTTGGGTGTTCTTGTGAATAAATGAACATATAGACTAGGGAAATAGTCCGACCATGTCATACACAATGATAAATACACCCCGTCTAACAAAATCCAGACAAGAATTACCCACACTCATCCTAATAACAAGGGGGATAAGGCATTTAAGAAAGCTAACCATTTTAGTTTTTAACAGAAAACCAACAAAAAGTCTTTCAACGATCCATTTTTTCCATTAGTCACTTTCGGTTCTCAGAATTTTTATGTATGGCAGGGCAACAAGAATACAATCTTACCATTCTCTTTTATCCTTCCCATCTAGCAATAAATTGTTTAGAATAAGTTTTGTTTCTCTATTTACAATGAGATGCGAACAGTCAATGTTATGTTGTGTTCTGTTCATCCATAGTTTTAAGTGGCTAATTTCATCTTAAAGTTAACTCGCAAGCTGAATCAGATTCACTCTCGTAAAAACCTTTAAGGGTCCCCACAGTGCTTTTTTATGCTATGTAGCAGAATTACAATCAACAAGATTCCAATATATTATCATAAATTAAACCAAGATACAAAGTAATAAATAATTCCGTGAAGTCTGAGTCATGAATAAAGTAAAGTTTGTAATGAAGCACCAGGCAATTAAAAACACAAAAAGTAAAGCAATAAAAGAAAAAGAAAAACGAGCTTAAAAAGTCAACAAACAATCGTCCTTTTGTCGAGCTCGTGGATATCTTTTTTCTCCCACGAGTATGAGAAAAGAACAGAAAAAAGTGTTTTCTTACTAGATTAAAAAAAAGAAATTACAGAATGGTTTATTCATTGTAAAGGCAAAAAAAAAACTTTCTTCGCAAAATATCGAATATAGAAATAAATGACATGACAAAGAAGATGATTCTATTACAGGGGCGGATCCAGGATTTTGAGCGGTGGGTGTAGGCAAATTTTTACATGTGTTCAACACATCTCTATAAGACGCTTTTCAGTCGGTTCCGTTAATGTAAACAACAGAAAGAGGAAGGAAGGTTTTTTTTATCAGCTGCTTACTGTGTGACGTCATTAAAAGAACATCTATTCTGATCAATAGATGATGTATCAAGAGTTCGTTTTTTTTAGTGTTGCCAAGTATCGTTTGTTATTAATAGCTAAAACTGTCTTAAAAATGGCTAAACTTTTACATTTCCAGCTAACTTTATAACTAAAAATATTATATATACTCATTTAAAGCACACTTAATAATCAAATCAAATAACCATACACTAAAACCCCAGAACAAATTATTGATAAAAATTGACACTTACTTTAGTTTAATTTAAACTTACTAATTGTTTTTTGTTTTTTTTATAGACAGATTTTCGGCTGAACCATCCTCTACCACAACTAATAATGCTACTACTACTTCGTCTAGAATCCCATTGAAATCGGAAATCACAGATATGGACGTAAGGATGATGGACACATCGTTGAACTTATGGTTCTTGTTTGTTTGTTTTTAACTTCATCTGTCTAATTAATTAGAGAATGGATACAATTATTTTTGTTTTTAAGATTAATTTATGATTACTTGGGATTATTTGGATTTTTTTTATTCATAAAATTTCTTTATCTAGATATTTATTTTGAAAAAAAATGTTAATTGGGCTTGGCCCGAACAGGTTTGGGGCGGACCCCACCTCTAGATCCGCACCTGTATTATTAAATGTAAATTAAATGGTGATAAGAAAAACTGAAGAAATATAGCTATAATTATGGTATTGTTGGGTTATTTTAGCTTATCTGGGTTTTTTTAAAACGTTAGCTCTAAAATGGCTAACTTTAGTAATCTTGATACTTCCAATGAGTGTTTGGTTTCCTTCTTGTTCTTACCTAGTTGAGTTTATGGTAAGAAGCATTATACCAAAAAACCAAACTTTTAACTTTATTATAGCCTTAATAGCCGATCAATATGTTGTTTAGAACCACCAGAACTACTTAATATTTTCGTTACATAATTAAAATTACATTGTTTCTGATTCGACTTAAATTAGATTTTTTTCGGTACACTTTCGGGGCGCATTTAGATATTCTTATTTTTTCCTTACATAATGATAAAATAAAATTATATAATTAAAATAAATTACAGCGTTTCTTCTTTGACTGAAAATAAAATTGTTTTTTTCGTTATGCAACGATTGTTTATTTTGCCTCGCTTCTTATAATTAAATCTTTTGCAATAAAAAAAACCCCAAAACACAAAACAATTATGTCATAACCATAATCGTAAAAGTTAAACGGAAGTCCCCATATTGCTAAAGTTAAACGGAAGTAGCCTTTTTATAGCTAACCATTTGTAAAACACCAGATAAGCAAAGATAACCATATATTAATATTTAATATCATGATTACAGTTGATATAGTGTTTAATCCAAATTCTGTTTTTCTTTCATTACGTGTCTTATTTGTTATTTTTTTTTTGTGCGCCGTTTTTAACATCGAGTGAGCGAAACTTTACTATTTACAATCGCGACCACCTTCCCTATATTGTGACGAAAAGGTTTTTACTGTAGCTTTTTACAGACACAAAAATATTTTCGCCCCTTTTGTGCATCCGTAGTCGATTTATGAGGGCACAAAACGAAAGATCGTCTAAATTTTTAAATCAAATTATTTTTTTAAAAAGGAAATATTACAAAATCTGAAAATATATCAAAAATACTTAATCACCTAACTTGGAGTGTCGGTGTTTCATTTCCTCGAAACGATGAGAACAATTCGAGATTCCCTCAATAAATACGGGTGAACAGAAGGACAGAAGAAATTACATTTTAAGAAGTATACATTTTACTTGAAGACTAAGAGCTACTCTTTACAAAATAACATTAATGTACATTAAAAAATGTTGAAACTGAAAATTAATAGGAAAATAAGGGGTTGATAGATAGGGAAGGGTCGCAACATATGTTGCTGAAACTAACACTTTCTCTCAGTCTCGTGTTTTCTGGGGAAAAATTCAAAATAAATATTAAAATTAGTTTTTTAAAAAGTTATTCGATATTTCTTTAGCACAGCACTTACAAAGACTAAAAAACTTTTTCCCCCCTCGTCTTACTTACTAAATCTGATGAATGTTTATTGTTTAGTGAGTTGTCAGCATTTATTGTCACGATCGAGCACAAGTTAAAAAGAATAAGAAGAAAGCAAAGCTAACCGAGCATTATACACGATTTTAAATAAATAAGCAATTTGTCAATTTAATGTTATTATCATTCTGTCAACTACTCGGGGTGGTCAATTGTGTGGAAGTTATAAATATTTTGAAATTTTCCCTACTCAATTTCAAACCAAACCATCATATCCATTCTTTACCAAACAAAGTTGGAAAAGACGTATATTCACTTCTTTCTTAGCACCGTTTGTCCACACAATCCAAAAGTTGATGAATTTCAATGACATTTTTTGGTGGAAGGAACAAGAAAGAATTGATTAAATTTTGGGGCGGATCCACGAATCTTTTTACAGTTACCTCCCCTGCATCGTAGCTATATATGAACTAATTTTGATTCAGTTTTTTTTTAGTAACAATGGATTTGATTTTGATGCGCTCTCTCGGTGCTTTCTAGTCACTTCAATGTTTGCTCAAATGTTTCCAATTCAGTAAAATATTGAGTCATTGGTAACGGATTGATTTTTGAAAATATTCCTTATTTTAATAATAGTATTTTTAGTTTTTAGAAAGGACATTATTTCTGTAACATTCTGCGTCGTGAAACTAAGGCATTCTATTTCAATTTTCAAACTACTGTAAATCAACGTTAGGAATAATCTTTTAACACATTATTCGATACAAGTTAAATAAACAGTGTGTTTAAAATTGTTTTAAAATAATTTAATAATTATGGCTTGGAATTCATTTTCATTGTAACACCTTCAATTGTTTTAAAATAGATTAATAATTATTGCTTGTAATTCAGGACCAGAGTCATTGACTCATCGTCGGGGATAGGATGCGAAAATAAAGCATTAGTACTAGCTTTGTATAAGGGACCGCACATCTTAGGGTCCACACTACTTAACGTATACTCATTGTTTATTAGAGGACACAGGTAAACTAACAATAAATATATCTAGGAATGTCTTTTGGAAATTCAGAGCTTAGAAAACTCAGAATACCAAATTTCATCATCGATAATTTTATTTTTCCATTATTAAATATTAGTTTAAAACAAAGCTGAAAAGAAGTGAATGAACAGTAAAAAAAAAAGTAAAAAAACTTTTTTTAGCTTTGTCTGGTAGAATCTAGGCCATAGCGATTTCGGAAACAAAATAAATATACTGTATTTACTCATAATAATATGAGACATTTAATATAAGAAATCATGGTTAAAATTGGGGTAGCATAGCATTATACTAGGAGTGTAAAACTGATAACATACTGATTTTTAGCAACAAAAAGTAGGGATCGCATTGTACTCTAGTGAATACGAAATGTATCTTTTGTAAAATTGTTTAAATAAATCTAGCTAATAAAATGTTTTTCGTACAACACAATCTGACTAGAATGAAATTGAAAATATCATGTAAATAAACAAACATTACACAATAAACATGCTTTAAGTACGATTTCATTGATTTTTAAAAGTCTATTGACTGAGTGAGCGAGATATACGTTGGCGAGTATTGTTGTTGAATGTTGATTAAATATGATTCATTCCTAAAAATAAACTCACTCAGCTGTCTTTAGAGAACGTGGATATTAAAAACAGGATTGTTTGCTTTTAATTCTTTGTTAACTTAGCAGTTATAGATAAAACAGAGAGAGAAAAAACCCACATTATTTGTGTACAATCGTTTAAAAATAATCTGGTAAACAATCGTTTACTAGATTTTCGGATTTGATCAATAATTTATTGATCAACATGTTTTTATTTCGATTTCATCATTGTATATTGTTGACTTCTGTCAATAAATAAATTAAAAACAAGGTTGTTTTTTTCAGGCATATTTTTCATTTCTGATTCTACGTGTTCATTTCTGACAGACAGGCATATTAATCTTTTAAAAACATGACACAACACAAAGAAAAATGATCTTTTTTTTTTCGATGCCTTTGTTGTCATTTGAAAAGGAATTATTTAAGCTTTACAATACATTCACAGACAACTGATGGGCTAATTTATTTAATTGAATATTGCTGTTATAAAACCAAAAACCATACAGAAACTAGAAGCGATCTTGTTCTTTTAGGCTTTGTTTGGTCCATAACGAAAAACAGCAAAGATTTTTTCTACTCTTTTTTGAGAAGAGTATATGGACATTTTTTTACAGAAAGAAATGGAAATGAAATAAAATAAATGAAACCGTGTCTCTTTTTTTTGTTTTTTTTCAGTGTTCTGCAGTTAGATTTAAAAGAAAACTAATAAAATAATAAACAACAGCAATTAAATGTTACGGTTGAATTTTTAAAAAAACGAACTATGTGAGAACGATGGCGACTATAAACAAACAACAGAACTTACGAGCAATCTTGATTAAAATTCACAAATAACAAGTCACAGAGTTGGTCGCCGCTATGCGTTGCTAGATTCATTAGGCCAGTGATGCCGGTGGCCACCGTACTAACGTAATCCGTGGTGACAGTCAGGAATGAAAGGATGATATATAAACTAACGAAGCATCTTTATCAGAGCTTATATTTTTATTATTACAAAGACACCATCATCGTCGTCGTGTTGATAAATGATACACAAATGGTCCTACAAAAGGTGCTTAAGAGACGAGCTCTTCGATTTGTCAATTTAATATCACGTGGTCAGGAAGGAGGAACCAATCAAAATCTCTGTTATACGTTCGCTTTCAGTGTTTTAATTTCGATCGCGGGAAATTTAAAATAAATAAACCCCCAAAAACTTTTAAAATCTGTGAGATTTATATTTATTTCTTAAAAACGAATGGAAATTATTATTTTGTTACAAACAATTAGTTTCTTTTAGACATTATTGGCAGTACCTTTTGAGTGACATTAGTGCCTATTTCAGTAATTGGACCTGAACAAAAAGCAATATAAATTGTAATTTAAAATATTCCACATTTATTAAGGAGTTGAGATTATTGACTAATCCAATTTCTACAAATTGAGGAAAATAGACAAAATAACGATTTTGTTAAACACTTTTTTAAGTCAGTGGTCCTTGTAAAATACAAAATGGTTGAAACTGGTCATAGGAAAATTAAGCTTAGATTTAATTAGATTGTGGTTGATGTATTCAGTAGAACAAGTTGTAAGATGGTACACTAACAAGAACAACACTACAGTTTAAGAGAGAGAAATAAGAAATAGCCCCGGGGTGCGAGTGCGCACAAAAAAGATAACACTGTAGCAATACTAGTGTTATCTTTTTTTGTGATACTACAGTAGTATCACATATGACCTTTGAGACATCAAAAAGGCAGTTGACTGGAAAGGAGACTATTTTGGTTTCTTGTTGACCTTCCTATACACTTCAATCTCTATGTAAATTGTACATACTCACTACAAAGTGATAAGTTTATTTCACAACATAACCAAGTGATTTTCAACCTTTTTCATCTGACAGCACAGTGAGCCAGGTACTGAAATGGTCAAGACAAATCATTAGTATTTAAGGATAGATTTGAACATTTAAAAGAAAATGAATAATAATAATGTGTTCATAAGTTAAACAAACTAATAATTTATTAATTTTATTGCCAAAAATATATTGTTGATCATGGTTTTCAAAAGATTTTGAGGGTTTTGTGCATATTTGTTATTACTACACACTGAAACAAGTTGTCATTGAAAAAGACGCCTATCATTAAACAATAATGAGATCAGTAGTTCTACACTACAGAATTCAGGACAGAATTTAAAACTGCCATTTGGGCCTTTAATGAACAACACATTTATTAATGCGCTCCATAATAGTACCAGTAATGTCAAAATGTATTCAATGGCTCTGTCGGCTGGGGCCTCGAATACACTGACTGCCCCCCTAACAGGGGGCTGGCCCTGTTGGCTGGGGCCTGGCCCTGTTGGCTGGGGCCTAGAATGCACTGACTGCATCCCCTGCAGTGGGGTAGGACCCCCCCCTGCCAAACAGGGGCCACATGTTCTTTCATCAAAATCATAAGACTCTGGTTTTTTTTTCTTAATCAAAGTCGCAAGACTTTTTTTTTTTAATAAAGAAACCTTTCACCAAAGTCGCAAGACTCTATTGAAAACAACAAACCTCCGACTTTCTGAAGTTTAAACTGATTTCAGCATTAAATGACCTATCAAGGGTTGATATGCCGCTAAACAAATCAATCAATCAAAATGTATTCAAATGTTATTATTGTATCTGTACTTGGAACACTGTTCCACAGACGTTGTTTGAGGGAGGATCGACCGTCCTCAAAACTCCCGCGGCACGCTAATGTTGAAAATCGCCTTTCATCCTGTAACATTTATATACAACACATCCTATCCTACTTTTATGCAGCTTTGTTACTATCCTCTCATCACTAACACTTCCTTTCTTTCTCTCCTCCAACCACTTCCATTTTCTTATTTGTACTCTCGTTTGCAAGTTTATGAAGACATCATTTTGCTCCACCCTGTTTATTGCAAGACGGCATAACTCACTAGCAGCTATTAAGAAGAAATTAATGCGGTTAATTAGGATCTGCGCACACATGCATGTGATTAAAAATGTTTATGCGAGTACGTCTCAAAGTCTTT
>VCCN01000353.1:7132333-7146382 GCA_006491835.1 Architeuthis dux | reverse complement strand
TTTAGTAATTTGCTTCACATCTGAAACAACTTTCATTAATATCTGGACTTTTCAAACATTTTGTTTAGGAAAAAAAACTCAATTATTTTATCATATTTCAAATATAACTTGTATTTATTATATTTGGCATTTTCTCTCTAAAAAGTTACTTAGTACAGAGGAGAGCCACCAAGACCATTCTGAGCCTGGGAAATATATCTTATACTGAAAGATTAAAACAACTTAATCTAGAGACTCTTGAATACAGAAGAAAATGTGCTGACCTACTAGAGGTCTATAGAATCTGGATACTGATATTCATTGCTCAAAATGCCCTGATAAAGAGAATGCTGACCTCGTCTATCTGCAGTAAAACCAGAGGACACAGCCATAAACTACAAATTCATACCTCCACTGCTGTTAGAAAAGATTTCTTCTCAGCAAGAGTGGCAAACGCATGGAACAGCCTAAGTCAAAAGACTGTCACATCCAAGAATGGCAATATTTTTTTTAAATAATCTTTATTCTGATATCGGACATACCAAATTTAACTACCTTTTTTCTTATTAATTTAATCCCAGCCCAACTACACTGAATCTGGCTTAATGACGCAATTAACTGTTGTAAGAAAAAAAAAAAGAAGACTATTTCAAGTATATTATAAATTAGGTATAAGTATATACAGTGGGCTCAAAAAGTATCTGATTCATTGCAAAAAGTTCATTTTATCATAGTTATATAGCTTCAAAATTGACAGGATGTGAACCACAGATTTGGCTTAGAAATATATTTGTAAGCCTTTATCTGTAATTTGACAAGTTTTAACAATACTATTTCATGCTGATAAAAGCCAAACACATTTGAAGTTGTATTGGCAAAAACATTGATTTTAATGCATTTCAAATCAAACTAAATTACTAATAATGTCATTATGAATTCAGACTTGAGGATAAAGATAAGCATCCATTATTCATTTTCAGTATTTCTTTCATCTTGATTTTAGTTGCTTTTGATCACAACTACACAGACCGTCAATCTACAGCAGTGAGTAAACAGTACAGAAATTAAATTTAGGCAAGACTTTACCTCGGGCAGCCTGCCTATGTATGGCAACTACTCTACCGATTGATTTAACAGCTTTTAGGGTTGGCAGATGATCAAATCTATCCTTTATTTCTTCCCAATTTGTACTGTTTATGCACTGCTGTAGACCGACAGTCTGAGTAGTTGCTATAAAAAGCAACTAAAATTAAGATGAAAGAAATACTAGTGAAAAAAATCAATAATGGTTGACTATGCTTCATCTAATAAAAACAAATCAAGATAAAAATAAGCATCTTCAGAAATTTAAACAATGATTAACTCATTGTACACGGCTGTCACAAAATAAAAATGAGTTACAAATACATTAACCTGAAAATAATTTTAATGTTTTGTTCAACAAAGAATTTAAGACAGTGAAACACTGAGGTCATGTTATACGGAGATGATTATAAAGAAGAGACAAAACAAAAAGGAGATTGTTACTTTAAGTGAATAGCAACAAAGTTTTATAGATATTAGTAGTATTTTGTTAATTGTATATTTAATAACCAAATCACCCAGCAATACTAAATAAAACTAGAGTTAGAAATACTAAACAAATAGACATGTAACAGATCAGAAAATGAAATTAACAAAAAGACTCCATATCATTTTATATGCTTTTATGATAGTATACAAAGATGTAAGCATAAAGAATGAATATCAATATATCATGCAAATATACAATAAAAATAAAGAAAAAGAAAACAAGCAAAATATAAAAATAAGACAGAAAAAGAAATAGTGTCTGCAATAAAGCAACGGTTAGCATAATAGTCTCACAGGTACTAGTCATTAACTCTTAAATTCATACAAAGAAACCAAAAGTCAATTTCATGGGAAATAACTTCTGATTAATATTATCTCTTCGACCATTTGGTGAATTTAAAAATCTTTTAAAACTCAATTAAAAGAAGAGTTCCTCTATTTTTTATGCTATTCATTGAAGAGTTCCAGTGTCAATTACAAGCAGTTTATGAATTTAAGAGTTAAAATAAAGAGAATAAAAGCATGCATTAACTGAGTGTATAGGGTGGTTGACAAGTTCACTGAATTTTCAAATTAGCATCCTCATCTTTGTTATTTTTAACATAACATTTCACCTTGTGTATCCTCTGACCTTCCTCAGAGTTTATGATGTGTCCAATAACCTTCAGGGCATTTTGAACAGAACCTGTTATTTCATCCAGGGATTTATGTTGATCTCATCACTTGCTTTAGCCACATGCAGTGTCCTTCCTAGGGATTTGAATTTACAACTCCATTTGGCTAATTTTTTCTCAGAGTACCACACTGTTCCTCCAAGCCAGTCTACACATGCATTGCCTAGAGACGAAACTCACGACTCCAGAGAACAAGACAAACCATGCTACAGGAACCAGCATCTTTATCCAGTAGGCCAGGGCCCCAGAGGAACTTTATCAGGAAGTATAAAGGTTTTTCTGGGACCCATTCCATTCTCCATTAGTGATGCTGTTTTTGGCACCTTTGGACCCCCATGGCCCAGGTATGATGTACTCCCTGCACTATGTCATTGCATTTGTATATCCATGTATGTAAACAAGTTAGAGAAAATATGGACATTATCTAAAGGAGAAATCTTTCCATCAACTCTTTGTCCTGTTAATGCAACTATGATTATCAGGTACCTTTGACTTTCTAGATAAACTTATTCACACACACATTCGAAATATCTAGAACAATGTAATACACTGATTTATTTGAACTGGTGTCCTCATCTTGGTTGTTATAGTCACAGCAATTTGGCTGTTGTACCCTACAGGTTCTTCAGGTGCCTGTCGTATTCGATAATTTTCTGGGAATTCTGAACCAAATCCTATATTCAATCCACAGGGGTAGACTGCTGTCCATGCTAGGATGTATCTTGTATTAGTTCATTCTTCTTCATTAATTCGTTCTTGTTATGCTGCTTCTGCTTGTCCCACTGAACCAGATAGATTTCACTGTCTAACCCAGAGATTGAACTCATGACCACTGGGTAAACTGCAAAAACTTAAACGCTTATATCCACTAGGCCATTCTTATCAAGACATGATTATTACGACCAAGGTGAGGACACCAGTTTGAATAAATCAGTGTACAGTAACGATAATTCATAACAAAAAATCAGATAGAAATGTAATACATAATGGAATCATTAGTTTCTCTTTTATAGAATTGTTTTCCTAGTCACCTATATGATATTGGCCTAATCCTAGTTGGCTGATTGTTGTATATATTTATGTCTTTGTTGTTCTCTGGTCGCACAAAGTAACAATGAACTTCTGGTTACTTTAACCGTAATTCCAATTCACCAAGTGGTGCTCACAATCGACTTCACTCTTACTGTTCATGACTTTGATCTCGCCTTCCAGAATAAGGCTCTTCCCAAATAAGTGGTATAAGGTGATGTCACAGTAGTAGTGAGACTACCCATCAATAATGCTTGCCTGTTTGAAATAAATTCAGTAGGTGTGGTGGTCAGTTTTAGCTAAATTTGAGGTAACAATTACCATCAATTTAGCAAGGAGGTTTCAAAGTGCTCCCTATGATATGTCTCATCAGATACAATTATTAATGATCAGATAGTATTATTTCCATTTATAATATACAGATATATATATATGATAATTATAATGACATTTATTAGTGAGATGTCATTATAATTATCATATTCTGTCGATCGAATATAAAATTATCCATCATTTGATTTCATACTGTCGACATAAGAGAGCCGCATTATATTCGTGCCTAAAAATACGAACGTGAGAATGGAGAAGCCAACAAAGTGTAGGATAAAAGACTCAGTCGGTAGAGCAGCACCGCGTATAGGTGACTTCCAAGGTGGACGCGGGTTCGATCCCCGCACAGAGTTCGTTTCTTTATTCACATTTACGATTTAGGCCGCTCGTTTAGCAGTCGCTCACACCGACGCCGGGCAAATATGGGCTCTCACTAATAAATGTCATTATAATTATCATATTCTGTCGATTGGATATAAAATTATCCATCATTTGATTTCAGATATATATATATATTTTTCATTTTAAAAAATCAGCAGAAATTTAATAGATTTTGTAGAACAAATAAGCAAAGCAAGCATATCTTTGAATCTGTTTATCAAGAAGTTAAGATTTTTATCCTGATTAATAACTAGAGCCTGCATTTCCTGAAAGAAGTGTAAGTGTGATTGCACCATAGCATAGCCTCTCACCCAAACAATAATGAAAGAACAAAAATTATTAGTGAAAAAGTTTTTACAACCTTCACAAGGGAAGTAACCGAATACTTCAAAACTGTACGAATGGCAGAAAATAAGGGTCCGGTTTAGCATTACAGTTACATTGTAAATAGAACCCCTCTCTAAAACCTTAAAATAATTAAATTTTTTCAAAACTGTAAGCACAATACATGCATTAAGACGCACCGAATTAGTGTAGAAATGGTGTCGATATCTCGAAAAAAGTAGGAGAAGCGGCATCAAGAATGAACGGAATAAGAATAAAAATATATAGAAGGGCAATAGTGTGCTTAAGGATGTGTAATCACACTAATAAAAGTAATAATTTGGGAGGACAGGGGAAATTTGCCCACACAGTCAAATACAAACCAGATAAGCCATGGTAAGAGGCGTACATGCAGCTTGTTGCTGCCACTGTTGGCTGAGAAAAATATTATCAACTGAATGACTGCATCCTGTATTTTTGTGACCCTGGTTAGATAAATTGAGTTCATCTTTAGAAGGACTGAACACTAAAACCTGTCAAAAAAGAACAAGAAAGGAAAAAAAAAAAAAAATTTCTTTCATGCATGAAAGTAATAAAGTCTTTTTGTCCTTGTTTCAAATACTATTCTTAGAATTTCTTTTCCTTATTAAGAGCTTTTAGCCGATATACATCCGGGATCTACGGGGAATATTCGTAAGTTCTGCAATATTTATAGACTACAGAAAATACAACCTAATTAGCTGGGGTCCAACTAAAGTTACATGCAGAACACCATGCTTCTTACTTCATTGGAGTTTGTAGAATCAATTTGAGCTTCTTTTTCCTTTTGATTCATCAAAAATGTTGTCAAATAAAATGCTGTTTTCAGTGCCTTTAGAGAAAAACAAAAACAAAAAGAAACAACAATGAACAAAACTAAGATCAACTGAGCTGCCTTTGTTAGTAACCAAAAAGCAAGTTGTGAGTAGCAAGATTCTACAAACTTCATTGAGTCGGAATGAAGCATGCACATTACTGCATCTACCCAGTTAGCCTACAATAAAAACAATGGTGGATGTTAGAAAAAGAAATTCTCAAAATTTATAGAAAATTTCTTTTTTTTTAATAGATTTCTTTTTACAAACCCTTCCGAAACTCTTGGGACATATATATCCAGAGGTTTCAAGACTGCTGGAATATGTCCTGCCAATCTCTTTTAGAAGTCTACTGGGACATTTTAATTCAGGCATTAAGCACCTTAATAGATTAAATTTAAAAGGGTTACTAAACAAAAACATATACTCCAAATAGATTAAATCTTTTTTTTCATTTTACTAGTAAAACATTATCTAAAAATCTTTAAAATGTACTTTTTTACTTTACAAATTTAATATGTTTAACTCAACTTGAAATTTTGCTTTACATTATTTCTTCAAATTTAACATTCAATTTTTAGTTATCTGTATTTGCTTTGATCAGAATCTGATCATCTAAATATTAACTTTAAAGTTTCATAAGTAATTCTGAATGAAAAGATGTGCCAAAATCTTCATTGTATTGGTACCCAAACATTTTTTTTAGTGACTACTCAATGGCTAATATTTTAATGCTAAGTTCCCATTTATAAAGTCTAGTTGAATTTTGCTGCAACTTCAGCAATAAACAAAGGTCCATCTAGTTGTTTTCGTTTTCTAAAAGTTTATGAAGGTACACGAGCTGAGTAAAAAATTGCATCTAAAAATCAGAACATCACCAAATTTTTAATTTGCAATTAAAAATAAAGAGCTGATTTTTTAAGATACAAAACTTAAAATAAATTGCAATCGTTTTAGTAATGTTAATACTACTTTCTACTTTTTGGTTATTTTGTTATTTTTAATGGATTAAAGCTCTAAAAATACAAGGACAACACAACACAAGACATTAAATGTTACAAATAACAAAGGGAGATAATTTACAATAAAATTATTGAAATAATAAAGATTTACAAAAGTAAGGGAGCATGAAATAACAGATCTTGTAGGGAGGGTTAATTTGGTCTATACTGTTATCAAAATGCTGAATGTATTATTTAGTTTATGCTTCAAAACAAATGAAGATTCTTTACTCTTCCTTTTTCGCTCAATTCTTTATTTCTTGTCTGAATTTAGTTAGACGAGGTGTATTAATCATTTTGTATATGGTCAGATTACTTTCCTCCTCTATGCGTTCATAACGTTTTGGCCATGTACCCTCCGGCCATCGTTGTGTGTTCCTGGTTCTAAAATGTGGAATATTGGACTGGACACGTCACATCTGTTTTTGTATATCCTGTATGTCAAGGATGTGTATTCAGTGTCAATTCCGAGTTGCTGCACTTTTATTGGAACATCTGTTTGTCTTTTTTGATGAGGGGTTCCCAGATGCTATTGATGTCCATGCACGGTCGCAGTATATACACCACTTCCTTCAGGCATCATATTCACCAGTTGTTCTCCATCTATGATTTGTACTACATCCCATAAGGGATGTGTCCACACCGCTCCCACCACATGGCGCTGTGTGTTACAGCTTTCCTGTGTTCTTCAATTCTTACTTTTACAGGCCTGCATTTTTCGCCTTTATAATGTCTACCATAGCAGCAAGGAATTGAATATACACAATACCTGGTCATGTTTTTCTCAGTTGGTGGTTTAGTTTTGGAGAGGTGTGAGCATAGGGTGATCCCACTTGGGAACACCGTCCAAATGTTATACTGATGGCATAATCTTTTTAATTTCTTGGATACACCTCTGATGTATAGAAGAATGACTGTGGTGTTGGGCTTTGGCGTTGTCTGCATTTGTTGGATGTTGCCGTTATAAGTTTAGCAGGGTAATTGTTTCTAAGGAGAATGTTTTTTTTAAGCTGAACATCTACTGTCTGTATGTACCCGGGTCGCTGCAAATTTGTTTTGCCCAGAGTTGTAAGCATTTGACTATTCCTTTTTTTGTGTTGTTTGGGTGGTTAGAGTCATAGTTCAGGTACCGCCCTGTGAAGGTGGGTTTTTAGTATACAGATGTCCTGAATCTCTGTTCTGTTTGGGTAAAGGCTAATTTTTTTCATTCGCCTCTTCTTCCATAGTGAACTGAATGGATTGTCTCAGCGAGTTCACGTGGCCTAGTAGCACTTTCACATCCTCCTGGTGAGGCCAAAGTATTAAGGTATCATCAACATCTCAGCCAGGTCGAGGGTCTCCAGTTGGATTCGGAAATATATCAAGATGATGAAGGGATGGCAATGAGATCCGCATTGTCCCCAGTGATATCAAACGTGTACATGGAGTATTTTGAGGAATTGGCACTACAAACAGTTTGTAGTGCCATTTCCTCGAAATACTCCATGTACACATTTGATATCACCGGGGACAATGCGGATCTCATTGCCATCCCTTCATCATCTTGATATATTTCCGAATTCAACTGGTCAGGATCTCCATTAAATTGTCAATGGGGATGTTGGTGCATTCTCCGAGTGTTGGATCGGATAACAGCTTCACCCGGACCACTGACATGGTCTCATCTGTGGGGACTTTGGTGAAAAGGCTCACTACGTCGAAGCTCACCATACGGATAGACTGGATGGGAGTGTTTTTGATGAGTTCCGCAATGAATAAATAGATGAGGCAAATAGTCTGACCAGATCAGACCTAATTACTTTTTCATTTGTTTATTAAAATTAAAGAAGTTTCTTTGAAAAAAATTTAGATCTATAAAATTTCTTTAACTTTTATTAAAATCAAAAAGGCCCAACCATGTAACCATTTATCAAACCAAAGATTTACAAAATCAAAGCATTTTAATGAATGAACAGTATCAATAAAATTAACCCTTGTCCACAATGTGAAATTATTTGCAGAGGATTTTAATAGTAAAATACATAATATAAGGTAAAGTGTCCATCTCTTAAATGACAACTCCTATTGGAGTATATACGGCCAGTGACAAAGTTTCCTTTGCATGCGTCATCTTAGTGATCCTTGCAAGTTTCAAGTCTGGTTGAGACCAGGACTTTATTCTTACAAGTTTTTATGACCACCCCATGGTAGGATGCAAGTTCACCAAAGGGATACCTCCACCCTTGCACAGCTTAGAGTGTACTCAATTAGCTGCTGAGTGCACAGGGAAATTTGTCTTAATAAAGAGTTTTCCACAATCTTCCCTCATACCGGGAATCGAACCCAGGACTTTCTGCATGTGAGGCAGACATGCTAACCATTACACTATCTGAGCAGACTCATTACATAATATATAGAAATTTGAACAAAATATGTTGATATTATTCAAGTATCAAGTTCAATTTATATAATATCATTAAACATCAATAATACAGAATTCTTTAGTCATAACTTTTTAAAAAAATGTCAAATCAAACAGAACACAGGTTTCCCTTGCTATCAAAAAGTAGAGCAGACCTATAAAAACCTTGTGTAAAGCAATGAAGCAATTACCATCAATTTATATGGGAAAATATTTTGAGTGTTCCTGGACCCCAAAAATAATGATGATGGTATGTTAGGCTGAGTCGTTGGAGGTTGGGGTGGTGAGAGGTACAGGAGCCTAAGGGTGAAGGAGTGAGAGGAAGAGGATGCGCACTGCCTCTATAACGGCTTGCTGTAAAACAAATGCTGAACGCTAGTTTCACTTTTCAACTTTTTTTCGTAAAAGCAAAAAGTGCCGAACAGTAAACTTTCAAAAAGCAAGGGATACCTGTAATTGAAAGATCAAGCAACATTGTTAAATATTCATCATAATGGCCGTTATAGATATTTTACAAGTGCCTATGGCTTTCATGTACATAATATATTATTACTAAAAGTAAATCAAACTTCTGTATGTAATAATGGCTGAACAACCACATAGCTGAGTTTGTTCGATATTTTAGTAAAAATAGTTAAGTTGGTGTTGGTTAGCAAATACTATAAGTATTATTTATGTTAAAATTTCTCAAACCGACATGCAACAGTACTACAGTTTTCAAACAAGGGAGATAATTTTGACAAGAGCCCGTTTTTATGACATACAGTGGACACACACACAAATGTACAAGAAAGCACTCTTCTATAAGAACAAAAGAGAAAATTATATACATTTTTTTACATGGCCATTGTCATGTGGTCAGATACATAAAAGGTGTATTTTACCTGGGAGGAAAAAGGGAGGAAGTGGGGTGTGTATTACCTGTAATAAGAGGAGAAAGGGGGGTATATATATATATTACCTGTGATGACGTGTTAGAATCTGAGCTCTTAGGTGTGTTCGACATTGTCAGGGTCGGTTTTGTTTTGTCTTTTCGATGAATCAGGGATTGGCTTCGTTTTAGTTTTCCAGCTGAAGAAAATAAAGACAGGTCAGGTCAGTCACTCAATAGAAACCGTCACGTGACCAACGTCTTTTGGCAGAATGCTGTGTTGGGGGGGATGATCAATTAAAAAATTGGAAAAAAGGGTGATCAATGAATAAATTACTTATCTCACATTTTGTTGGGCAGTAATCACTAAAAAGGTCTGAATTTTCTAAAAACAAACGTGAATGCTGTCGGACACAAACTAAGGAACCAATTTAGCATAAAATGACATTGCAAATTAACTAAAAACCTATTTGGGGGGGAATTTTCAAAAAACAAAAAGAAAACAAAAACGTTTTTTCTAGACGAACTGTTTAAATTTTCAGCACTATCTCCATTGGTGTATAGCTATATGTGTGATACATACATAGCCACCCAGACCAACTTAAAAACTGAAGAAACCTATATTGACGGTTTCTAATAAACAAAAATAAAGATGAAGGAAGGAGACAACAAATAGGACAGCAATGAAAGGTTTCAATCACAAGGTTGTAATTAACATACTTTCTTGATTAATTATTTTGTGCATTAATTACAAGAGTAACAATGAAAAAATGAAAAAATAACAAGGTCAAGCAGACATTACTGTGCACTCTTCAGTATAGACATGTTATTACTCATCTCTGTCAAGGCTTACAATGGGTGTAACAGCTCTTTACTGTTACTACTGCCTGGGCAAGTAACATAGTTATGGGAGAGTGGTTTTCCCAAGTGCTCATTAACCCATACTTTTCTCTGTCAACCATTGTGGCATGCTAGCAACCAGATATTTTTGTCTAGATAGACATCTAGTTGTTTCGGGTTTAGGAAAGTTTTTTTCATGCTAGTATGCATATATTCTTAGAAACATGTTATTGCCATTAACTCTTAAATTCATACGTCGCCATTTGCAATGTAAGTGAAACGCATGCGCACACAGGATGTGGTTTTTATCAGAATAGCAGTGAGTGAGGTGCCTGTATGTTACGCCAGCTTAATTTGAATACGCGTAAAGTTGCTAGCTACTTAAAAGCGCAGGAGAGAGGCATGGGCAGAACGTGGTGGATCGTCATTCGTAACAGATTCGTGAATGTGTATGTGAGTGAATTCTTCGTGGAGAGATCGTCAGAACATAACAGTGTTAGATGGTGTGTCAGCCTTTTTCGCACTCGGCAGTGTACTTCCAGTGACAGCCTACAGGATTGTTTGTTCCAGTGCGTTTGGTTTGGCACTATATCCGTGAACTCCTGCACACAAGCGGTCTCGTGTGTTTTGACTTTGTTTTCGGGCATCACAAGTGACCTTAAAAAACTTTACACAGGAGTCCACTATTTTTTTTATGCTATTTATTGAAGTGTTTCACTGTCAATTACAAGCAGTTTATGAATTTAAGAGTTAAAAGCTGCTGTATGAGCTTTTTTCAATGATACAATGAAAGCTTGCAAACAGTATGGGTTTCAATAAGACAGAGCACATTTATGAAGAAGGAGATGAAGAAGCAAAAAAGGTATATGAAAGTGAGAGCTTACCAACACTTGTGGCTAAATGACGTAAGGAACCGGTGTAGTTTTTTCTTTGTAGGGTATGAAATTCTTCAACTTTGCTTTCAACATGGAATGTTAAGCGTACTTCTAATTCTCCCTGTTCTTTAATAACAGCAGTCTTTTTGGACTTTGTTTGTAAAGGAATCCACCTACAATCACCAGAGAGATAGACATCAAAATATAGACAGGAATATCATTATAAATACAAGGTGCTATTCAAGTTCTGGACTGAAAAACATTGATAGAAGAGGAGTTTTTTTTATTTACTGGTGGAAATATGTTAAGAGATGTGTGAAATGTCTGGAAACTCATAGGAAATGCTTGTCAACTTGACAGATAAACAGATTGCTCAATCGGCCTCATTTTTGTCTATAACCTGGACTTAGTTTACTCCAGTGGTTCTCAACATAGCACTAGCACCCCCAGGGGAGACTGGCGTTAGTTTGTTTCAAGGGGGGGCATTGAGGTGACTACAGACATTAAGGAGGCGTTTGATCTTCTATAAGGTGGCTTTCTGGAGATTCCTTAAATATCTATAATTCTGGTTTTCAAATGGCTGTCTAGAAGTATCTGCTTACAAACGAGAAGGAATTAGCATTAGGCCGTTATTAAATGCTAACTTCGCCAACCACTTCTATACAAGTAACTGGCAAGTGGTGAACTGTTGTGCTAAATACCCTATAGTGTTACTGTTATTCTATAGATAAAGGGAAATAACCATTTAAAATTATTTCCCTTGTTTTCAAACAAAGAAGACTATGCATCTGCAGTCACTGAAAAATGATTTTGAGAATGTTTTTCTTTATAATGATAAGCTACCTCTATGTCTCTAGAACATCTGTGTTTACTTCTCATATTTGAATTACGGGGGGGGGGGGGGAGGTTGAGAAACACTGGTTTACTCAAAAGCTTTTACAAAATCAAAAAATATAAGACATTAGCTATGTTTATCTTAGACTTCTATCTTGCATTTCCTTGCAGGGAAATATTTAAACTAAATTTTACATAAACTGTTTCTTTGGGAATAGTAAAATACAATATTTGTTTTTCTTATTTATTAAGGAGAAAGATTCCACCTACTTTTAATGGCAAAATTAACGAGCATACATTTTCTTTCAAACCAACAAAAATGTACTATTATTTAATCAATTGACATTAATTATATGTTGTAGTAAATTCTGTTTATTCAAAATAAACTAGTCCATTGTTCTTAAAGAATATTCCAATGAGATGGCGTGTGAGCACTACTTATAAGAGGAAATAGTGATATTTCAACTACAGTTATTTGCTTAAAGACAACAGCAAACAGCCAGCCAAAGTTTAAAATTCACTTGGAAATATTTTACCAGATGTGACATTAGGTATCATTCAATGACATCAAATATTGATTTTAAATCAATGAGACTAACATGACATTGTATTTTTCTTATATGATAGAGAGAGAGATATATATAAAGAGAGGGAAACAAAGAGAAGTCAGTTTTAGGCAGTTTTTCTCCCAGAAGGAAAAGGTTTTGATTTTTCAGCAAAATGTTATGTTAATACCAGCATTTGTTGTTGTTTCATAACTGATTGTATTTTAATGCGCAACAACTTTTAAGATGAAAATCAACAAACAGGACAGCAAAATTGATTATATTTGTTCACTCAAGCTTCTACCAATTGATCAATTTACTGACACAAGACAAAGCAGTAAGATAGACACAAACAAGGACAAAACCAGAATTGAATTTATCAAAGCTGCATATGTGGTAGAACTTCTGAGAAACAACCAGAAGTTTCCAGTACCGAGGCTTAAACGCAACTAAAAGAATATCAACTACTGAGAAAGCCATTCATTATAATTACGGATAATGATATCAAACGGTTATTGTTATCAAAATCAGTTGGCTGCAAACACTTTATATATATTCGGTCGCATCTGTCCGTCTTTCTGTCTTTCCACAACAATCCTTTATTTAACCCTGCCAACAAAGTTGAAGAGGTATATGTATTATCCCATATCTTTCCAACCATCTTCCTGTCCACAAGTTCTCAATGAGTTTCAATTTTGAGGACCGGTGGGCCATGGGTTAAGGAAGAAGAAATTAAATTTTGGGGTGGATTCAGAATTTTTTCTCCCCCCACGATTCAGATACCCACCCTCCCTTTTTTTTTTAACATACATTTAACTATTCGTGCATGTCTGTCCACACAATATCACCAAAAGTTCTCAATAAATTTCAATGAAATTTTGTAGAGAGCTAGGCTATGGGGTACGGAAGAAGTGATTAAATTTGGGGGCATATCCAAGAATTTGTTTTTTTACGGTGTTGGCAGAGGTATGTGCTCTCCGAGTGCTTTTCTAGTTTAAAATGAATTAAAAATTATTATAAAAATTTTGTAATGTAAAGTTCTTTATAACAATGAAATCAATAACATAACAATGAATGTGAATTGTTCCAATTCTTATATCCTTTATTTAATGTTATCAGCTGGTTATTGTTATCTAAAAGACCCTGTCTCAAAGTGATCACAATAAGTGGATTCCTCTGTATTTTCATTTAATTTTAGCTACACCCAGCTCCTGCAAAACAGGCTTTCACTACAAGTGTAAAATTATAGCCAAGTCGCCCACACACACACACACACACACACACTTGTAACAATACACTCCTAAAACCAGATAGAATTTTTAAGCCAATCAAAATGAAGGATAAAGATCTACATCCGTTAACCAAGTCAAACAAAATAGAAAGAATTTTTTTTTTTTTGGCAGTAATTTTTGTGCTTTTAATCTATTAGACCCTGACAATCTTCCTAGAAGTTGTTAGTTTATAGGAAAAAAATGTTTTAAGGTTTAGGAAGGGGTTTCTATTTACAATGTAACTGTATGGTAAACTGGTCCGTTACTT
>VCCN01000353.1:7115736-7131938 GCA_006491835.1 Architeuthis dux | reverse complement strand
TTTTTTTTGACTTGGTTAACAGATGTAGATCTTTACCAAATCAAGATAGAAATTTCAACAGCCTTTCTTGAGCCTACCAAGAAAGAATAAATTCTCAATCTTCAGACACCAACATTAACAAGTGACACAAGGCCAGCATCTGAGCACCCCCGTCATGACAGACATATACATTGACAGTCAACCGGAGTCAGTGAATAATTTACACATGTGCAACCTTCCACATGGACAAAGAATAATTTTCCTCAATAAATTCAACTTATTCAAAACTTGTTCTTCGGACGATTGAACTCCTTGTTGTTTGTGTTGTAAACATGATGTTTCGGCCGATCCATTCTTCAGGTGTAAAATCCGAGTGTGATGGGGTAAACAAAAGTTTTGTTTTTAAAGGGGGTAACCAAAAAAGCCATAATCAAGGGCGGCATAGAAAAATCGGCTATGGCCGACCACATCTGGAGAGAGAATGGTGATCATCTTCCTTTCTAGGAGGAAGACCAGATTATTGACAGAGAACAATGTTGGAAGCAGAGAGAAATCAAAGAAGCAGCTCACATCAAAATGTCGACTAAATCCATTAGCCAGACAAGTGCAGAATTCAACTCGATGTGGCTTTCGCTTCTCAACAGACCCAAACCCGACAAGACAAAGACACAGAAACACCCGGGCCCAGCGTTATAAGGGTTACCCCCCTTTAAAACCAGATAGCATTTTTAAGCCAATCAAAATCAAGGGTAAAGATCTACATCCGTTAAACAAGTAAAAAAAAAAAATAGAAACAATTTATTTTTCGCCAGTACTTTTTTGTGCTTTTAATTGTGCTTTTAATGTGCTTTTAATCCGTTAGACCCTAACAATCTTCCTAGAAGTTGTTAGTTTTTAGACATTGTATGGAAGTGAGGCTTTGAAGCATGTTGTTACTTCCCTTGGAGGTTTTTAATTAGGTTTGATATTTTAATGATGATTTCATCACACTCGGATTTTACACCTGAAGAAGGCTGAAGAATGGATTGGCCGAAACGCTGTGTTTACAACAAAAAACAACAAGAAGGAGCTCAATCATCCGAAGAACCATTTGAATATTAATGACCCTTCTCGAAACTATAGAAAATTCTACTTAGTAAAGCAAAAAGAAAGGTTTAGAGAACATACTGGGTTTTTGGTCTGTCGAAATTCTTGTGCTCTCGCAGAGGTATTATGGCATAACCAAGAGATTCATCAGCAATTTTTCCTCGATGGAATAAATTCACTTTGATTTCTCCTTCCATGCTGCTAATTGAACTGAAAAGAGAATTGACAACAAAAAATTAAGTAAACAAGTCAAGACACAAACTATGAAAATGAAAAATATTGAAAAATATTTTCAATTCCAGTGTTCTAGACATTATAAATGTTAAAATTCTAAAACTGCAAAATTAAAAAAAAACAAAAAAAACTTAAAATTTTAAAATTAACGTCAGAACGTGAACAAACATTTTGTAGGCCTGAGCATTATTAAATTATTTTTGATTGGTCAAACATAGTTTCAAATTGAACCAATCAAATTGAATCTCTTGAAGAGGCTTCAGTAGTCTTAATGTCTGATTTCCAAGACACAATGTAAATGTTATGTCACATACTTAGAAACCATCAACCAAAACTGTCAACATAGGTTTCTTCAGTTTTCAAGTGATTCTGTATGTATCGCGTGTAGAAGGCTGCAGCAATGGAACTAGAGGGCTGAAAATTTAAACATTTACTAGATGTCTAGAAAAAACGTTTTTATTTTTTTTTCAAAATTTCACCCAACAATGAGTAAATAAATTAACAGCTTGAAATCCGAATAAAGAATAAGTTCCAGGTGAGTATCGAACTTACCACTCTCTATGCCGGAAGGTGGCTCGCTTAATGCGCAACTGCTCTTACCGCTGCGCTGCTGGAAATCAGTGGCAAGCGAGAGTCCAAATCAAACCCATGAACTCATTCCTCATCCTGATCTCTTCTAAGCGAGCCATCCTCCAGTATAGAGGGTCGTGAGATCGATTCTCACCTGGAACTTTATTTACTCACTGCTGAAGGGAAACTGGCCTGAGTTTAGTTGTGATAAAAATCAACAATAATTAAGATGAAGCAGTAGCAAAAAATAATAATGATTTACAATGCTTCATCTAATAAAATAAAAAAAAAATAAAATAAAATCGGAGTGGCTTTTCCATTTATGACTTTATATACACCTGATAAAAAAATCACTAGGATTCATTCCTAAGAACTCTGCAAAAGGGATTGTTTCTATTCTTCTGCCTTGTTATACTTCCCTGCTTGACTGTCATTGTAACTCCTACACTTTGCAATGACCGAAGTGAGAAAAGTAAGAAACTGGTCCAAGTCTGAATGCGGGTTGTAGCTAGTATATTTCAAGCTGGCTGAAATTTCCACTTAATGACAGGGTAGCACAACAGATTCAATTACTGCAATCATAATAAGGAGATAGAGTTTAAATAATAAATAATCACTACTTGGATTCAAACCCATATTTAACTAGGAGATAATCAGTAGGATTCAGTATAACAGGTCATGCAAGTCTTTTCTGGAGGTCCTGTAAAGCAGATGGATTGGCCAGAACTGAAACAGACCATCTGTGCTGCCTAAGAAAGTTGTTTTCATCGGATTATATTAAGAAAAAGCCTGGCTGCAGCATAGTCAAATTCCATCCCTACTTCTATTCCGACTGAAGATGATTACTGAAACTTTTATATTGTATAAATTTAATAAATAAAAAAATGTATAAATATATTTATTTTTAGTATAAATGTATTTATTAGAATAAATTGAGCCCTTGCATATCTGTAAGATACATTTTATAGATAGGACTTGTCAATTTAGCTCAGTAAAAGACCAGTCTACCAATCAGTTGGTCGTGATTTCAAATCACGGTAGGGGAATGTTAATTTTTACTCCCATAAATTTGGTGAGGATTGTTCTTGTTGTTATTGTTCTTGTTCAACTCCAGACTTGTACTAGAGCTTGACAAAATGCATTTTGAGAAGAGTGCTTTTGCATGAAATAAGAACAGATTAAAGAAACAGTTTAAAATCGAAAAGGCCTAGAGGGTCGAGTTGTGTGAACTTGGTTGATAGTCAAAACACTTCCCAGATGGAATTATAAAGGAATGGTATTCAAGTCGGGGATGCTAATGTTATTTATCCCTACATTAATGTGAATGGCCAGAGCTGGTCAGGGATCAGATATTTATTCTGGGAAGTAAGATAAGTGATTGAAAAAGGCTCATCCATCAATTAATTATCTGATGCCAGGATCCCTAGTTTGAGGAAACTCCAGATGCCCTAAGGTGTGAGCAAATGATTCATTATCCGAACTCTCAAATTCAAGACTCTTAAGCCTCTCCCTTCAGATGCCAAAACTTCTAAAATCTTTAATACTACAAATAGCAACATATGACTGAGATTCGAAACAACACTTAGCAACCCATCAATTAGAACACACACACACACACACCTGTTTCATCACCCTACCCCTACCGGCAACCCAGGGCCCTCAAAGCAGTAGACTCTGACAAAGTAGCAGGTAGCAAGTGAGAGATGAAAGGCACTGCATAGAGAGATACAAACAGAGTGTGTGATGAAATAAGAGGGAGGAGTTAGAGTCCCACACCCACACAGACGCATGCATGAGCAACAGAGGGTAAACTCTACAGCCATGAAACTGTTGCCAAAATTATGAATATGTTGCCATCCAAAAATGAGTACAACCATACGAAAAAATATTTTTGGCAGCAGAGTTTCAATGCTGTACACATAAGTCCACTGCTGGACAAAGGCCTTTCCCATCTCCTTCCATTACAACCTCAAATGTGCTAACATCTGCCATGTCTTACCGGCAAACTATCTCATCCTTCCATCTGGTCTTTTCCTACTGTGTTTACTGTCTCATGGGCACCAATCAGTTAGTCTTTTGCTCCATCTATTATCATCTCTACTTGCTAGATGACCAGCCCGCCCCTGTCTATCAATGAATCATTGAGTGTATATGCTGATTTGGCTGTACTATTGCCTCTGTTGCTTAGCCCTCATTTTCACAACTTCAATTATTTCCATTACCTGTATATTATAGGCGCATGATTTGTAAACAATAGTTGTTCAATATTTTTATGGTTGGAACTAAGAATGTGAGTTTCTGTACAAAAATTGTGGTGTTTGCTGTTTTCAAGTGCATTAATCCTTTGGTGTATATGCGTCTAGTTGTTCACACCTCCATACACAAATTGCTTTCATGTTCTTTACTATAGGCAGGACACACTGTACAATATTAGATTCATTGTATGATAACTATGATGAAAATCAGAGAGAGCTATCGTGTTGTGGTTATCCTGGATGCAATCGAAAAAGAAAAACCCTATCTCATTTACTCTTGACCTGACAAAAAGATCAGCATCTTTTTCCTGTTGTTGTATATCAAATTCTTTTGCAGAAACTCCAGATTCAGTGTCTGCCTTGCCACACTGGCTCCTCATACACGACTTCATGAGTTTCATCTTTAGATTCTCGTGCTGCAAAATTATCATGTATTTGATAGCCTTTAGTTATTGTGCCTTGTATTTCACTTTCTACTTCATGATGCTCCAGTACAGAAGTTGAACTGGTAGCACAAACTTTAAATATGTCAGTCTGCTTAAAACACATTTCTGCTTGTAAAAGGAATACCTGTTTTTTCTTTTCACAGAGATATTCTGTCCCTCCTTCACATTTCTTCTCTATCTACAACCGGTTAATACAAAT
This sequence comes from Architeuthis dux, assembly GCA_006491835.1. Classification (NCBI taxonomy): domain Eukaryota; kingdom Metazoa; phylum Mollusca; class Cephalopoda; order Oegopsida; family Architeuthidae; genus Architeuthis; species Architeuthis dux. The sequence goes on along the minus strand of VCCN01000353.1, from coordinate 7,127,169 downwards.
ACTCAATTTGGTTTCTATCAAATATTTCATGGTTGGTGTACAAAATTAGCCAACCGAAGATTTTGGCTTAAATAAAATCTTAATGCAGACCTTTTTGATTGTTTGATGAATTGCAAATTTCTTTTAATTAAAGCTTAAATAGTTTTACACTTGATTTTAAATATATAAATATTTTTGAGAAATTATTTAAAAAGAAAAATCAAATAATGTGTGAATTACAAGCTATTTAAGCACTGATAGACATCTGAATACGTTCCACCTGGTAGCCTACATATAGGGTTTAATAGAAAACACTGCCAGTTAGGTCAGCACAACTAGAGACAATTTCACATCATCGTGGGATGGGTTATCTTGGTTAGGTTAGGTTGGTTAAACTAAAAATTAGTACAAAAAAAAAGGCTCCCAGACTTTTTGCCGACAGATAGTAAACCTGCTTTAAGTACACAAAAGTATTTATTTTTTATGACTAACTTTGTGCTATTTCCTTACAATTAAAATCAAAAACAAAACTTTAAAAAAAAGATTTAAAAAGAAAATGGCTGGAGGTCCCAATATAAAAGAAAGATGTGTTTAACTCGGTATCCAGCATTTTCATAGTGGGTAATTTAATCTTGGACATTTTCATAACAGAAATGGCTATTCCCTAGCCACTTTTTATAGCCGAAATAAAACGAAACGATAAAACTGATTAATTTTAGCGACACCAGATGAACCAAAGTTAACACGTTGTTTGTGATGTTATCAAAGCAAACAGGATAAATTTATTTTAATCTGATGATAAGTAAAATAAAATCAAGTTTCAATTAAAGAAAATATTAGTAAATAGTGACAGTATAAATGTTTTTAGCGAGTCTCAATCTTGTTTTTAGTTTAGTTATGAAAGTTGGTACGTTTTATTTTTCGAAATTGCATGAATACAAATAGCAGCAAAAATATTGATACTATTGAAAAGAAAATGACTCTGAAAAGTTTTTATTTTTATTTTTATGTAGCATAGTAAAGTAAAGTTAAGTATGTATTTATAATCATTGTTTTCAAAACGTGTTTTTTCGGATCTCAGATTATTAACAAATAAAAAAATTAGATTTAATTTTTATATATTTTTTTTTCAATGATAATTACTACACAACTTTATTTAAAAAGATTTTATTTTACTTATTGCCCATAAAAGCTTTGAATAACATTGTAAAAATTAGCGACATCAGATGAAAATAAATTCATCCTGCTTGCTTTGATAACATGACAAACGTGTTAACTTTGATTAATTTTAGCGACTCCAGATGAAACTGAGTTTTATTGTTTCATTTCGGCTATAAAAAGTGGCTAGGAAATAGCCATTTCTGCTATGAAAATTACCGCAATTAGATTACCCGCTATGAAAATTCTGTAACCCATTTAACTCATATTACACAAAGATATAATAAAGAATGTCTGGATGATGGTTGCCGGAAAATTAGAATTTTTCCCTGCAGTGTTTGGCATTCATGTTTGTTTTTACTATTTTCACTAAGATTCTGAATTAAACTCTTTAAAAGTAGAAAAAAAATCTAAACATTGAAATGCCCGGCCCACAGACTCACTGGCCCACCAGTTTTTTGCCCGGCCCAATCCACCCCTGATTTTTCGGATTTACTAACAGAGTAATGATGTCATCATAGATAGAAATGATAAACTGCATTATAATTCAATCTTTATTATTATTGAATGAAGTATTGTAACACTCCACTTTTATTAAATTTGACTAATTTTTACCTTCATCCTAATTTTTAGTTGTTTTTATACAACTTATTAATTTGGGCCACTGTTTCTATGGCAACAGCGCAATCGGAAATAAAGTGGTGTGTTATACTAATAAAGATTGATTTATAAAAAAGACTACTATGTAAAACAACAAAAAATTATGGGATAGAAAGTCATTTGTAGGGTGTGAGTTTATAAGTGTGAATCAGCTTCTGCTAATCAATGAAGTCTTCGTGGCCGATTGGTAAAAAGCAGCTAGGCGTAAACTAGTCTCCCTCTGGCAATGAGGGTGTGAGTTTGATTCTCACTGAAGGCTAACTCTTTATTTTTGATTGCGATGTTATTCGTTGCCATAGAAACAGTGGCCCGAATTAATAAGTTGTATAAAACCAACTAAAAATTAGGATGAAGGTAAAAACTAGTCAAATTTAATAAAAAATGCATTTTTCAAAACTATTGAGGATATAATTATTATTAATATTGTTTTGTTACTATTTAATTTCATCTCAATTTTTGTTGCTTTTTAGTAGCAAAAAATTAATAATGACTTACACTACTTCATCTAATAAAATAAATAAATAAATTGGATATATTGATGGTATTTTTCTGATGAATAATTGTTACAAGCTTTTTGTTACGTCATAGTCGGGGATCTGTAACCTGATTGTTCCGTTTTTAGAGACAATGGCATTGGTGGTGGTATGCGCCGAGTGGTTTCTAGTTCAAGATTAGATTAAATATCTTTTGAATAAAGTTAGACCATTACAAACATCTCTTTCTTGGTATTGTTGATTTATCAGGTTTACAACATAAAAATCATTAATTCAATAATAATAAAAATAAAAATAATAAAAATAATAATAAAAATAAAAATGATGATGATGATGACGCCGACAGCGATTGCTGCCACTCAATATGAGTAGGTCAGCTTCTAGGAGAGAACACTGTCATGTGTCCTCCATGGAGTAGCATGTGCATGAGAAAGGACCAGGTGCAGTCCTGGTCCTAGCTTTGCCAGATGTTAACTGGTGGCAAAACAACCCTGCTGCATATAGCACCTGGTATCCCCAGACAGTCACCCACCTGGCTAATGACCAGGCACAATGTTGCTTAACTTTGGTGATCTTAAGAGAACCGGTGTACCCAATGCAATTTTGCCAATTCACCAATAAAATATAACTAAAAAAAAAAATCTCAGAAAGTCTTTCACATTCGAACAAGTAAGCGTGGGTAGAAATTTTGAAATTTTTACCAGGTAAAGCAACAGCTTTGATGTTGTTTAAACAGACAAGTTTCAAATGGCCTCGAGACATTGCAGCTTGTAGCTCAAGTCCCAGATGATTAATATCCACAAACAGGTCTGTTTAGTTGATCAATAGAAACCATCACATGACCAATGTCTTTTGGCAGCATGGAAGGGGGGGGGTGATCAATTAAAATATTGGAAAAAGGAATAAGTTACTTCTCTCGCCTTTTGTTGGGCAGCGATCACTAAAATGTACATGTAATAAGTACATGTTTGAATTTTCAGTCCTCTAGCACCATTGGTGTGGCCTTTATGCGTGACACATGCATATATAGTTAGCCAGCCAGAATCACAGCAAAGGAACGATTCTTCAAAGGCATGAACCGGCTTTCAAGTTTACTTTTTGTTTCCTGAAGGTGATCTATTCAAGAATGCTAAAAGTCAAAAGAGAATGTGGCTCTTACACACAATGTGATAAGGTCTGCCCAGAAAGTATACACCCACTTGAGGAGACAGAAGTGGAGAAAGACCTCGGAGTGCATGTGGACAACAAACTCAAGCATACACAATCGATAGTGAACAAGGCCACATTCAAGTTTATGAACAAGGAAATATTTACAATGCTATACGAATCACTCATCTGCCAACACCTGGAATACATATTAAAAAAGTGCAGAGGAGAGCCTCTAAACTGGTCACTGAACTGAAGTACCTCCCCCAACGCTAGCAGACTGCAACAGCTCGATATACCAACTCTCGCATACAGACGCAGAAGAGCTGATGTGATAGAAACCCTCACATGCTGAACCATTCACCACACACACACACACACACACACACACACTAGAGATACAAACTTCAAACACAACTTGAAACTGGTACGAGGAAACAGTTTTTCACTGCAAGAGTGACAGCAGACTGGAACTGTCTGAGTGAAGCCACAGTCACTGCAGAGAATGTGAACACATTCAAATCTAGCTTAGAGAAGGAATGGTCAAGCAGAGACAAATAATATTACAGCTTCTACTAAACTATGTAACCCATACTCATCATAAAAAGATGAGGACCTGGGAAACACTTGGTAGAAACTAGAGAATCGGTCTAACTACTGCATGGTATCTACTGACCGATATAAAGGTACATTTATTACTAACAAAAAAATAGCCTACCTAGAATCAGTAACTTGGCAACCAATCAGAGGGAACCTTACTGCACATGCATAGATAGACACTCTCCCATGGGCTTACTCAGTTGTAAGTAAGACACCAATTTTCAATAACCAAGCGATTTATTCTTCACATTTCGTGCATTGATTTTTGGCAGAACATATCAACCAGGTCTGTCAGCCCCTCCAGGTACAGTCCAGATTTGGCTCCCTGTGACTTCTGGCTTTTCCACAAAGAGATTTCAGACCACGAACAGGATTAAGGAGAATGTGATGAGGCAACTGATGGCAATCTCGAAAGAGGACTTTGCAAACCGTTTTGTGAAAGGGACGCTGGGATAAGTGCGTGAGGTCCCAAAAGCAGTATTTTGAAGGGTACTAAGGTGCCATTGCCCTAGGTAGGCTATTTTTAAAAAAAAATAAATATCAAATTCCGGACAGACCTTGTATTCGTGTCCACATCCAAATAGTCTTATCTTTCAAAGAATTTCCAATAGAAACCAGAACAGGGTATTATGCAACGTAATTAAGTAAATAGATATAGAAAACTCATGCAATGCAAAACAAATTGAATAAATAAAATAGTCGCTCAATAGAAACAGTCACGTGATCAACGTCTTCATGGCAGCATGATGTATTGGGAGTGATCAATAAAAAATTGGAAAAAGGAGTGATCAATTAATAAATTGGAAAAAGGAGTGATCAATTCTCTTGCCTTTTGTTGGGCAGTGATCACAAAAAAAGTCTGAATTTTTAAAAAGAAAAACAAGCGTGAATGCTGCCTGGACACAAACTAAGGGATCAATTTAGCATACACTTAGATTGTAAATTGAACCCTCCACTAAAAAGCTATTGGATTTTTAAAAAAACAAAACACAAAATGTTTTTTCTAGATGTAATAAGTAGTAAATGTTTAAATTTTCAGCCCTCTAGCTCCATTCGTGTGGCCTACACGCACAATACATGCATAGCCAGCCAGACCAGTTTAAAAACTGGAGAAACCTATGTTGACAGTTTTAGTTGACTAATAAAATAACAGTGCTACATTTTATGGTTAGTCGGTCTTTATCAAAAGCTGGTATTAGATACAGAAGCCATTTTAACTCTTAAATTCATGGACTGCTTGTAATTGACAGTGGAACTCTTCAATGAATAGAATTAAAAATAACCAAACTGTGAATTGAATAGAAAAAAAAAAAAAAAAAAAAAAAAAAAATTAACGTAATGGTCATTGACGGATAATTTTAATCTGGAGTTATTTCCCTTGATATTGACATACAATTTTTAAAATATTAATTTAATGGTTAATACTACTTCCTCAGCGGGTAACTATGGAAGATAATTGTTCATATACCGACTCTTTGATTTGCAATCATGAAATACAAGTGAAAAAAAAACAACAGATCAGGGGAAATGAACTCATGCCTTTTCCAAGAGTATTATTAGTTTGAGAGTATTACAATATACATATAAATATTGATCATTAGTGTAGATATAAATAGTAAGTTCTATACTTACAGATCACATTCTTCAAACCATTCAGGATTCCGAGCCTTCTTAATCGTGGTTGTCTGGTATTTCTCCTTCCCCAATTGTATGGTTGCAAAGACATCATTGTTACCTGGCAACAATGAAAAGGTAAAAAAGGTTATCAGTAATGACATTAATGATATTCTCTTTCTTTCTCTCTCATATACATACTTTTATATATTGTTCAATTTACATTTTCAAAGCATGCTTTCTCCACATGAAAAAATTGGTGTAACAATCTCTTGTTTCTGGATGTTTCACCGACACACAATTAACTGACAGACGTTTCGCCAGGCAGATATTTTGCCGAAAACCTTTTTGCCAAAATGATGTTCACAGACTGGGCTTTTTGTTTCTGTAGACAAAAATTTGGGCTTTTTTCTTTGTAGCAAGGCCAAGAAAAAGCTTTAGAACAAAATTTTAAAAATTTTAATTGATTACGTTTTTAAAATAGGGTGTCAATGTTTTGCTACAGGATATTTTTAATCATTTGCATAATTTTATTTCATTATATTTGTTTTATATTATCATCATGTTCTTCCAATGTTGTGTAGGATGTTAAATAAAATTATTTTTTAGTTTTTTACTTTTAAGTGGTCAATGGATAAAGATAACGTCTGTCAGCAAAAGAAGACCAAAGTAAAATTAAAAAATAACATAAAATTTACTTTAAATCAGCATATGTTTAAGTTTATTTAAATTTTTGCAATATGAAATATGAATATTTTGAGAAAAGTAAAAAACCCAAAATAAAAATATCCTTCCAACAAAAAAGCTTTCAGCAAAAAGTCTGCCAGCTAAACATCATTTCGGCGTAGCATCCACCTGACGAAACATCAATCAGCAATCTCTTTGCCACTACAAAGTGCTATCCAAAAGTTCAAGGTACAAAATGGCTTCCTCACAAAAGAAAAGCTTGATAAAAAATGAGGTTCTTTATTTCCTGGTGCAGCAATTTTGAGAGATGTGTGAAATGTCAGGCAAGACGTGGGTAACTTAACAGATGACCAGATTGCTCAATCTCCCTGCACTCTTGGGTAGAACCTCATATCACAATCAGTACAACATCTACATTGTATAACATATACATTAATGCATATATTTTTCAAAATCTTTTATATGAAAGTTTATAAACAAAAACAGTCTATAGAAGTTTTTTGAAAAGCAACTTTAACTTTTAGATTCATAGACCACTTGTAACTGCCGTAGAACTCTTCAATGAATAGGATTTTAAAAAAAATATGGAACTCTTTTGTGAATTGAATAAAAGAAAAAGAAAAAAAATTACCAAAAAGCGCAAGGGAGGTAATTTAAATCAGAAGTTACTCCCTTGAATTAATTTTTTAAATTACTAGAATGAATTTAAGAGTTAACATAGCTTTTTCTGGTTTATTAGAAATTTGCTTTCAAAATATGTAACTCAAAATCTGAAAGTGTGAAAAGGATTTTCATGATTAAAAGGAGGAAAAAAAAATATGGTAGTTTCATGGTTTATTTATAAAAAATGAGAATGTTGACCTTTAGATAATGATGATAACTAGGAGGACCTGTGAAAATTCCACGGGTGTTGACAACTAAGATATCATCATTACTCTGGCATATATATATGTATTTCTGTAATTAAAGTATGTTTTTGTTAAAGTAATTTATTACCTATGCAATGTATCTATATTAACTATGATAACATGCAAAGGCAAATGAAACTAATATATCTGTTATTGTTATTATTGATTACTTTTGAAATCTGTATATATTCCTGTGATCTACTACTACTATAACTTAACTTTTAGGCTTCAGACTTCAGACTTGTGAGGGAGGAGAAAGGAATGAATACCAGTTATAGTGTAAGTTGAGTCCCTTTTGCTTGCATTCAAGCATGAGCACCCTCTTCCATTCTTACCCTTGTTCATTAGATTGCAAGGGTGGATGGTGAGTGAGAAGAGAAAGGATGAAAGATATAAAGAGGATGAATAGTAATCAGAAAGCATAAAGGTTGTACATACAAACAAGCAGAATAATAATAATTATGGATTTATTTGCCTCCCTACAAGGGTAAAATAGCAAAATATGACAAGGTTTCTCTAATGCAGGGCTCCAAGCTTTCTGTTGATGGTGTTTCCAAATATTGTCCAGTTACACTTGTTTTTGGTCCAGGGGTCCAGATGTGTCTCTGACCCTACCCTTTTGGTGCCATGGGGAGGTTTTGCCAAGGAGACAGGTCCCCAGTAACCAGGCTCCATATACTTAAAAGGTGATGCTTAAAAGCAGTAGTAATTGCTGCAGTACTATAATAATAATACTACCAAGGCATTGACTGGAGACTAAACCAAAAGTCAACATACTGTATACATTTAGATAGTTACATGAATGAAAATTAAAAGATTTGATAATACAATATTCCACCATTTTAATATCTGCTCTAATAATAAACAGTGTAATATTTTTGGTTCACTACTCGTAACACTGGACTGTTCCACTCGTTGATGTAGAGGGGGGTTACATTTTTGCTGATAAAAATACTTCCTGACAACTTATCAGATCTCCTAGTATAGGTGGTCTGATACCAAGCCATTCTAACTTACTATACAAATATAATGAACACTTGACTCTCACTCAGGGGTAAAGATTTTGCTAAAGAACCCTCCTGTGCACCCTTTGAAACTATGGACCTTCAACTGAATCAAAATAGTTTCATAGAAATTCAAATATATCTGAATTTTTTCACAGGTATTAACTAGTAATTTACATAATTAATTCAATCAAGGAACAGAAATGAAAAGACTTGATAATGTTAATTAAATGTAATTTCTCAAGGATTGAATTGATTTGCGATTATAGATAAATAATTAACTTATACACTACAGGAACATGCAGCTGGTTCATGTGGCTATGTTGTATTAGTTATGTTATGATATACTACCACAAGAAGGTCATTTTCCAGGCCAACACCTGTGCGGAAGTGGAAGTGACTCAGTCACCTTATGAAATGTGTGGATATAAAAAAAACAGGGTGTGGAAACTGGAAATGACACAAGCATGGGCATTCGAAACCCATAAAGCTCAGAGCCGAGTGGAAGCTCAAGTCAGAAAAACTCAGAAGCTCAGAGGACTCAGCCAGAGAGGCAGATCGCCTAAGCCAGGCTGGAAGGCACAAGGCTGATGTCCCTGTTGGGAATGGTCTCTCGGGCACACCTTATCTCTCCCACTCTTCATTCTCCAGCCAACAAAATGTATCTTAAGAAATAAAAATATGTCACATTTTAACAAACAACTTTTGAGTCTTCTTTCTTTTCTGGACCCAACAGATCTTCACCACACTATCCAACAGTTATAGGTTCAAGCCCAACTGACAGGGGTGTACCTGATGGTTTTTATCGAGGAGGTGCATTCATGTAATTACAAATTATTTTATCTGTACAATAACTAAAACATTAAAACTGAAGCTATTTTTTTAAAAAAACTATTGCATTAAAAAATTAAACAAATACTCCATTGGTAATCCTGGTAAAAAGTATTTAGAAAGTACATATATACTCAACAAGAAGTTATTGTTAAGAGCATTTTGATAAGTATACTTCAGTTTTTTGTGGAGAAATGTGTTAAGATCAGCACTTTCACAATTTTATATTCTAAAAGAAAATTTGTAAAAATGGCAGTTCAGAAAATTAGGAATGAGAGGACAAATCAAATAATTATCATAAAATGCCATAAGTCTTCATCTTATAGCTAAGAAATACAAGAAATTAAATACATTTAAATTATCATATGCAAGTGAAAATATTTTTAAAAACCCCCAAATAAACAGGTCTGGTTAGTCACTCAATAGAAACTGTCATCTGACCAACATCTTTTGGCAGCATGCTGTGTTAGGGTGATCAATAACAAAATTGGAAAAAGGGGTGATCAATGAATTAGTTACTTCTCTCGCCTTTTTCTGAAAAAATTTGAATTTTCCAAAAAAGGGTGAATGCTCACAGATACAAACTAAATGACCAATTTAGTATAAACTTGCATTGCAAAACCTATTTAGGGTGAATTTTCAAAAAAAACAAAACAAAAGTTTCTTCTAGACATAATAAGGAGTAATTGCTTAAATTTTCAGCCCTCTAGCTCCATTAGGGTGGCCTGTATGCATCATCATACATAGTCAGCCAGACCAACTTGAAAACCAAAGAAACCTATGTTGACAGTTTTGGTTGATGGTTTCTACCAAACAACAACAACAAGCAAAAAACAAAACCCCTATTCATTTTCCCTTTAATGTCACAGGTAGATGTCTGACCTACTGTTACAACAGAACTTGCTTTGTCCGTTCATAAAGGTAAATGCGGCTATCCTTTTCTGGTCAATGCTAAATTTCTCATTCAACAAGCATTTAACAAAACACAAGTGAGGTAGAGGAGGGCTGAACAAGACAAACCTATTGAATTAAAGCCGAACACACTCAATATCCATTTCGAGTAGAATAAATGGGTGCAGGAATAAGGGTGGAAAATCTGGGTATGCTATCAGGTTAAGAGCATAGAGCACTCAAGCACTCAGGTAAGTTGAGACATGGGTAGTGGGAAAATGCACTCCTATATGGTAGAAAAAGTCCTGAACTCAAACTGAGAAGAAATTGATATCTCTCAGCCAAATCACAAAATATAACCCAACTATAATAAACCGTTAGGCCATTCTTTTTTACACCTTAACTCTCCTATAATCCTACTAGTTGCTTTTACATGTTTTTTTTTAACTCTTAAATTCATGGACTGCTTGTAATTGATAGTGAACTTTTCAAAGAATAGAATTAAACATAATGGAACACTATGAATTCAATAGAAAATCTTTGTTAAAATTCAACAAATGGCCAAAGGAAGATAATTCTAAACAAAAGTTATTTCTCCCTTGATAATGGTCAAATTTTTTATTATGAATTTAAAAGTTAATAAATGGAAATCACACTTGACAAGAGAGTACATTAAAATAATTATTAATTCACTAATTTCTGATCAAGCACTGCAATAGTGAAATCTGAAATGATTAAATCTAATTCATAACCCTGTTGAACAACATTTCTTTTATTATTGATGGAGTCCAAGATGGTATAGGAGGTATAATTCTCTTTGTCATTAGATAACATAATAAATCCCAGTAGATGATAGATTAATGACAGTCTTGAAACTGATACATATTCAATATAGAGTGTGCTACCCAAAGGTTTGAGGAATTTGACCTTAAAAAAAATTAAAAAATTACTTGCCCTAACACAGAGTTTCCAGTTTCCTTTGAAGTAGTAGTCCCTTGCTATTTACACACCGGTTCACATGGGATTAGTAACAAGGGTTGACATCATTCATTAGATATTTATTTTTTTCTAAAGATGTAGCTCAATGGTCAAAACATAATGAACCAAAAGGTCAATATTTGAAGTTTTAGTATCAGATAGGTAAAGCTTTATGTACTGTATTGAGTTGATACACATTGTTCAAATTCCACAGATTTTCGGATAGCACTGCATATATATAATTATAGAATTAACATAAAGACTGTTAAGTAAGGATTTCATTTGATATCGAGTTAAGCCCCTTAGATCAGAGAGCGCTTGTTTACTTCCAATACTGATTTTGGAGGAGACGGACATCAGACGTTGTACTTAAAGGAATAACATTTTGTTGATTCTTTCATTCATTATTTAACACTAACAAATAATAGGCTGGGGGCCAGAAGGGTCTACCGTGCCCCCCGCCCCATGATTCTATATTTAGGG
>VCCN01000353.1:7098484-7113630 GCA_006491835.1 Architeuthis dux | reverse complement strand
AAAAAAAATATATATATATATATATTTAGATAAGGGCCTTGTCATCTCATCTTACAGGTGAAGAAATATTAATGAGATTGGTAAGACTTTAGTCACACCCAACCATACAACCTGATAAATGTATACACGAACACCAGTACAACATGTACTAATACAAGAGTAATAAACAGTCACACAGAGAAACACACCATTATTAGTACATAGTTATACATTGGCACACAAACCAATTAATGCATTTACATATATAAAAAGAACTTATTTACATTGGCACACTTTTTGGGGGAACAATAGACCTACTAAAATACCAAACAAACCAAATGCAAATTTTGCAACTGACTGTAGATAATACAGTTCTCGAGAAGCTAAATACAAGGGAGATAACTACCTAGAATTATCTCCTTTGCCATTCTCTAAGCCATGACAGAAGTGAGTTTCAGTCGTGTGCGGAAATAAAGAATGCATACACGTGGAGACTAAGGACGCGATCATTAGTACCACGGGTGTGCTGCTGTAAACATAGCTTTGTCTTCCTTCTTCCAGTCAAAACCTGCTTTTGGTAGCAAGTTACAAATAGTAGTCACTCACTAGCTGAGGACTTTATACTAACAGGCACATATACAGACATGTTTTTTTGAGTTCACATACTTTGCTTCTTATATTATTGTTAATGATTTACATCATGTCAGGGGAAGAGTCCATTGTTTAAAATGGTTGGGAGCTGACTCACAATAAATAGTCACCAAGACTTCTACCCATTGAATCTCATTTTACATCTTTACAACCAAAGAACACCTACTGTTAAAAAATAAAAATAGGAGAAAAACTGGTTTTAACACGTGACCTACAATTTAAAAAAAAAGTGACCTGACACAGAAATAAATACAGAGGAAGTCATTTATTATAATCATGGATAATGTTATCAAATGGTTATTGTTATCAAAATCAGACGGTCCCAAGCACTTTATTTTAAAAAATCTTTTAATTAAAAAATAAATTTCATATTAATTTATTGTGTAAATTTAATAACAACGAATTCATAATAATGTATGTAAATTGTTCCAATTTTTATATCCTTTGCTTAATGTTATCAGCCGGTTATTGTTATCTTAAAGACCCAATCACAAAGTGATCACAATAAGTGGCTTCCTCTGTACAACACTAACAAGGTTAAAGAAAAAAAAATGCAAAATATCAGTCACTGAAAAATAGTTTTAGGAAACGGCTAACAAAGGTGGAAAAAGAAACTCAATCATTTTAAAAACTTCATATATTCATTTTCATAGTTTATTGTTCATATTAGATATTTATTTTTCTCTAAGGAGATAGCTCAATGGTCAAAACATAATGAACCAAAAAGGTCAATATTTGAAGTTTTAGTATGGCAGGTAAAGCTTGATAGCCAATTTAAGAAAGCACTCAGAGAAGGCATACCTCTGTCAATGCCACTTTGTGCAGAGGCGATACCTAATAAAAAATAATTGCTTGGGATTCTTCCCATAACCCTGGTCCAGCGAGCTCAGGATTCGTCCTGTGATCAAGGCTCAGCATGCCCAGGATTCATCCTGTGACAATGTTGAGCATGCCCTAGTGTTCTCGCGACATTGGTTGCGGGTCTAGAGGCATTTTTAGAACTGCCTGCATGTATGTGTGCGGGACCCCACACTAAAATCGACTGTGTGTCAAATCTGCCCTCGTGGGGAGGCAAATAAACAAAACCTCTGTCAATGCCACTAGAAAATCTGAAAATTGAGAACATTGAGATAGCTTGCAGACCGGAAAATAAAATATTATGTGTTTTGGACATTACACACCCTTCCAGTAAATATGAATGAAATTCATTTAGAACTTTTGGAGATATCTTGCTGACAGAAAAGAATGCGAACCAACAATCAAACCAACAGCCAGAGACCAAAAACATACCTCTTTACAACTTTGTTGACAGAGGTAAATTAAAGCTGTCACCATCAAGAGAGTGATTTATAAAACAGAAACCTGACCCATCCAGTTCTGTCAGATAAGCTAATAAATTTGTCCTTCACAATCCCAGGGGACATGGGTGGAGCCCAGATATAGAGTGATATTTAGTGTGTTAATCTTGCATGCCATTGCTAATGAGTTCAGTCCTAACTAGACTCCCATGCAAATCTGGCTTTGTTGGTTTATCCAGTAAATATCTACACCGCCATAGGTAGCAAGCTATAGCCTTATAGAGTCCACAGATGTAATAACCGCTGGTTAACTTCCTTTACAAAGTTGGATAGAGGTTATGAATTCACCCATGTTTGTTTTCTACAAAATACTTCCAAAAGTTCTCAATGAATTCCAATGACATTTTATGGAAGGGTGGACCATGGGAAAAGGAATAATGGATTAAATTGTGGGGTGGATCCAGGAATTCTTTGATTTCGTTAACATAGCGAGACAGGACAATTTTTCAGTTTTTTGGATGTAATAACGCAGTAATGACAGTGTAGTATTATTAGTGGTGTGATACTTTTAAATTAAGTTTGTTTTAATTAAGTTCATCATTGATTTTAATTTGTATGTATGAATATATGTGAGAGATTGAAGACATGTATATGTGTATGTTCAGGGACATATCCATTTGTGTACGCGAATAACATTTTCATACATTAAGGAAACTCTCGATAGACAGCAGGTCATAGGTAAAGTACCAATAGGGATGGTTGCCGGCCCTTTAACCATTACAGAGAGATGATAATAAGTTTATGTTTTTGACACATGAAAAGGACCGAGCCGGAGGCAATACATCAACGATTACTCGTAGAGAAGAAGGGAAATAGATGGAAAGAAATTGATGGGATAAAGTAAATGGGTGTAAGCAGTCAGTCAATGGGCGGTCGTTGGGAGAGAGGGTCGCTGGCTGTGTGTGCCCGTCCAAGGCATATGCGCTCTGTTTTCTAGTTTTATCAAGTGCTGAGAGCAAGGTTGACTAGGCAGTATTTGCTTCTTTAAAGTCAAAACAACTCAGGTGTCCAAAGTATTGTTATTAATAACGATGGGAAACTACTTTCTGAGGTCATTTATGGTTCAACCATGTCCTTATTATTGTTTACTATACAAACTTATAAAAGAATTTAGAGTAAAAGTGTATGCACTGCAGCTTTTTTTTTTTCCTGCCAAGTCATAAAAACTTGTAGAAATAAAGTCCTGGTCTCGACCAGACTTGAGACTTACAAGGAGCATTAAACCGGGTCTTCGTCACTGGGCCTCATACTCTATCAAAGTTGTCTCTTAAGAGACGGGACGCTTTGCCTTTTTTTTAATGTCAGTTCTAAGAGTAAGAGTATAGAAAACTTTCCCTGTGCACTCAGCAGCTAATTGAGTACACTCTAAGCTGTGTGATTAGGGTGGAGGTATTCCTCTAGTAGACTTGCATCCTGCCAAGGGGGCGGTCATAAAAACTTGTAGGAATAAAAGTCCTGGTCTCGACCAGACTTGAAACTTGCAAGGATCACTAAGCTGACGCATGCAACAGAAACCGGGTCTTCGTCACCAGGCTCGATACTCCACTGAGAGTTCTCTCTTAAGAGAAGGGACGCTTTTTACCTTTTTACAGCAGTTTTTTAGTAGTCGTGTGGTGTATATATTTTCAACAATATCGGAACACTAAGTGCAAAAGAACTTCAAAACCAGGGACTTGTGAGTGCTTATCTGAATTTTGTTGTTTTAATCATTGTATATGGTTGATTCAGACTAATTTCCTCGTCTTTGTTGTGTATTTTTCACAACGTTTCAGCCATGTACTCTATGGCCTTCCTCAGGTGTCTGTTCTGGAATGTTGAATCTAGTTTCAGGAGAGCATAAACAACCCCTCACATACATGTCAGTCATGGCTGGTTTTTGCACCTGTTTTTGGGGATTGTCTCCTCCCGACCTCTGTACTGGCCTCGTGACCTGCTGTCGAGCTTTGCACTGTGCTCACCTGACCTGGGGCACACCCACGGAATCCCAAGTTCACAGCCCCGCTCCTTCCTGATCAATGGTTCCCACAAGCTTCTGCTGATTGAGTTAGCCGAGCATAGCATGTGGGCAGATTCTTTCAACTTTCTTATTTGCCAGCGCTTCTCCCTGTCCATTATTTTGACCTCATTCCATCAAGTTCAGTGTGGCCTCTACTTACTTGTGAAGCTATCAAATTCACTATAGGTGGGCGTTAAAATGAATGAATTCTGAATGTAAAAATTAGATTAGTAATTTCTGCTATTGTTAACGTTATTCTGTTTGTGTGGATTGTCATGTAACTTGGCTATTATGCAATTCTACAATAGTTTCTTAACAATTTTACACACCACAAGCTATTAAAATATTTTTTATTATTAAAAATAACATACATAAATATATAAATAAACTATCAAGCTTATATGTAAACCGTGTACATTTAAGATACTGACTGTAGTAATGGATAAAAGATAGGTCTAGTAGTTACTCAATAGAAACCTTCATGTGACTAATGTCTTTTGGCAGCATTCTGTGTTGGGGGTGATCAATTAAAAAAAATGGAAAAAACGGGTGATCAATGAATAAGTTACTCTCGCCTATTGTTGGATTACTAAAAAATCTGAATTTTCAAAAAACATGCACGCTGCAGGACACAATGTATGTTGAACACAGAAAAATATTTGAAAATAAAAATGCACATTTTTTATTTGTCTGTTTGGGAAATGAAAAAGTCATTACGTGTATACATTAGTTATAAATACTGTATAAACACTTCAATGTTTACCCTTTATTTTATTCCCCATCTGTATTTTCTTTGCTTTGCTTCCAGTGACAACCAGCAGACAGCTTCTCTTCCTATTTTATGTAGGAAAGAAAGAAAGAAGACTAAGAACCAACACCACTGCCTCTGCCCTCCCCCCATACCCCTCACTCTGTGTGGTACAGTCGGCTTTCTGAACTTTACTACCCTATCCGACTCGGTCAACCCTTTGATCTCACCGAGCAGAATTCAGGAAAAATTACATGGTTTTTTGCCACCCTTTCTTTCAACCGTTCAGTTTTAATTTTAAATTAAGCGGTACTTCTTTCTATTAGAATAAAAAAATCGGCCTAAAGACTCTCAATCGGCCGATGTCGATTATCTCAAAATGTCAAATATCATCCGGCTGATTAATTGGTCGACCTCTAATGGTGACTGTGCATCAGTGCATTGAATTATGAGTGCCTGGAATTATTACAATTTTGAATATCCCACGGTACCGCTTGGAGCTAACCACAGCGCCCCATGGTGCTGTAGCTTACACTCACGCATATGACAGTATTTTATTTTAAATGCTTATCAGGAATTGTTGTGTATGTTGCTTTATAAATAGCCTAATTTCTCCGTCAAATTTTGTTGGGCTGTGATCACTAAAAAAGGTCTGAATTTTCAAAAAACAAGTGGGCACAAACTACTGATCAATTTAGAATAAACTTACATTGCATACTGAACCTCCTAATAAAAACCAATTATGGGGGGAAATTTTCAAAAACAAGAAAAAAACATTTTCCCTACTCATTGAGGGGAGTGTGTGCACAAGATTTCAAGTTTTTACTATGAACTGTTAGGGTGAAGTCCAGATACATAGAGATACATATAAATGTCAGAACATGTGAATAACCTAAGCAATAAACCATTGTTGTGGGTAGTAGTGATTAATAAAGATTGGAAAGGGAATGAAACAAGGGGATACAAGTCTGCCTTAACTATTTACAGCAAACTTTGAAAGCACCTTTTGAAAAACTCACGGGGGAAAAAAAAAAAAAAAAAAAAAAAAAAAAAAAAAAAAGAAAGAAAAAAAGGGAGTAAACATAGATGGAGAATATTTGAACCATTTACGATTTGCTGATGACATTGCAATAATATCAGAAACATCAGAGGAGTTATAAAATATGCTAAGTGATCTAAGTAGGGAAAGCGTGAAAATAGGGTTAAAGATGAACAGAACTAAGACAAAAGTAATGTTCAACAATAAAGTCTTGAAACCGACTATAAGAACAGAAGATGAAGATTTGGAAGTGGTTAAGGAATACATTTACTTAGGTCAGTTGATAAAGTGAGAGAAAGACCAAGAATGTAAAATAAAACGATGTATGACTATTGGTTAGAAAACATTTAGAAAACAGAGACATATTCAAAAACGCCTTGCCAATATGCTTGAAACGTAAAGTGAATGTATAAAATGAGAAATGAATGTATAATACCAGTATTGACGTACAGATGTGAAACATGGAAACTAACAAAATCACTTGAAAACAAACTCAGAATCACAGAGAGCAATGGAAAGAGCAATGCTAGGAATAACTCCTAGAGATAGAAATAAATCAACATGGATCCGAGAGCAGACTAAAGTAATTAAGCGACAAAAATGGAGATGGGCAAGACACATAGTGTAACGAAATAGACCCAGATCATGTTACCGGTAGCCGTTGCTGGCCAGAGTTGAATTTGTGTTAAACTGCTACGTAACCAAACTAGAGGATCGGATTACCAAAAAAAGCTGTTGAGAATTTGAAAAGAGGGAGGAGCATATGACCATCAGCGGGTATAAAGGCTAGATAGAAACGGTCGGGAGGCAGTTGGGGGTCGAGGGCCTAGACGGCGTCCCTGCCCGTCAGGGTGGGGGTGAAAGCCTGTTAGAAGCAGTGACCAGTGGGAAATTTGAATCCGTAGTAGTAGCAGCCCTGAAAACTGACCAACTCTTTTAGACAACGACATGCAACAGAATTTCCGTACCTTAACAAAATCCGCAGACCAGCCCAGAAATTGACCTGCGTAGTGCGGAAATAAAACCTCAAATTTAAAGTTGAAGATCTGTGGATTTTGTCGTCTTTTCTCTCCACACACGTGGGAGTGTTTTTTGTCCGAAAATGAATTTCCCGCCATAGAAAAATTGGCTCCCGGCAGCAGACCCGGACAGAGAGACATCATCATCGCAGTCCGCAGCCCATGGAGGAAATGATTGTCTATGTCTTTCTATCTCACCCTGACTTTCTCTGAATATTATCATCTCTATTTCACTCTCTCTCTCTCAACATCTCTTTCCCTCACGGCGACCAGAGAAGAAGAAGTTCGATCGCCCGTTATGCTACAATAGCAAGAAGGAAAGATAACAGATGGTGCAAAAAGTTAGTTGATTGGTGCCCAAGGGATAGCAAGACCAGACACGAGATGGAGAGATGATATAAAAAGGTTTGTGGTTAGCACAGTCACAGTCGGCGTGGTAGGATCTGTGAAAGGCTTTTGTCCAGCAGTAGACTTATGATGACTGATGATAATATTCATATAGGAGATCTGACTGTGGGAGATCTTTTAATCAAAGCCTAAAGGAAAAGGATTTGTGTCATTTTCTGATCGAGAGGTTAGCGACATAAAAATGTCATAAAATGTTTTTACGATTAAAAACAAACATTTCTTCAGTGGAACTAGAAAGTCCCTGCAGATACCGTAATAAAAAAAAGCTCAGTTTTTTGTGTGAGCAGACAGGTCAACCCGCTGCACATTGCACATAAACCAAAACTGTGGCCCCCTGACAAGTTGCATTGACAGGCTCTGGTGACAGGTCTGTTAGAAAACTCGATAGAAAATAAATAGGAAATGCGGAGTAGCGTAATGGCTACAGGCACAAAAAAGTTTCAGCCAAGGCTGGTTGTGCTCAATTTGCACTAATGCCTTTGGGGAAAGGCATGTATCTACTTCTCCAGCTATGGATAAATAACAGGGCAGTTGAAGCTCTTTGGCTCTTTACAGTCAAAGAGCATTAGCATTTGACCCAGAAATAAATGCAGCTAAGCTGATTTTTTCAGGATAGTTCCCTGATATAGTGAGGAACAACATATTAAAAGTCCCCAGGTTTCCTCTTTGTGCTTTTCCAATATGGCCGCCAAATCCTTAAAAATGCCCATTACTTGTTAATTATTTATCCTAGACAAGGTTTTTCAATGGTTTTTAGTACTATCAGGTGTGCTTGATAACATAAAAAGTTTACCACAATCTGACCACTTGTAGGTTTTCAAGATGTCCGCCAGCCAAATCCTTAAAAAAAAATGCTCATTACTCATTCATTACGTATCCTAGACAAGGTTTTTGAATGGTATTTTGTAGTATCAAGTGTGTTTAATATA
This sequence comes from Architeuthis dux, assembly GCA_006491835.1. Taxonomy (NCBI): domain Eukaryota; kingdom Metazoa; phylum Mollusca; class Cephalopoda; order Oegopsida; family Architeuthidae; genus Architeuthis; species Architeuthis dux. Next base: position 7,105,503 of record VCCN01000353.1, on the reverse strand, counting down.
ACATAATAGTCTGGCACTTTTCAGACCTAATGCTCTTGGACTATTAAGGCAGTCCATCTAAGAAAAGGTTGCTCTGATAGAAAAACCGTTAGGCATGGGGCTAGCAACTCCACTTGGTAAAAAACCTACTTACTATTGAAAATGCAAAGGTGGTCCTATGCTCCACAAGAGAGTCTACAGGAATAAAAAAAAAGTCAGAATAAAACCCATTTTTCAAGTTTGAAATCCAATTCCTTATTTCTTCTGTGTGTTTCTTTGAATCCAAAAATATAGACTATACTGGATTATTGAAACCAGAACTTTTGTTATATAGCCGACTTGGAGCAAAAGGAAGACTTGAAACTTGGTTTATAAAAATATGATGATATATTTTTATTGCATCAGATACATCATGCCATAGCGGAGAATGAAGAGCGAGAGACAGACTTTTCTTAATAGGGACATTGGTCTTGTGTTAGGTGCTCTCTCTCTCCCTTTCTGAGGGCACCGTGTCACTTTTATGGGGTTCAAACGCCAACGCTGGTTTTCCAGCCACCACCTGCCATTCAGGGTTCAGTCAATAACCTATTTATGACGTTTGAACACCTGGTGTGTCTTCCAGTCCCTGACACCTGCAGTTTGGGTTTTGGTCGATATCCTGTTTATGACTTTCAACACGTGTGGGGGTCAAATCTGTGACCCCCGCCCACAGCTGCCTAAATATCTAACATTTTAAACCTATTGCTTGACTGATGCCCACTGGAACAGCTGTGAAATGAGTATATGTGGGTGAGAAATTACACGTGCATGTGCATATATTATCACAGACCTGAATGTATTACTTCTTGGGTGAAAGGTGAAGTTAGTTTTGTGCTACTAGGAACAAATTATTTGATAGATGGGTTGTCTTTTAAATGAATATTAGAAGAAACTTATGTAGCAGACATTTAGCAGAGATTTATTTAAAGTCTATTTTGTGATGTAAAAGTCATATTTTACAGTCAATAAATATCTAAGCTAGACCACTAGGATTTAAAACTAATCAGTTACACCTGAAATTAGCTGCCTTACTTTTTTTCTTCATTGATAAAAGAAGGATTGATTGATTATTTTATTTATAGTTACTTCTCTTGCCTTTTCTTGAGTAAAAATAGCTTTGAGAAACATAAAAACAATCAATCGATTGTTTTAAAGTTTTTGTAAAAGTTATGCATAATACTGACAAGTATCAAATTTGGTACCCCAGTAGTTTCCCATTCAAATGGCTTCATTTTACCTGATCTGGCAGTTCAATCAAGCTGAAATTTTCAGGGTTGAATTTTCTCAAGAAAAGTTATCACCTACTGAAATGTCATCAAAATCTAAAATGGTGCCAATGGGGACTTAAGAAATATTAGGTGATTTGATATGGAATGACCTGTATATATATATAAGCTGTGCCTGTCATACTTATGGTATCCATAGATTCCATCAGCTGAACCTGTTGTTGTACACTTATGACAACCATCAGCGAGGCTAAGTATATAAGATAAAGAATCACACACAACACAAATGCACCTGTTAGGCTAGACATAAAACCTTGTTTCAAATGTTATCTTTGTACAGATCTCATTAGAAACAGTCAACCAAAACTGTCAACATAGGTTTCTTCAGTTTTTAAGTTGTTCTGACTATCTATGTATCATTTGTACAGGCTGCACCAAAGTTTTGAAATTCCCCCTAAATAGGTTTTAGTGTGTGTGTGTGCAGGGGGGGGGGTCCAATTTGCAATGTAAGTTTTTGTTAAATTGGTCCCTTAATTTGTGTCTGGCAGCATTCATGCTTGTTTTTTTTTGAAAATTCAGGCTTTTTTTTTCAGTGATCACTGCTCACAAAAAAGATGAGTGAAGTAACTTATTCATTGATCACTTTTTTTCCAATTTTTTAAATTGATCACCCCCAACATTGCATGCTGCCGAAAGACATTGGTCATGCGATGGTTTCTATTGAATGACTAACCAGACTTGTTGCTTTTTTCTTTTCTTTTGCTTCTTTTTGGCAGTTTTTTTTTAGACTGCAATTTATTCTTGAGCTCCCTGGGGGATTTTTCAAGAGCAATAAGACAAAATTTGTCAGCTGGTTTCTGTATGATGCATAGTGTACTTCTTCTCATGCTATAAACCTGAAGGTTAGCCCACAGATCCCTGGTTAGATTTTAGGCTCCCTGATCTTTATCTTCAATGGCACTGATGAATTCATTTCAAATCATCTCATCACTCAAATAAGACATTCATGATGATAGGCATTTTTTTTTATAGAGCGGAGATAAAAACTTACAAGAGTTCTTTTTAATCAAAACAAAAACGTTTTATATCACCTCAGGGGAGCCTGACATGATGGAATTTTCATTAGGAAAAAAAAAAAAAAAATAAATATCACGCTTGAATCCTCATTGATATAATTGCTTATGATGGGTTTATTCAATGAATTATTTGGTCTAGTAACCTAATTGTTGTTAATTTCATCAGTGCTTCAGCTGATGAATTCTCCAGCCTTCCTCAGGAATATGTTGCATTTAGTAATACAACAATAATAATGGACTGGTCAAAGTACGGTCAAATTGCGTTGGACACACCAGTTCTCGTAAAATCACTGAAGTTAAGCAACATCAAGCCCGGTCATTACCTAGATGGGTGACTGTCTTGGAATACCAGGTGCCGTAAGCAAGGAGTTGTGCCCACCCAATGACAGTAGCGATAAGTTGAGCCTAGGGTGGCCTCCAGCTGGGTTTGTTTCCCAGTGTAGCATAGCGGTCCTGGTAGGGGGATAAGTAAGAGAGATAGAGCATTCTGCGTGGTAGTAAAAAAAAAAAGCAAGTGGTTTGAATGAATTTGGCTTAGAAAGGTCTCCCCTAAATATAGGTCATCTGGGGGTGGCAGAGCTTTGGACAACGTGTGGATTTGTTGTGTGCTGATTGGCTGAGTGGAAGCAAAGGGAAACTTTTTAATTTTTCTTTTTTTTTGGGGGGGGGGGTTCAGTTGGAAGTTAGCCACTGACCACGATGATGGAAGGTCTTACACCGTACAGCTACTAGTATGTTGAGTGATAGTTGACAAAGGGACGGGAAAATGATGGGCGACCACATTTTCAGAGGTGACCTGAAGATCTGGCGGACTCTAACAAGAACCAACGACTGCCGTCCACGTCTTGTCCGGGACCAGAGTTTTCACCCGAGTAATTTGATAGTGCACCACATTGGTAAACCAGTATGAGCGAAGAAGATATGGACTCACAAAAAAAACAAATCAATTACACACATACACAAAGTTTTCCGCACACATGCACGCGCACACACACACACACACACACACACACACACAGATACGGATTGCGCTATGTATGAATTTGTGTTCCACATTTTTTTTATTTTTCATTGAAGGAAATGGACCCTGTCAAGGTTGACTATGGTGGTAACAGCTGAGTAGGTAAGGTAGTTATGGGAGAGTGGTTTTCCCAAGTGTTCACTTACCCACTCTCTTTCCGCTGATAGCTTCGAGACGGGACTGGTTTGTGGATCAATCATGGTATTGAATTCTGTTTTTCTGTTAAAATTCTAACGAGTGGTTTCTTTACTGAAGGACTGACAGTGATTGTAGCAGTTCAAATCAAGGCGCCCTGGTTTTCTTCCTACCACTCTACCCCACCCTGATGGGTGGGAGTGAAGCTCTTCGCTTGTTGACCCCTTCACTTAGTCTCCTCCCAACTGACTAACTGCTGACCGATTTGAAATCACAGCCACCCTTAAACCACTCTGGTTGGTCGAATGCATTTTCTTTGTTGTGACTTCCGTGTGACCTGGTCAACAGTTTTACCAAAATCCTAGCCCAGAGAACATGATATGGCATTTTGGTGCAAGTGCCAATACTATCACCCTAAATCCAAGTCTTCCAATAAGCGAACACATGAACACACAACCAGAGTGTATTTCATTACAGATTAAAGCAAAAATTTACTTACCTGCTTTCCCTTTTGAGATGAGATTTTTTGCCCGGAGTACTGCAAAGAGAAAACAAAAATGTCAATTCATTATCTTGGTATTATTTAATAAAAACAGAAAGTTTATTTAAAAAAATAATAATTAAAAACTCGTTGGACTTGTGGTGTCGTATATATTTTACTTTAAAACCTTCCCCTAAGTCCATTGAGTGGTCATGCCAAATTTGGTGGGGCGAATCAGACTTTTAGTATTATATAGAAATAGATGTGAATCAGATCATTATTATCGGGGTGACAGTGAATGTAGCCCCCACAATTCTTTTCTTTTGCATATGTGAATTTTGCACACATATACAGTTTATTTGGGTCCCAGTGGTACCATTTTAGGCACTGGGTAAAATCAAAAGTTTTTTTAAAAAAGTGATTCAACCAAAAATCAACTATTGAAAAATATAATAGATATAAGTCATTGTATTTAAGGACTAGCATAAAAAGCCTTCCTGGATTTCTCATACAATGATAACCACACCCAGAAATAAATTACATTTTAGTCAATGACCTTCTGTCAGTCATTTTAATGTGGCTTTCCATGAAGTCATAAATAAAACCAACCTCAGATTTATAATTAGGTATTATTTATACAATGGTTTTAAGTTGTTTAAATTTCTTAGATAAAAAATTTCTTCTCAGCAAGAGTAGCAAATGCATGGAACAGCCTACGTGAAAAGACGGTCACATCAGAGAATATCAGTATTTGTAAAAATAATCATTATTCTGATATCGGACATATCAAATTTAACTACCATGTTTCTTTGTTTAATACCAGCCCAACTACACTGCCTTAATGACAGTTAACTGCTGTCAAAAAAATGACTATTTCATGTATATATTCAAGTATATAAAGCATTTTCATTGTTAATTTTTGAGGAGTTTTAAAATAAGTAAAAACTAATCAAAATTAATAATAAAAATGATCTTTGAAGTCATCATGTAAAATAACCCGATTCATTCAATTTTTAAGATGAACAATATATCAAGTTGAAGTTGTTTTCGTTTAAAAATACAGCAAAAAGTAACAAGTCTTTATCATAAAACCTACAAGCAAGCTGTTACTTGAAGAAAGAAATCAACTAAAAACAACAAAAAACAACAAAGAAAAAACAAAACAATTCTACTTAGTCACACAATAGAAACCACCGTGTTGGAAGTGATCAACTTTTGTTGGGTGGTAATCACTAAAAAGTCTGGATCCGGACACAAACTAAGGGACCAATTTAGCATAAACTTACATTGTAAGTTGAACCCTGCACTTAAAATTTATTGGGGTGGGGGGGATTTAAAAAAAAAAAAAAAAAGAAAAGTTTTTTCTAGACAAAATATGGAGTAAATGTATAAATTTTCAGCACTCTAGCTCCATTGGTGTGGCCTGTACACACGACACATACATAGCCAGACCGGCAGAACCACTTAGAAACTGAAGAAACCTATGTCGACAGTTTTGGTTGACTGTTTCTAATAAAACTTTCTCGTTTAGGAATGCTGGAATTGTTTTTGCTTTCTTCATGTAACAGGTGAGATCATGCAGAAAAGTCAATTGATCAAATATATCCTGCAAAAAAGCCTCAGGAAAATCTAAGAAGATCATGTACACGATTGTCAACATGGTTAGGTTTTATCAAAAGGAGTAAGCACACTCCTTTTTGAAAAACAAATCTGGTTTTATTATGAGACACTCTTCAACTAGTTGGTTTATCCACTTCTTAGAGACAAACCTCAGTCTCAAATTCAATGAGAGATAGAAAGAGTAGACACTGAATTTGATAGAAAAGCCTTTGGGTAAACACCATTTCCCTAGAACTAACACTGCAGGGTTTAAATAATGGATGAAAATGATCCTTTTATTTGAATATAGAGGCGGAATTGTTGGCAGACCAGTGTAATAGAATTTATCTAAAATTAAAATCAAGACATTATTTACATATGAAAGGATTACTGTGCATGCCCCAGTCAGGTCATCAGATACAAAAGTGTCAGGGATCAAGGAAGTTAAATATCAGCTGAAAATAAGTATATGATATCAATAACATTCATTTAGTTCAGCGGTTCTGAACCCTCTTTGTGTTAATTTACCCTTTCGACAAGTTCACTCGTCAAGATTTACCACTTCCATAAAATTGTTTTAGAGTTAACACAGTTGAATGTAATAATGGAAGGATCTTTAAGCATGTTATTGCTAGATAAATCTCTAAACTAAGGCATTGATTTGTTTTAATTATTCGAATTAATAGATATAGAATTTTAATTATCAGGATGCGTAGTTGCTAGTTTGTCCGGGCCAAAATTTAACCCTTACAACCAAGAAATTTACCCTCTGGTGTAAATTTACCTCAGGTTAAGAAGTACTGATTTACTAGAGGTATTAGAAATTTATTGTATCTCCCTTCCAAAAGATTATTTCCCCCATCTTAGAAATATATTCTAGGGTTAAAAATACAAACTTTTCCATTGGTCAAAATTCAATCAATAGGAAGCCCCTAAAAAAGGGTCATGTGACCAACAACCTTAAGAGCTGCTGGATAATTTTCCCCAGAACTCAACCTCTTTTTCACATGCCACTTGAAGTGTCCAAATCACTGTGGGATTCTCTGCCCGTTGCCAGTATTCTCCAATAGATGATAATTTGTAAATTATCCTTTGCATGGGGAGGTGTTCTATTACTTTGAGGATGGACACTTATCCTCCCAACAATTTAGTGATTTTAAAAAGGCGTTTAATCATTATAATTTAAAAATCTAAAAATAAACATAACAGATACTACACTTTGTACTTAAGATTTTTTTAAATTCAAGGAAAGATGATTTTTTGCTGCACTTTGAATATATCTCATGTCTTTCACTGCATAATTAAAAAATTAGCTGTTATCTTTGAATGATTTTAAAAAAGGGCAGCTTTTACTCATATATTCAATATTAAATACGTGGAGAAAAAAAATCATTACTCAGTGGGAACTTGAAACTTGTACTACTGCTGTATAGTGGGGTGTCCTGGACTTGGATAGAAAGGAA
>VCCN01000353.1:7068145-7082256 GCA_006491835.1 Architeuthis dux | reverse complement strand
TGATTCCTAATTTCCCTTGGAATGCTAGTTCCTTTTTCTTTCAATGACTTATGCTGAAATCTTTCTTTCCTACAATTCTTTTCAGATCTTTCTCTTCCTGTTTGGTAAGAGATGGCTTTCCTGGAGTAGGAACCTAAATGAACCTGCTATTTTAGGATTACATGTGTTTTATCAACCGGTCATTGATTCATACTGAAATAATGTATTTTATTCTTTTGTGAACATAGCTTTGCATTCTATTTGCTTTATAAACCTGTCGTTGATAAATATTGAAACATTGTAATTAATCTTTAGTGAACAATCATTCTTTTCACAAGAGACACACACATGTATTAATAGAAGTACATTTACAAGGATTGAAGATACTTAAAAACAAGTGTGCTAATTAGTTAAAAAAAAACTTTTCTCCCATGCCCTTTTTTGCACCTGTGTAGTAGAAGTGTTGAAATTACATATACAACAGTCCTTCAGAGAAACAACTGGAAGTTGTCGCTTCCGAGTCCCAAAATCATACTGATATAAAAATCAGCTAGTTTTATTACAATTCAAGTCATTGCCTGCTCCAGACGACCAGAATAGTGTTGACAAAAATTAAATTGGTGCCCAGTCACCACACACATTTGCAACATCACGATCCCAACACCTAAACTGATTTTTAAACCAATAGCAAGCAAAAAAAACAAACCAGGCTCTGGTGAGCCTATTTTAGGGTTCACCAGACAAAAAAACACAAAAAAAAACTCAAACTTGACATCCTTCGTCAGTGACATGCAAAAATCATTGCCAGACTGTCCACCTCTTTTGCTATGAGAGAAACTTTTACTGCACCATGAGTGTGCCCAACAAAGGACCCTCAACAAGACTTTTCACCAAGTCCTCAGCACAAACTGAGAAAAATTTCAATTGGAAACTTTGCAGCTTTTTTTCTCATTTTAAAAATCTACCTTCAACTTACAAGTCTTTGCCAAGAATTAACGGTGCTCATATTTCAATGCAGAAACCAATTAAGAAAAATTTACTTTAACCCTTATACACAACTGCAAAACTTTTGAACAATTTCTTCAAAAAGAACTTTTCTGTAATCCTGACTTTACAGATATTTTGCATTGTGTATGAACTTGTTCTTTTTACTGTTCACAAAGTTAATTCCATCTAGAAAGTAGATGACTACATCTATCTAGGACAATGAATCTCCATAAAATCCTCAAAAGAAGAAGAAATCAAGCAAAGAATCACTCTAGGTTGGCAAGCATTGGTAGAGCAAGCTCAACCTTCGAGAACAAGAAAATCCCATTAGTCATAAAAAGAAGGGTCCAATGCATCCTCCCATTTGTCACCAATGGAGCTGAAACATGGAACCGAACCAAAAGATTGACCCCCAAACCTAGAACCATGCAACGTGCACAGGAGAGAATCATGCTCAACATCACATAGGGAGATCACAAGACAGCACATTATAATAGAAAACAAACAGAGGTCAGAGATATAGAACCCATTAAAAAACTTAAATGGCAATGGGCTGGTCATGTTGCCAGAATGTCAGACAACCGCTTGACATCATGACTCACAACATGGATCCCCAGAGATCATATGCAAAACTGTGGCTGTCAAACAAATAAGATGGCATGACAAACTAGACAAGTTCAGAAAGTATTGGCTCTGCGATGCCCATGCCAGAGAGGTATAGCGAATCTTGGGGAGGTCTATGTCCAATGATGGATGCTAAAAGGTTGATGGTGATGAAGAACATTTCAATTAATTTGCATTAATTTCTTTTATGAAAACAAATTTAAACTGTAAAATATATTTGCTCACACAAAATTTGTATGAACTCTTTTCATTGCTATTAAAAAATACTATTTGTACTTTTCTTCTCTGGTGTCTTCTAGCACCAATAAAACTTGTTTGTTTAACATTCTTCAGCTTTATCACTCCTTTCCCCCTTTGGTGTCTCACCATCAGCCTGCACAAGCCACATTTCAATGGATTACAAGGAGGGTAAAGGAGATGTGTCTGCAATAAAATTTAACAAGGCCTCAAAAGTGGATATTCGAGCACAAAGATGAGTATCTTACAACAACAATGGTGACCCCTTTTCAGGGTTGCCGATCTAGCTCCTTTTTAGTGCATTTAGCTCCTATAAATCTGCATCTAGCTATTAGATAAAGTGAAAAGGAGCTAAATTAGGAGCTAACTATTTAAAATATATTTTCTCTGTTATGAAATAATTTATGATGTAATTAATGAATATTAGGTAAGAAAAATCGAAATTATGTGTAAAACACCATGTAAATTATACAGGGTGGGTGAGAATTAAATCCTTATTAGAAATTATATATAACTTTTGTATATCCGTGAATCTTTTCACTGGGATTAACCAAGGAATCAAAATAATTTCCAGTGGGGAGTTTCTTTTCATCCATCCTGTATGATAATTGATTGCAAATTGAAGAAACTTTATATTTCAGTCATATCAAGTAAGTCTTTTGACTGTTTTTAGTTGCAGTTTTCTGGACAAGTGGGCGACAATATAGGCAGAAAATTTTGGGGTCCACTACCCAACCATCTTATATAACAAAGCGTTCTATACAGTGGTGCAGCAAGGGTTCTTGGTGCCTGGGGGCAAAAATCAAAGTTGTGACTTTTCTTTCTACCCGGAAAATCAAAATTGTGACTTTTCTCCCTATTATGTTTTTTTAGGTAGCACATTGTAAGCTATATTGTGACTTTTGTTCCTCTTTCATCTGACTTTTATTCCAGGATTCTTTTTAACATATATTGTAGACTTTGCACCCCTTCACACTTGCACCCGAGGGTGATTGCCCCCTCTAACCATGCCACTGGCTCTATATCTAGGGACACCTATATTTAGCTCCTTTTTCTTGCAGATCTAGCTCTAAAATCTATGTTCGAGTTCATAACCCTGCCCCTTTTATAGCTAATACCTTTGAGCTTACAGAAGTAATCAGTGAGAAACTCATTCCTTCATCTGATGGCTCCTTAGGTGTGGCCTACAAACCCTGGTTGCTCACTACATCACCATTCTGAAATCAGAACCTGACAGAACCCCATTATTAAGTGTTCAACTAACAATGAATTTATCATAAAGTCACACAAAAGGCAGGGATGTCAGTCCTTAGTAACTGTAGAGCTGTTTTGAACAGATGTAAGAGAAAGGGTCTAGTTAGGTGAATGGGCTTGGCTTGATCTTGAATATAAAGAGGTCAGGTGAGCGGATTAAGATGGCTGAAAGTGCACAAGAAGAAATAAATGAATAAATAAAAAAGGTTAATAACTTTGGAATGCAGTTATCTAATTATGATGATGATATGGTTGAACCCAAAGGCTATCAGGTAATAAGTGGGTTTTCTTAAAAAAGTAGGTCTTTTGCTAACAACAACAAAAACACCAGGAGTTTCTTTTGGGGGTTTCGTTCCTTCAATTTGCATTACTTTTTTCCCTTGCAATTCCACTCTTCAATTTTGACTCATTTTTTCTTTGCTTTACAATTTTGTTTTATCCATTTCTTCTTTATCTCAATTAGTGAAAATAGGTTTCTTCATTTTTTAAGTGATTCTGGCTGGTTAGCTATCTATGTAAGTGCCAATGGAGCTAAAGAGCTGAAAATTTAAACATTCACTCCTTATTATGTCTAGAAAAATATTTTAAAATGTTTTTAGTGAGGGGGTTCGATTTACAATGTAAGTTTTTGCTAAATAGTCACTCAATAGAAACCATTGTGTGACCAACGTCTTTTGTTGGGGGTGATCAATTAAAATCTGGAAAAAGGGGTGTTCAATGAATCAGTTACTTCTCTCGCCTTTTGTTAGACACTAAAAAGTCTGAATTTAAAAAAACAAAAAAAAACAAAAAATAAAAAAACAAGCGTGAATGCAGCTGGACACAAATTAGGGACCAATTTAGCATACACTTACATTGTAAATTGACCCCCCCCCAACACACACACACACACACACATTAAAAACCTATTTTGGGGAGGTATGTTCAGCCCTCTAGCTCTATTGGTGTGGCTATGTATGTGTGATACATACATACATACATAGCCAGCCTCATGGACCAGCTTAAAAACTGAAGAAACCTATGTTGACAGTTTTTGGTTGACGGTTTCTAATAATTTGTCCCTTAGTTTGTGTCCGGCAGCATTCATGCTTGGTTTTTGAAAATTCAGACTTTTCTAATGGTCACTGCCCAACAAAAGGAGAGAAAATCAACTTATTCATTGATTACCCCTTTTTCCAATTGTTTTAACTGATCACCCCAACAAGGCATACTGCCAAAAGACATTGGTCACTTGACAGTTTCTATTGAGTGACTAACCTATTTCTTTTGTTTTCTTCTCCCTCTCCACATTTTTCTTCTTTCCCCCTTATCATTTGTCCTTCTCTACCCTTTCTTAAACTTTTTACCCTTTCTTTTTACCCTAAAATTCCCTAACCCCCTCCACCTCATTCTTTATGTCCCTCTCACATTTCTCCATTTATAATTCTTTTAGCTTTCTTTCTTCCTTCTTTCTTTCCCTATCCCCCCCCCCCTTTACTATTCCCCTGCTCCCAAGTATTTGTTCTGGTCAAGGGGCATACTCACATTATTCTACACAAGAAAAATCTTTGTTATACCTTTGAAGCACCCCTTAAAAAGGCTGAAATAGGGTAATCCCTAACCACAAGGGATCTTTATCATCTTGTACACCCACTCACTATGAACACAATCTCCTCTTTATATTATTTAATATCAAGTCTCTCAGGTCGTTACCATGAACTGCACTGATTTCACATGGTTTCATTTTCATCAATCAATTGCGGACTTCCTACTTTTTTCTTTTCAAGTCCTAACCTATTTCCATAGCATAACACACCTTTGTTGTCTCTCCGATAAACCTAAAATATCCAATTAACCCCTTCTACCATAAAAAAAAAGGACACTGAAACTATTTTTTTCTTGGTTAACTTAAGCTTTTACAATTGTCAATGGAATAATTGTGTACCTACAGACTAGTTAAAATGGACTGTATATGAGATTATATATACATATATACACACACACATATTATATATATATATATATATATATAAAGTTTTTATAGCTTCCACTACTAACGATATTACTAAGAAAAACAAATTTTATTTACTTCTCGGAGCATCGATGTGACCACGTGTTCGTCAATGTAGTCCGTGTCTTACAAGCCTCATTTCCCATCCTTTACCGCCGTTACCTTTTTCTAAAATTCTATTGACACACATCTTCCCTAGAAGGAAATATATATTAATTTTACAAAGATGAAGAAATAATTTTCCGGCTACTAGAAAAAGGTACTCAGAAAGGCAATATTTTTACACTGAAAGTATAAGTGTATTTAACTCAGATATCTATCTAAGGTACAATCATTTTTATGAATACCCTGTAAAAAATACATTAGGGAGCAGGGGGTATTCAGGATTTTGAGCAGGGCGTCCAAATGGAAAAAAAAAATTTTTTTTACAAATAAATGTATGAAAAAGAAACTTGAAATGTTTTTATGGTAAATTTATGACTACTTTGGATTATTTGGTTCTTTTAATTTTTTTTATTTATACAATTTCTTTATCTAGATATTTAAAAATAATGAATTGTGCTTTGCCGAAGCAGGGGGCCAGTTCACCATGACCCACTTCCTCCTGGATCCGAGCTGGAGGAGTATTATTAACTTTTACTTATTTCTTTCATCTTATTTCTCTTGCTTTTTAATGCAACTCTACCTATAATTTTGTTTATATGTATGTGTATTATTTCCATTAACTTTTCTTTTTTTTAAAAAAGAATTTTTTTTAAAACGGACAACTCTGTCTGTTCCCACAGTCATTATGGAGAATGTATTGCCACGGACGACTGCCATCGACACACGCTGTTCGTCATAGCTATGGAGCCTATTTGGCGAATGAGCTTCAATGTGGCCTATCAAGCCAGACATTTCAACCACAACAAACTTGTACCTATCAGTCAGTGAGCAATATTTGGCTCCTCGGTTGTTAGAACATTTTATTTTAGTGTGAAAAAAAAAGAAGTATACAATGTATATACAAGCACACATCATAATCATATTTACACAATATCTACAGCCTTAAACGTTTGTGTTGGTGTAATAAACATCATAATTTGCATCTGTTGATGGCACTATATATTCCGGTAATCCATTCCAAAGTTTCACCACTCTATTGTTAAAAAAGAATTTTCTGATATTCAATCTACTTCTACCGTATATGTGGCCTCTCAGTCCCTTGTACCCCCTTCTAGTAAAAATTACATCAGGGTTTACTAATTCTAAACCACACATAATCTTAAATATTTCTATTAAGTCTTCCCAATCCCTCCTATCTTCTAATGATGTTAACCCTAACACTTTTAGCCTATCCTCATAACTCATACTTTTTAATTCCGGTACTAACTTAGTTGCTCGTCTCTGGACTTTTGTTACTAAGCAAGAAGCATTGGAAAGCTGCCAGGCACAGTTTCTTTATTTCCGATCCATGCTAACTAATGACAAACTAAACTAATCTTTTTTCAAAATATTATACATATAATAGCCCTAATTTTGTCACTTATGCTGGCCTTAATTGCTGACCACTGACAATCTTTTTCCTAATTACCTCGGCCAACAAAGTTGGAAGGGGTATATGTATTCACTAGCGTCTGTATGTGTCTGTCCATACAAATCTCAAAAAGTTCAATGAATTTCAATGACATTATGTGGAAGAGTGGGTGAAAACTCAGAGAGAGTAGAAAAAGAGGAGTGAGAGACCAAGACTAGCTGTCCAAGGCTAGAACTTGTGTTCATGGCCTCGCCACACCCTCCAAAGGGGGCATGGTCAGTCGAACAGTGTTTTGAGAGCTGCACATCTTTTTGACGTGAAGTGTAAACATATGAGATAGATGTGACTTAGAGTTTAAAAGAGAAACAGTAGCAGCTATACTTTGTTTGACAACTCAAAATTCAACAATATTCTGGATGAGAACTTTAACCTACAAAGAGAGTTAACAGTAGATTTCGTAGTAACACATTTCTTACGGTGCAGATTCCCAGAGCGTCGCTACGAGTAAAGTTGAATAAAATGAACATAATATTTTAAAACGGACTTAGTTTTCCTCAATGAACCAGTTGACTTTCATATCAGTTCCTTTCAGCAAAAGCCACAGCACACGAACAAAGAATGAACATCAAACGATATCTGACCAGTTCCAACTATACACACGAGTGCAAGATACAACCAGCGCCGAAAGCAAACAAGGAGTATATACACCCGTTATGTAACACTGACGCAGTTCTGGAGAGATCAAAAACATCAACAACACCCCATAGCATAACGTGTCTATCCACACAAATCTCCAAAAGTTCTCAATGAATTTCAATGACATTTTGTGGGCTAAGGATGAATTAATTAAAGTTTGGGGGAGATCCAGAATCTATTTTACAATTACCTTTCCTGCATCCTAGCTATATATGAACTGATCCTAATTCAGTTTTTAGTGACAATGGAAATTGCAGAGGTATGCACTCTCTGAGTGATTTCTAGTTTTCACAATATACAGATCAAGTACCAAAACTTGCTTAAACAAATTTTAGGTAAAACTAACTAAATAAAATGCAGGGTGTCCCTAAAGTCTGGACACAGGAAATATCACTATTTATAACTATATTGTTTCTCCTCTTTCACCAGACCGTAACCCCCTTGACTTCTTTTTCTGGGGTATGCTAAAGGAGAAGGTGTACTCAATGAAAATTAAAGATACAAGACACCTGAGGGAACGCATCATAAATGAATGTGCTCAAATTGCCGGAAATTTGGAGTTAATGCATTGGGTTCATGTGAATCTCGTAAAGCGCATTGAACTTTGCATCACAAATGGTGGAAAACACATTGAAGATGTTATTTATTAACATTTCAATTAAAGAAAATGTTCAAATTTTTTTTATTGAAAATATGCATTTTACCTATGTGTCCAGACTTTAGGGACACCCTGTACAAAACACAAATAAATAAATATTGCAAAATTTGGTGTTTAATCAAATCTTTTCTTCTACCAATAGAAATTTAGTTAGTACAGAAAATGACTGAAGCTAAATGTTAGAGTGGTGGAGTTGCAGTAAAGTCAGTGGACAGTGATAAGAAAATCCGAAACCTTGCCTACACATACTGGGTTCAAATGCAGTCTGTGCTAAAATACAACCATAATTATTGTTCCATTCCATTCCCTCACCTCCAAATTTGCTGTGTCACTGTATATGTAATCATTAGAGTGAATGAAAATATTTCTTTAATAAATCTTATGGATCACATAAACAGCTAGTATAAAATGATGGGAAAAAAGTGAAAAGAAAAGATTCTGTTCATCTTTATATTATTTTACAATGGGCAATTTTCGGTTGAACCACTTCTTTTTTTGAATTCTTGAATCTACCCAGTTCCCAAATAAGCTGTATGTGTGTGCAAAATTCACATATGGTTTCCCCTATTTTTACGGGCTTGAGAAATTGCGTAGTTTGATTTTAAATATATATAGTATGTTTTTAGATTATATTTCAGATTATTTTCTGGAGAATATAGATTTTGTAAAGATTTTTTTCCTCAATTTTGTATTAAAAAAAAAAAAAAAAAAAAAAAAAAAGAAGTTTGGCAGCCATGGTCCTGTCCGGCAGTACCATAGAATGAACAATAGACATTTAGTATTTGTTAGTAATTTCATTTAATTTAATGTTACATTTTTAATGAGATGGATGAGCTTGGCTTTTTCCAG
This sequence comes from Architeuthis dux, assembly GCA_006491835.1. Taxonomy (NCBI): domain Eukaryota; kingdom Metazoa; phylum Mollusca; class Cephalopoda; order Oegopsida; family Architeuthidae; genus Architeuthis; species Architeuthis dux. The sequence continues at coordinate 7,073,466 of VCCN01000353.1, read as the reverse complement.
TAAGTAACTCAATTCTGAGCACAGTTTCAGGGAGACACATCCGCATGTCATTCTCAATTGACAACTGGAATTTTGCTTATACTAAAAAACTTATACTTATACTTATACTTTTTTAAATAGAGCAATATTGACTCCATTGTAAAATAATATATACAACGCCACCAGTTCAGCTATGGTTTTAGGTTTTCTTATCAGACAGTTTTTCATTTTCATTAAATTTGAATACCAATTTACTACATCACCTGCAAATCTGAATCTACAGAAATTAACAGGCTCACATTACCAGGTGAGTTCACAATGAAACTTTATTACAGGAAGTCACAAAGACACAATATGAATTCATTGCTAAAGCTCTTTCACAGAATAAAAAAAAATGGAAATAACATTTCTACAAAGACCAAATCATGAATAAAGTGCATAAGAAAATATCGGCTATATTATAAAAAAGAGAAAAAAAAAGAAAAGAAAAGGTGCATAGGCTGCTATTGACTTTTGGAAATTATGAGAAAAAGTGGTCGATTGCAATCGGAATGATCTTGGTGGCTCTCCTCTGAACACTTTCTATGGTATCCGAGTTGTATATATAATGCATATGTGTATAATTCTATTTGATACAATGACTGTTGGTCAAGGGAGACAAAATTTGGAGCCATATATCAGTGATTGTCATATTTTACATTGAAGGTAAAGTTTTATACTTGTGTCGTTTTTTTGGCACTATTATTGTAAAACTCAATCACACAGCAAAAACAAAATATTACTATTATTAGCAATGATATTAGTACTACTATAACAACAATAAATAAACGTTGACAATATCTATTACCCATCAGCAGAAGATTACCAAGCAAAACAGGCTAGATTTCTTCCCCACCACCACCACCAAGTATAGAATTCCACCCCCTCGCCACAAACATTAGAAAAATGAGGTTTTGTAACTTTCCAGAAATTTACACACGTCACATTAATTTATAGTTACATGATAAAGTATGGCTGGAGTCAGTCACATCATCGTTTAGTAATTTATGGCTGCATTTATTCTTCATATACAAAGAGGGGGAAAAAATTGAGGCATTTTCTTACTGAGAAATATAATACACAAAAGAAAAGCGCCACAAACCCTGAGGAAATTTTCCATGTTTTTCAGTATAGGAGGATTTCTTTCAATAGAAAAGAGCGTACGGTTTTTTTAGAAATTATTTAATATTTACGGAGTCATAAAATTGTTAGCGTAACAATGTGGGTTATAAAACTTGAAATTCTTTCCTTGGACTTTTACCAAGGGTAGGTCAACCCAAGAAAGATTTACTTTTTGAAGCAATTCATGAAAGGACTAAGCAGACTAGGATTAGCTCCAAGGGTAGGTCAACCTAAGAAAGATTTACTTTTTGAAGCAATTCATAAAAGGGCTAAGCAGACTAGGATTAGCTCCATGGGTAGGTCAACCTAAGAAAGATTTACTTTTTGAAGCAATTCATGAAAGGACTAAGCAGACTAGGATTAGCTCTATGACTTAATATTCAAATGGTTCTTCGGACGATTGAACTCCTTGTTATTTGTGTTGTAAACAACGTTTCAGCCGATCCATTCTTTGGCCTTCTTCAGGTGTAAATCCGCACTTGTCTGGCTAATGCATTTAGTCGACATTTTGATGTGTGCTGCCTCTTTGATTTTTCTCTGCTTCCAACAGCATTCTCTGTCAATAATCTGGACTTCATCCCAAAGAGGAAGATGCTCGCCGTTCTCTCTCCAGATGTGGTTGGCCATAGAAGATTTATCTATCTCGCCCCGAAGAAGGGAACGGCCGAAACGTTGTGTTTACAACACAAAGGTGTTCAATCATCTGAAGAACCATTTGAATACATATACCTCCTTTGTTGGCCAAGGTAAAAAATTAAACTCAGGAATACTGACCTAGTTATAATTCAACCAGTTTGCTGACAATAAGAAAAATAAATAAATAAATCACGATCTGCAGTTTTACAAAACGGAAACAATCTCTACTTCACCTTCTTGAGAACCTGATTATTACTTTATGGGTGGAGTCTTATAAACTGAATGATCTCATCGCATTAAAAAGGTAAAAAAATGAAAATAAGTTCAGCTTACAAACAAAAACTAATACAGAAAGATACTAATAAAAACTAAGACAGAAAGATATTAAAGTTGTTTTTCAAATAGTCAGCTACTACTACTAAACAACAATGTTGGGGGTGATCAATTAAAAAGTTGAGAGTTTTGTTTAGTTTTTCAAAGATTATGGTGTTGGTGGTGTTAAAAACAATAATGACGAGCATTCCAAGAGAAATTATGAATCTCCGCCACCCCATGCTGTGTTGAGGGTGATCAATTAAAAAGTTGAAAATAGGGGTGATCAAGGAATAAGTTACTTCTCTTGCCTTCTGTTGGGCTGTGACCACTAAAAAAGGTCTGAATTTTCAACAAAAAAAACCAACTGGGCACAAACTAGTGATCAATTTAGAATAAACTTGCATTGCATATTGAAGCCCCCACTAAAAATCTATTTTTGAGGGGAATTTTCAAAAAATAAAAAAAGTATTTTCCCTACTCATTGAGGGGAGTGTGTGTACACAATTTCAATTTTCTACTATGAACGGTTAGGGCGAAGTCCGGATACATAGATAAATATAAATGTCAGAATACATGAATAACCTAAGCCCAGCAATAAACCAGTATTGTGGGTAGAGGTGATTAAAAAAACCCAAAAAACAAAACATTATTTCTTTATAATCTCATTATTTAAGACTAGGTCTGTAAACTATCAAAAATAAGAAACACTAAGTCTAGTTAATACTTTGCTGAGTAGCTATTTGGAAATACTGTATATTTTATACGGATAAAACAACACTTGAAGTATCTGGAACACCCCCAATGGGGTCATCCTATAGGCTAGATATAAAAACAGTGACTAAACAGTGAGCTAAAACCATGAAATTCAGACTGAAATTGGGGTCTTGTCTTATCTGAAGGTCACCCTTTCGGTTCTTAATACCATGAAAGAAAACTAAGTCTGGTGGTCCTTGTCAGATAAAAATTGTGGAAAAATCAGAAAATAAATGAAGGGACAAATGTCTCTTTTTAATAATAACTGTCAGCTCACCAATTAAACAATATTTGAGATCAACAGCAACCAGGTGAAATACTCATAAAATACTGTATTGATGGCATATAAGACCTGCCTTATTTCAGCCGCGAATATTAAGAAAAAAAAAACGCATTTATCTGAATTCTTTTCATTTATCACCCAGTTTTTGGCCAAAGTGGGGTTGGACAATGAATGTTACGTTTACCTTTTGAGCTAACTTTTTGGGGGAAAAAGGGGGGGTTCTTACATGCCGTAAAACATGCTAACTAAATTCAGAATATGGAAAATTATCACATCAGACTCCAAAAACAAAAAAATAAATTACTTTTATTTGTTTATACTTGACCCTATATTTTTTAGATCCATTTAGCAAATTATGTATTTTCATTGTGACCAAAATACAATCTACCACTTACAATTGGTTGCCAACTTATTTTACTAATAATTTTAGGAGTGTAACAACAGGTCATCTAACTACTATGATCCCAACCCTTTACTGCTGTTGTATTACCACATTATTGATTTAACTGGATGGAACAGTGTCAAGAATTCAGAAGGCAACTTCTGGGGGTGCCCATGCAGCTGAGAAGACGGACCATGGATGAAAATACACTGTGAAACTGCAGATTTAACTTATCTTAGACCACTCACTGGAACAACAAAGCAAACACCATGTATAGAAAAATATCTCTTGTTTATTCTTTGTGTCAATGTAACGAAATACACCCAGATCATGTTACCGGTAGCCGTTAGGATAGGAACTGGTCAGATTTGAAATCTGTGTTAAACTGCCAAGTGACAAACTGGAGGATCGGATTACAAAAAAACCATTGAAGATTTGAAAAGAGGAGGGATCTATGAACAGGAGCATATATAAGGGTCTAGGTTGGAAGAGGGAGGCAGTTGGGGTTGTGACCTGAATCAACAGGGTCGACCAGGAGGTCCGCTCCCCGCCAGGGAGGCTGGGGGTGAAAGTCTGTTAGAAGCAGTGACCAGTGGGAGATTTGAATCCGTAGTAGTAGCCCTAAAAAGTGACCAACTCTTTTAGACAACAAAATGCAACCGAATTTCCGTACCTCGGTGAAATCCGCAGACCAGCCCAGAAATTGACCTGCGTATGCGGAAATAAAACCCCAGATTTAAATTTGAAGATCAGTGATTTTTGTCGTCTTTTCTCTCCACACACGTGGGAGAGTTTTTGTCCGAAATGATTTTCCCTTCACAGAAAGATCAGCTCCTGTCAGCAGATCCGGACAGAGAGTCATCATCATCGCGGTCCGCAGCCCCGGAAGAAATGAGCGTCTCTCTCTTTCTCTGAATTTATTATCACTTCCTTTCTCAACATCTCTTTCCCTCACGGCGAGAAGAAGTACAGATCGCCCGTTATACAACATCAATCGATAGAGAGAACCCTTATTTCTAAGACATAAAACGGTGCAGGAGCAAATAGTAAGAAAATATGTGGATGACAAGTTTAGCCCTGGGTGGACTATGCTCTGTCCTTGTCTGTCTTGTATCTCTTCTGGGGAAACAGAAATACAAAGGGGAGCCATTCATGGTTACTTGTGATTGGCTGACAGTGCAGACTCTACAATTCATATGCAAATCAGAACCAGTCCAGCACTTATATGTTCACAGGTCAGCCCAAATAAATAGCATTCCCCTTTTCTTTGTCCTATCAGTGTTAACTTACTCTTCCTATTCATCAGAGGCCATGGCAAGAAGCTAGTCATAATTTCAGAGACCTCATCTTTTAAGGTTAATATTCACCTATGAGTAAAATAGATGATATATCCTAAGTATTTCTTGCTTAATTTTAAACCATATAAAATGAGAAATCATAAACATTCCCTCTTTGATTTATGATGATTTCTAGTTGAAATCTTCGCTCATATCTCTGAAATGCATGTAACATGAAAGCCAAGAGTTGTTCTTTTGGCAGCTTCTCTCATAAATCAAAACAAAACAAAGCCGACAAGTGTTATGGCAGATGTGCAGTCTAAGATTAATAACTGAAACAGGTCTGTTTAATCACTCAATAGAAACCGACACATGACCAATATCTTTTGGCAGCAAGCCGTGTTGGGGGTGATCAATTAAAAAATTGGAAAAAGGGGTGATCAATGAATAAGTTACTTCTCTTGCCTTTTGTTGGAGAAAAAAAGAGTAAACACTGCTGGGCACAAACTAAGGGACTAATTTAGCATAAACTTAT
>VCCN01000353.1:7040699-7065088 GCA_006491835.1 Architeuthis dux | reverse complement strand
GCCCCTTCCAAACATACACCTTTGGAATAGGCACTGCCCTAGTTGTGTTAACAACAAATAGAATGAGATCAGTAGTCCAAACAACTTTTGGAATGATAATGACTCATTTCAAAATTACAAGCATACTTTCAAAAATTCCAGAAGTCATAAGAAAACATGAATGCCTTTATGACATTTACATAACAAAAAAATCTAGAGATGTGAAATTTCCATTGACAAAGTACTACATTCAGTCTAGAGAATATTTATAAGAACATTGTATAAATTAATATATCTATAGTAAATGAAAGTCAGTTCGAAAACGTTAAATATGTTTGCAAATTTATTTTCAACCTGATACTTCTAAATAATCGCTACTTAGTCATTAATAATCAAGATCACATCTGGACAATTTTGCAGAGAACCTTGGAGCAGTGACTAACAAGGTGAATGCTTTCACCGGGACATCACCTCAATGGAGCATCGATACCAGGGTTTTGGGAATGAAGAAATGCTTGCAGATTATTGCTGGATTTTATACAGAGATGAACCGGAGACAACACCATAGGGGGTCCAGAGCTCAACATTTTTACATTGTGTTACTACATAGTATTTTCTTTGTATATCTTATGCATTGTAATTTTGATTTTGTGCATTGAAAATTTCCAACTGATACAAATCTTGTTTTCATTTAACCTTTGCCTATATTGCCTCATGTACTGTAGAATTGAAAACAGAACGTGTCTGTAGCAACAACAAAAAATGAGATGTGCTCAAAATTTGTAATCTGTGTTGAAAATCAGTATAAAAAGATGGTACTGCAGCCTTGATATGCAAGATTAGTGATAATATCTAGAATGTCTACGGGTCCAGCTAGAAGATTAAGCAAATGCAGAAAGGAGAAGCAGACAGGGAGACAGAGCTACCATGAGTCGATCACAAGAAAAAGAAGCCTAGACCAAACAACTAGTAGTAAGAAAATAAAGTAAGTCATTATATACAAGGTAAATGAGCAGATATGCGCACGCACACTTACTCACACAAGAAAAACAAAACATTGATATATCTCAATCTCAGTCACACAGTGTGAATTGGATTGGGAATGAGTAATCTTCAAAAGTAGAATTTTTTTTATAGGATTTGGGTGCCTAAGTAAACGGAATTCTAAAAGAAACTTTAACAGTATATTAACTCACAAAGGGTTACAAAACAAGGGCAGAAAGGACATAATGGATGGATTTAAGTTCTCCTTTTCTAAGAAACTCTTGGAAGTTGTATATCATTTTGGTTATAGGATATGGACTTCATTTATGGCAAAATTATACAAATATAATGGTCATAGGAGTTCATCATGTATTCAAAATGGCCGCCATATTAAAATAAAATAAAAATGACATCATTTTCTTTCTCCTACTGGTTCTGTAACATCTGTTCCCATATGAAACTAACAACTCCAGTCGGTCGAGTGTCGGTGCTTTTGATCTTACCAAGCCATGTATTGCTCTATGTAACCTTATATCAGTGTCCAAAGAGTCAGGGTTGGGTAGATGGATTAGTAAAGTCTAGCATGACAGAGAGATAAGCTCTGTAGCAGATGGTTTTCGGCGCGAAATTTAAAGCGCACTTATATGCACTCCCTGTCTGATTGAGTCAGACACGCACAATGAGGTAGAGATAAGGAAATATCTGACAAGTAGCGTAGAGTGATAAATTTAAACGAAAAAAGTGTAGTGTTTAAAACCTGACAAATATGTCAAAATCGAGATAAAAATTAATTTTGGGGGTTGCCACCTCTTCCATCCTAGCAACCAATCTGAACATGTCTGGTCGATTCACAATGCCCAACACAGACTAAGGGAGCAAATTACTATAAACTTCCATTGTAAATTGAACAAAAACTTTTTGGTGGGGAATTTTCAAAAAGCAAAAACGTTTTTTTCTAGACATAAAGAGTAAATGTTTAAATTTCCAGCCCTCTAGCCCAATTGGTACATGTGAGACATATTACATACATAGCCAGACACATTAGGTCAGTTGCCAGTAGAGAAGAGGTGGCAGCCCACCCAAAATTAATTTTCATCTTAATTTTGACATATTTGTCAGGTTTTAAGCACTATACTTTTTTGAAATTTAAGAAAAACCTTATTTTCACCCCACAAGATTTATGATATTATATTATTATAATTTGATGAGATATGACAAAAGAAATTGCAATCACACAACAGTGGTTGCCTATCACAAAGGCAAACATTTTGTGTTCCATATAAATTATTACTTCAAACAACTAAAAGAAAACTCATATAGCAATTACAGTATTTCCCCGTTATATAAGACGCACATATACATAAACAAAATAAATTATGCAAATATTACAATGTATCTAATGCGCTGGTATTATGACTAGAGGGCTATTTACCGAAGTTCTAAATGGACATTTATCGAGTTGGGTGATGCAAGGTTTTGTGAAAAAACCCTGGCACGAGAGGTGAAGAATGGGCAGGCTGATCTACTCACTCGATCATTGTGAATGCGATGGTCACACAGTACACAAGCTAACTAAGTGAAATCTCACTACCGACTGAGTAACCCCATGGGAGAGTATCTATTCACAAATGCCTAATGAGGTCCCCTCTGATTGGTTGCCAAGTTACATCAAGGTCATGCAACTGGTTTTCAGATATTCACAAAATAAATTATACAAATATTACAATGTATCCAATGCACTGGTATTATGACTAGGGGGGCTGTTTACCGAAGTTCTAAATGGACATTTATTGGGTTTAGATAAGTTGCCAGCAAATATGGTAGTGTCATAACAATCAACAGCAGCATCATCATCATAAGAAGAAGAAGAATTGTAAAAATTTTATATAAAATTTTTTTTATTATTTTGACTAGTTTTTACCTTCATCTTAATTTTCAGTTGTTTTTTTGACAACTTATTACTTGTAGCTGTAGAATGAAGGCCCAAGTCACAAGTTGTAATAAAAACAACTGAAAATTAAAAAAGATAAAAACTAGTCAAAATTATTATTAAAAAAAAATAAAAAACAAAAAAAAATAATAATAGTCGTAGTTTATAAGGAACATGGATTGCAGCATTGGCCTCAAAAGTATAGAAGCAGGGATTAGACTGCACTAGTTTTGAGTGCCAACAAATGAGGTAAGGACCGTTTATGTTGGTATACAAGATGGTCATTTAATTTATGAAAAAAAAAAAAAAATCTATGTAAATTTGTGTGTCCAATGCACTGGTATTATGATGAGGAGGCCGTCTACAAGGCTTAATATAGACAGTTACAGGGCTTGGATGAGTGGTAGTCGTCTAAATACCATTGTAAAGACGTCATCTTATAGTCCAGCATTACGGTATAAGTTTTTATATTATTGGTTCAAGTCATAAAACTTGAAGGAACAAACAAACTTATTGACCTCCCTTGAAGCCTGTTTAAAGATATTACTGTGGCCGTATTAGATCTAGAGGACCTGGCTATATTTGTTTCAATACAAAAATCAAAATTCTTGGATACACTAAATTATAACACTAAGAAAGAAAAAAGATGATATTAGTTTAAAAAAGATTCATACATTTCAGAGTCACAAGTGTGGAAACCATACAAGTTTCTTAAGAACTGCAGATTTTTAGAAGAATGAAAATACTCTCATCAAATATGTCACTTATAGAGAAAGAATGTAACAAATTTAAATAGTTTTACCTTAGTCATAATGCTACACATGATCCCACAGCTAACAGCAAGTATAACACTGTGCAGTGCGAATTTTGTTCCTGGGTAATGAGTGTTATTTTCTGATTGCTTATGTGTAAAAAGTATAGAAAATGTCTATTATTCCTGTAATGTTTATATATATATGTATGTTAGGTTAGGTTAAATCAATAAACATGCTGAAGCAAGCTCCCAACAGTCCCCATTCTGTTTCCGGTCCCAGAAAGTGCAGACCGGAAGTAGGAACGGGGAAGGCTCAGTTCAACACGTGTCTTTCGTTCCATCTTCTTTTCTTAACACGCTTAAACACGGTTATGAATCAAACACATTCTAATCTTACTCAGATACAACAGAAAGAACAACAAAGCGAACAAAGACACTAAACACAAGAACGTTACAATTCCTTCCTAAATTTGGGGCCAGAATAGTGATATTCATGTGTAATTGTTTTTATTACATTATCTGATTAAAATGTGCAAATTTGCCTGTTGTCTAATTGAAAATAAGTAGATTTCAAATTATCACTGTGATGGTCGCAAAAACAAAGTCAAGGGAATAAATGACATCTTTTGTACTTTTTAGACATAATCAATCAAAAAATAACACTTATTGCCCAGGAACAAAAAAAAACAAAAAAAAAAATTTTTTTAAATAGTTGCACAGTGTAATCAATTAGTTAATTATTGTTTGTCATATATATATATAAGAATCAGCCGAGCCTGTTATTGTACACTTATGATAAGTGACAGTTCATGGACTAGTAGTAGATAAAAATCAATATTGATATACCATTGGAAATAAACCAGTGAATTTAAAATTAAAACGCAGGTGTTTCTCCATGGAACGACATTTAGATCCACTTATCTCTGAAATGGTTGGCCGTAAACGATTGACTCATTTTAACAAAATCCTAAATATCCCACCATCTACTTGTTCCAAGGTTCAAAGCTGACCAGATATTTATGAATGTTACAAGTATGTATATTATGAACAGATAATTCTCATGAAAAGTTTGCTATTGTAATTAGAGACAAGATTGCCTAATCAAAATCCATAGAGACTACTGGATGTCCTCCAATAGGAAGAGCGTATATGGACTATATAAAGATAGTTTGTGTTTTACTTTAAACATGTTCGATTAGAAGTCGTTTTACAACTTGATATAATAGAGAGTGAATGCAAGTCTTGAAAAGAGTAAGAATCCTATAGAGCAGCTATATTGTTCTGATTGTCAGCCATTTGCATTTCTCTAGAGAGAAGATGGCACCTTGTCAAACACAGAACCTTTACTGTCATAAGACATCTACCTAACAACAAAACTCTGAACACAGCATCCAGCAAGTGAGAAAACCCTAAAGTTTACCAAGTAGCTGAGTAAGCCAGTCATAACAAAGTTTCAATAACGGTTTTCAAACAGTTTGGTTAGCATTCCCTCAGTCCAAACCAGAATTATCATCATCAGCCGTTATAAGTCCACTGCTGGACAAAAGCCTTTCCCCATCTGCTTTCATGATGACCTCTATTGTACTAACCACTGCCATGTCTTACCAGCAAACCTTTTTATCTCATCTTGTGCCTGGTCTTTTCCTATTGTGTTTACTTACCCACGGGCACAAATCAGTTAGACTTTTGCTCCATCTGTTGTCTTTTCTTCTTGCTAAGTGCCAAGCCAAATTCCATTTTTGTTGCTTAATTACTTGTATGATGTCCTTCACCCTGGTCCCCTCTCAGATCCATGTTGATCTTTTTCTATCACTAAGAGTTATTCCTAACATTGCTCTTTCCATTGCCGTCTGTGCAATACGGCATATCAAGTGAAGATGAAACTCAATGGGATATTATAACTCTGGTTAATGGAAGTATATAAGAGCCCCCTGGCACAAAAAGGTAAATGCAATCTTTGTTGTCCAACCCCACATTGGTGAGAACTTGAGCAGTTGAAAAAAAAAAATGGGTGATAAATAAGAGAAATTCAGGAAAATGCATTTTTTTCTTAACCCATAAGAACCCACTGTGATACCGGTATCACATACAATTTAATTGATCTGCACAGTCTATTATATTTTATCCTTGATTTTAACTCATAAATTGTACTAAGTGACATCTAATGAACATCCTGGTGCAGTCACATGACTGTGTTTCAATTTGCCTATCCAGAATGGGTCATAATTTTCCTTGCCTACCCAGAATCCCCAATAATTTTCCTTCAAGTAGAAATGGGTCTGATTTCTTATGGGTTTTAATAGGTTAACCCCAAGAAGGATTGAAAGAAGATTCTAGACAGTTATATTTAATTCTGTAATTGTCAAATAATTATAAAAGACTAACAATATCTAAGATTTGTTACAGTGGGTTATATTGGGTACAAAAATGTTTGTTTGCTTTATTAATAAAAATGAAAAATAATTCTTTTTAATTTTCAACATTAACTTTATTGAACAACTGTTTTCTTTCACTATCTTCTGCCATCTTTCAGGTGACTTCATAATTCCATCCTCACAGAACTTTTTATCTTTCTCAGCAAATGCTCTAGACCAGTGGTTTCAAAACTTTGAAAACTCAAGAACCCCCTTCTATAAAACGGAACATTTTAGCATTTAGTTTTTAGACTAATTAATGAACTACAATAAAAAGTAATTTTTTACCTTTAAAAATCATATTTATAAAAAATGGATTACATTTATTTAAATTGTAATATATGGTACAGGTTTGTGTACAATAATTATGTTTTTTGATAGCTGTGCAATGGATGATGTTTCTCTGCCACAGGATTTGCAGTTTCAGGTTTCAGAGGGAACACTGCTGAGGACCCCCAAGCATTATTGATGGAACCACCAGTGATCCACAGACACCAGTTTTGAAACCACTGCTCTAGACACCTTTTGCAGTCTTCCAGGGAATTGAAATGTGTTTCATGAAGACAGTTCTATAAAGAACACAATAAATGGTAATCCAAAAGGTGCAATATCTGATGAATACAGATGAATGAAAAGTTCCCAACTAAGCTGTAACAAGTTTTGCCTGGTTTCCAGAGAAACAGGATGTCTATCATTATCCTGATAGTGAAGAGAAAGAGCTTAATATTCTAATTCCAGATACTTTTCATTGATTGCTGCTTTCAAATAGTCTAATGGAGAGCAGTACTTGTTTGAATCAGTTGCCTGCCTCCCCAGAAAGAGCTCATAGCTCTTTCTAATCCCAGCATATACACAACTAGTGAAGTACCGGAATATCAATCCGGTTGGATATCCGGCACCGGATTCATATAAAAAGATTATTAATCACTGCTACCAAAGGTTTAGGTTATTCATGTGTTCACACATTTATATGTATCTGGACTTCACCCAGCCCTAACCGTTCATACTAGATACTTGAAATTGTACCCACGCATGCATGCATACACTCCCCCAATGAGTGGGGAAAATCCTTTGTTTTTTGAAAATTCAGACATGTTTTAATTGATCACACCCAACACAGCATATATGGGTGGCAGTGATTCATAATTTCCCATGGAATGCTTGTTTAGAACTAGGATTAAATTTCAATCTGGGTGAATAAACTATTTTTTGTTTTACATGAAAGCAGCCAAAAATCAATTTATTTACTGTAATTTGAATGTGTGTAAAAATGGGGGGGGGGGGGGCTAAATGCCCTATTTCACCCCGACAATGGTATACTGGAGAGGACATAAGCTATTGACAATGTGTCAGTGATAGGGTTGACATTGTTGACTAATCTTATGTATGTATACCAGAGCTACATGTAACAGAACGAAAGAAAATACATAAGTACAACAGCAGAAAAGAGAGGGAGACCTGCTTGTTGGAGTTTGTTAAAAGTGTGAAATTCCTCATGATCATTTTACAAGTGACCGCCCACTAAGTGATTAAATATAACAGTAACAAGTCTGGCTGCTGCAGGGACAAACTCCACTCCAACTTCTATTCCGATTGAAGATGATTGCTGTAACTTTTGTATTGTATATATAATAAATAAAAATTATAAAAATATATTTTTTTGTATAAATGTATTTATTTATTAGAATGAAATAAGCCCATGTGTATCTGTATGATAAATTTTCGTTATTATCTAAGACTTGTCAATTTAGCTCAGTCACTAGACACCCTCTTGGCAATCATTTGGTTGGGAGTTCAAATCACAGTAGGGAAATGTGAATTTTACATATCGGTTTACACCCCTAATTTTGGTGGAGATTATTGTTCTTGTTATGGTAGGAAAACAAAGTCAACTCCAGACTTTGTACTGGAGTTTGATAATAATTCTGCACAGTTCCATGTAACTGTAACAAATCTGTTTGATTGCTAATTTCAAAATCATCCTATATATTATTCTGCTTGTTCATATGTACAAGCATTATGCTTTTCTACCAAGGATCAGAGTGTACTAGTATCTACTGATCTCCTGCCCTTCTGAGCTGGAATCAGTTACACTTTCTGACCGAGAAACCTACATAATAATAAGCAAGAATAAATTGGGAAAAGCAAGGGAGGGGAGGAGGTGGAAAAGAGGGTGTGAAGGAGGAAAGGTAGGTGGTAAGAAAGCCAGAGAAAAACAAAAAAACAAAAGATAGGTGAAAGGAAAAAATATACACACACACACACACACACACACACACACACGTATAAACATGCATGTCTGGTTAAATACGATGAACAAGGAACATCTTGTTAATTTTTGATTAATCTTTTCTGGTTTCCATACAAGAGAATGTATGTTTGGATCCATGGAGTGTAATAGTTGTCCAAAAGTTTTATCATACCAAGTGCTTTCGGCTAATAAATTAGCCATTTTCAAGGTCTTTGACAATTCCAGAATTATTTCAACCACAGTGAATTTGGTTTAGCCATTAGTGTGTGATGTTTTAAGTAGTGGGAAAAGTTCAATTTAAGTTGGGAGGGGTTTCAATTGCAAAATACAATTAAAACTCCCTGACCCTGGCTGAAGAAGATTTTATTCAGTGTTGGATTCCTCGTTTTAATAACTAAGGCTTCCAAAATTAGTCTTTTTTTGCAATTCATCCTATATAATATATGGGTGTTATATACAAGTATTTTACATATAGAGGTTTCCAAAGACATGTGTGTATTTATATGTTGTCTTATGGCACTTTGGTCTGATAGGTGGCAAGTTAGGCATCTGGATAAGGTGGTAGTTGTGTGTCCAACATATATACACAGGGGGAAGGAATGGAGATAAAACAAAGACGAGCTTGCTTGCTGGATATCAAGAGACTATGAGGGAAAGATTGGAAGGCAGGTAGAGATGGAAAGGTACAAAATTTGCGATAAATTAAAATTCTTAATGGAGAAATAGAGATGCAGTAGAAAATATTTGTGCATCACTTATTCTCTTTTCACAAACAAAATTAATGTTTGTATAACATTTAGATAAAGACATGGACAGGCAACGAAGATTGGAAGGGATAAGGAAGAAAATAAGAAGATACAAGCAAAGGGTGAGAGAAGAGCAGAAGCAGGATATAATGGATAATCTTGTCAATATCCATGTGTCCATAAAATAGCAAAATAATATGGAAATTATATATTTACAATTATTAAAGAAACTACTTTATCATCAATCTAATAGTACAAAGACAACGAATGTTTGTTTGTTTATGTTTTATAGACTTCCAAACGGCTGCACCCTACAGGCTGCAAATCCGTATACATGGGTAGCTTGACTCCAGGATGAACATAGGATAGGTGACACTGACCTCTAAAAGATCAATTTAGGGTCAGGTCAATTTTGGCATTTTCAAATCTAAAGGAGACAAGTAATTCTTCACAAAATGTGTGTTTGGGCCCGACTGGTGGGGAGGGGAAGGGGTGCATGTTTTATGAAATCTCATTATGAAATTATGAAATTTTATGAAGTGTAATTTGCTTTTCTGTGTTATGTTTGAAGTTTGTGTGTGTGTGTGTGTGTGTGTGTGTGTGCATGCAGGCCCGATAGGTGTCTCTCCTTAACTTGTCCTACTTTAAACAGTAAGGAGAGAGAGATAGACAGAGAGGATATAAACGATAAGGCTTAGAATTAATTTTATGAAATCTCTATAAAATATAATTTGCTTTCCGGTGTTGTTATATTTGAATTTTTTTGTGTGTGGGCAGGCCCGTGTGTTGTTATATTTGATTTTTCCCCGGGCAACGCAGAGTACCCCAGCTAGTATATATCCAGCTGGGACAGTTTGTCTTCACTTTGCACTAATGCCCTTGGGAATGGCATGAATCCCTACACCTATGGGTAAAATAGCGCAGAGTGAAGTGTGTGTGACGTGCTTGTCGCCTTTAAGTCTAATTCATATATCACAAACAGGCAGAGTAAGTCGTAATGGGATAGGTGAAGCCCAACCAGGGACTGCTGAAGCTGTAAGCGTAAGGGCAGGGCTGTCTTAAGAATATTTGAAGCCCCCACGCAAAGCAATGTACTGGATTTGACCCACGGGACATAGTGCAGATCCTGATTTAATACATGAATTCAATAAAGAGTCAAGAACTGATTTAAACAGGAATGTGAACATAAGTTTAGAGAAAGTTCTCTATGTCCGCTATTTAATAATATGAAGCTTAATTTTTATTTTTCAAATTGAATTTCGGGCCCCTGAAATCGTGTGGACCCCGGACAACTGCCCAGTTGCTAAAACTGATCCCAACACTACTTTAAAAACCATATAAGTAACAAAATAATCCTTACTTGTTTGTAAAGAGTAATTAATGAATTATTTCTCCAAAAATATTACTACAGGGGAGAATCCAGGATGTGGAGGGGTCCAAATGAAATTTTTTTTTTCAATTCTGTTTAATTAGATAATAAATATAATTTGTTTGTTTTAAAGGTAATTTATAATTACTTGGGGTTATTTTATTTATAAATTTAAAAAGTATTTTTAAAAATTCAATTAAGCTTTGCCCGAGCAGAGGGGGGTGGGTGGGGGGTATCCGAACCTCTGGAACCCATTCTTTGGATCCGCGCTTGTACTATTAATATAGTTTTATTTCACGACATAGTTCTTTCACTCCCTGTCTCCTCTCGTCCAAAGCCTAAGGGTCACCTGCCTTGGTACAGTGGTTAGCACGATTGTCCTGCAAAACATTTGATAGGAGTTCGATCCCGACTACTTCAAGAACGAAGCGTCGTCCAACAGTCCAACAAAAGTCTGCTTCCAATCAAATATCGTCCCACTTTAAGTAAAAATAGTTCAGTCTAAATCAAAATGAATGAATAATAATAATAATCAAGGTTAATTTATGTTTACTTGGGATTATTTGAATTTTTCTAAATGAAATTTATTTTAAAAAATTTTTTAATTGGACTGTCCGAGCAGAATATCCGCACCCACCCTGGATACGCGCCTATACATATTTATGTGTAAACTAGTGTTGCCGATTTAGCGCTAGATTCAGTGTGTTTGTTTTGGCAGTGCAAAAAGCGCTAAATTAGCGCGTTTGCGCCTAAAACATATTGGCCATTTTCTGGCTATTCTTGAACATTTCTAGTGTCTTTTGGGCCATTTAAAAGTTTTTAGCGCTTTTTAGCAGTCACACTAGCGCGAAAATATTTTTGAATTGGCAACACCGAGTGTAACTGAAGAAGTGACATTAGAAAATTAATTTTGACACATCAACCGACGTCTTATCAGTTGCCGTCCCAAAATTTCATACAGGTTATTTTTTTTTAAAACCCTAATAATCCAACTTTTAATAGACTTTTAGGATGTCTAGGAGTGACCACAAAAAAACCCGTTTGAATATATTTGCAATTAAAAATAAATCCCCAAAACGTAAAAAGTAGAACTAGAAAAGTAAGAAACGAACTATTTAAGGATTTTAGAAACATCTCATCTTTTCAATTAAAATAGTTATGACACACCTAAGTACAAGTTAAGAAGTGCGGTCCCTATTTTTCATTGTGGTACCGATGTATGAATTTCAATCAGTAATTAATTTAATCCAAATTGTGACCAATGACCATGATAAAAAATAAGTTTTTAGGGTTTGAAAGGGAAGCTACCCCCCCTCCGTTATTTATTCATTTAAAAGGAATTTTTATTATGTTATTTTTTCCACAGGTGGGAGTCAATTCATTTTTAAAATATTATACCAAACCATCTTATTTCACAAAACTAAAATTAAATCATAAATTAAGAAACTTATTTGGAGTCATATCATAAGTAATTTAATTAGTGTAGAAAAAAAGACAATGCAGCAGCCGACACTCTAATAGGAGGGACCGCGCATCTTAACTTGTTTTCTGAAGGGACCGCACTTTTTAACTTGTACCCACGTACCTGCATAAGTATTTCGACTCACAAAACGAAAAAAAAAAAAAAATATATATATTTAGGGTTAAACCACCTTAGATTCAATTAGGACTGTTTTGGTTAAATCAAACTTCAATTCATTGCTATAGTAATATTACATGGACATTTTCAACAATATTGGTTATTTTCACAGTAAATCAAGTATGTTTATTGTTTAATCTTATTATTAAACCTTTTTCCACATGTTACCGCATATCAATAGTTATTAGTCACATATGTGCAGGAAAAAGGGTATTATTCAAATCTAACGGATTTAAAATTATTTTTAAAAAAAAATCAAATTTGCTTTTGCGTCACTAAAAATAAATTAAAAAAAACGTAACGATAAAATAAAGTATATTTTTTTTACACCCAAAGTTTTAATACGAGCAAAACACACCTGATTTGAAAATGTTTGCTTTGTAATAATTAACTTGTAACAGCATCTTAACAAGGACAAATAAAGTCAGACATCGAAAGAAGGGGGAAAAAATTAAGGAAAAAAAAGTTTATAAAGAAAGTTAAAGTAAAAATTGGCGGTCAGTAGTGCCCCAAGTTAGTGGCTACTGTTTTCAGTAAGGCTGTTTAAAGCTTTTAATAATAACATCCTTCCACGTCTCTATGGAAAGTTTGCAGTATAAAGAAAGAAAATAAAAAATCTTTTAAAATGATACCCGAACATTAACAATGTAAAAGAAAAGATTAATTTACTCGTTGTTATGAAAAGAAATAAAGAAAAACTAAAAAGAAAACTTCTTACCTGTGAATTGCACATGGGTAGGGTTCCACATTGTTGTGACTGTTATTATTAAAAACCCGATCAGTAAAGATGATGATTGATAACAATATTGTGAATAATGATAATATTTTGGCGTGTGGCGTTGGAAAGGAGGTCCTGATACTTTGTGATGTCTACCAAGTCTCAACCACCATCTACGTTCGGTTTAGATAGAGGGACAGTTAATTTCTGCCTCCCTTTCTCTGTCTTTACCTGGATGGAGGGAGAGACCAACCAAACCTCAGCTTTTTTTTGAAGCCACTAATGTGTTCTCAGTCACCTTTACCTGTCACTTCTTTTTCTTTTTTCCCCTCAGCCTCTCTGTCTTTTTTAAAAAAACGTTCCTACTTGTGAAACTCGGGTCTCCCACATAACAAACCTGGTGTCTCTCCTTAACTTGTCCTACTTTAAACAGTAAGGAGAGAGAGATAGACAGACAGAGAGGATATAAACGATAAGGCTTAGAATTTAGAAAGGTATATCAGGTAGAGATTTTTATAAACAAGGACGAAAGAAACATTTTTTTTTCCATATAGCTTGCTTTAACCTTCTCTGCTTTATTACATTTTGTAATATTTTGTTTCAAATGTTAAAACACTTTTTTGTTGTTGTTTTTCCCCACCTTTCACCGTCGTTTGTGCAGTCCGCCAATTCAAAATCCGTAAGTTTGTCGCGGTGAGATGGTGGTCTGGTCTGTCTCTAGTTTTTACTTATTTGAACTTACTGTCAGTATTTTGACGTATACGCGGTAGTTTTGTGTAAGTGAATTGTCTGTAGATTATTTTAAGTTTCTGTGGGGTTTCCCAGCACCCGCAACGAACGATAAGGTTTCAATTGTTATTTTTTGACAATAGGTCGCATTTACTCCCCCGCAACCCCCAAGAATTGTTTAACGCCTGGTTGGTTGGTTATTAGCAAAACTAGAGTTAATTCAGTATTCACCGTTAAGCACTTAAACTCCATGAAGATTCTGGTTTATTCATCAGATAATGATTAAATACCTAACTAATGAACTTAATTAAAAAAAATATACTTTTACTGTTTTTTAATGATTGCTTTAGATAGGGTTTACTGAAATTTCAAAAGAGGACGTTCCCGCGGCGGTCACCGTCATAGTTGTCAACACAGGTAAATAATATAGCGAAAGTGGCTAGATTATGGTTGAAAATTGCTAAAATGCGTGATAAGAAAAACAAATGCTACATAAGATAAAATGGTACAATTTCAAATTGCCAACATTTCATTTATGGCTATAAGTAGCAATATGAAAGAAAATTAATGCGCGTGACTGAGGAACAAGAAAAGGCAGTATATGGCACTACATGCTAGCCCTAACACTGATAAGTTGACAAAACCGTACGGTCATCCTCCCTCCCTCTCTCTTAATTACAGTTTCATGTTTTTGTTTTGTTTTTCGTAGAGAAAATGATGGAAGTTGAAATTCTGAAATTTTTAAGAATTAAAAAAATTCCACTCAGTGTTACCAACTGAAAAATAACTTTTCCCAATAAATCCAATAAATCCACCTCAAAATGCACTAAAAACATTGTTAGCCACTTCATGACCATTTAAATGGATAAAAATGGGTAGATTAGTCCTTTTAAAAATGGCTAAAAATAGCTGTGTTTATGGCATGTATACACACACATTCGCATTTCCGATATGTCCTTCTGTCGACACTTTGCAACATATGTATCTAAGTTTTGTCAAAATGTAACCTACCGGTGAGGTGTCACGATTTTTAAAAAGAATTTTATGTTTATTTCTGTCTTCCTGCCGCCACCCCCACGGTTTCCTCTTCATTTCTGCACGAATTATGAGGGTCATTCTTGAAGTCCGCAGCTGATTTTGGTGGAGAAAGCCAACTTTGGAACACTGCCATTTGTAGAGCATCCACTCCACTAAGGATCAAACTCACTTGGATCTTATATTAGCCATGATTCTAACAGCAGATAGTCAAGTTATTTATAAGATCTTTCAACATATTTTTACTATTACTCAAGTAAAATTCACTCCCCAACACTGATTTCTTTGCATGCTTGATTTTAACCACTTGAGACCATGATATTTTTGTTTATATATTTGAAATATACTTGAAATAGGCTTCTTTTTACAGCAGTTAATTGCATCATTCAGTAGTTGGGCTGGGATTAAACAGAGAAAAATGTTACTTAAATTTTGTATGTCCGATATCAGAATAAAGATTTTTTTTAAAAATATTGATATTCTCAGATGTGACCATCTTTTCACTTAGGCTGTTCCATGTGTTTGCTACTCTTGAAGAAATTTCTTCTAACATCAGTAGAGGTCTGAATTTGTAGTTTATGGCTGTGTCCTCTGGTTTTACTGCAGATAGATGAAGTCAGCATTTTCTTATCATATT
Organism: Architeuthis dux; assembly: GCA_006491835.1. Lineage (NCBI taxonomy): Eukaryota > Metazoa > Mollusca > Cephalopoda > Oegopsida > Architeuthidae > Architeuthis > Architeuthis dux. Next base: position 7,049,903 of record VCCN01000353.1, on the reverse strand, counting down.
CTGTTTGACATCATATCAGTAAAATATAATCTTGTCAGCGTTTCCCAAGTGGTTAGAAAACACCTATGTTTTGCTTCTTCTCTAAGTGAAAATACACATAAAATACTTGGCTGGTGTTCATTGCACTTGTTAATGTCATTTCTACTGATGAGGAGTTCTTTAAATTCCATGAGTAAACATTTGTAGCAGACAGTTTATCCTACTTTTACTACAAGTATGAATCTACGCAAAAAGTGGATAACGGCACAAAAATTCAAATATCAACATTCATCTCTTCTAATCAATCAAAAGAGAGGTCTATCCAATCAACAGACAACATTTCAAAGTCCTCCTTTGAGGTCACCCACAAACCAACACATACATATTCGTCTTCCTGTGAGAAACTTCAGTCTTTTGGAAATCATCTGTTGGACGAGAGACCATGGCCAAATTACACCATTTGAGTGTCAACCTCTGGGAGTTACAAATACTAAAGACTAATTCACTCAGCACCTTTTCAACACAAGACTGAGCAGCTGCAGAATTGAAGAACTCCTCAATAGTCAGCAAAACCGTCTTCAGTAATTGGGAGATGTTAGAAGCCATAACATCGATTTAAAATCTAATTACTCAAATTTTAAATCATCACAAGAATTTTCTAGTCCAGACTACTTCTTTTTAAAACAAACAAAAATAAAATATATTCAGAACATCATTTGTCTTTTTGAATGCTAATCTTCGCATGAACTTCAACCAACAGTAATTTCATGCAAGGTTGGTTTATAATTTTTCTCCTACCATGAATTACATACACATATAAATATATTAACCATAATTACACACAACCAAGACGGCATGGATATACCTAATGTTATTACCACTAAGCTAACTGCTAGTACAAACATTCACACTTTCATATGCTGTATGCAGAAAATAGCAGAAAGTTTACTGGGTGACCCCACACCTGTGGCCTTGTGCCATACTAAGCTAAGCTTAGTAAATATCAATATAGTATATAAATTTTCTCAGCCTCATTTGAGATGTTTTATTCTTATTGACATTTGTTTATGTGCACGTTAAAATTACATGAAGTTTTCACATTTTAATTGCATATATTCATATTCAGCTGAGAAGAAGCACTATATTTATAATGAGAAAACAGGTTTGTTTTTAGCACTGAATATTAATATGAAAAAATTATTTCACAACAAAGAGATTTTATTTTTAAGCGGAGAGCCTGGACATATTGAATGAATATTGAATTTGCATATTAAAACGTCCAGGAGATCTATGTCAGATATGGGAAGTGAGGAATGGCGTAATAGTTACCAGCACAGGAAATGGAATCAGCAGACCGAGTTTGAGCTTTAGCCGAGGCTGTTTACATTCACTTCACAGTAATGCCCTTGGGAAAAGCATGAATCCACTTCTCCCCCCAAGCTATGGGTAAATTGCAGGGCAGTTGGAGCTGTTTAGCCCTGTAAGGCAGTCCATCTTATAAAAGGTTGCTCTGACAGAAAAAACCTACAGCTTGGCAGTTGCTATAGCCGATCCCAAACCCGGGTAAAGGAGGAGGGTCTAGCAACTCCACCCTGTAAAACTTACTTGCTACTGAATCCGCAGCTGAATGGTTGCAGCTTTATGCTCCTCAAGGAGTTTACAAGAATAAACAACATGTCAGATATAGGTAATATGCTTATTAATCACTGCTACCCACAACACTCATTTTTTGCTGGGTTTTGGTTATTCATGTGTTCACACATTTGTATGTATCTATCTATGTATTCGGACTTCGCCCAGCATTAACCGTTCATAGTAGACACTTGAAATTTCGCACACACCCTCCCCTCAATGAGTAGGGAAAATGTTTTGTTTTTGTTTTTTGAAAATCCCCCACATAACAGTTTTTTAGAGGGGGTGGGGTTCAATATGCAATGTAAGTTTATGCTAAATTGGTCACTAGTTTGTGCCCGCTTGTTTTTTGAAATTTCGGACCTTTTTTAGTGATCACAGCCCAACAAATGGCTTGACAGGAGTTTCCTTCTCCTGACAGATGCCTGAGCTGGCTATGGGGTTCTGCCACCCCTTTTTTGAGTAAGTCCGATAGTATGGCTGACCTGGCAAAATATTCACGTCCTTTGTTTTACAGGACATCAATATTCTGTAAAAAATGATACAAAAAAACAAATAAAAAATCAGGTCTAGTTACTAGAAACATTACCAACATTTTTTGGCTGCATGCCGTGCTGGGGGTGATCAATTAAAAAATTGGAAAAAGGGGTGATCAATGAATATGTTACTTCTCTTGCCTTTTGTTGGATCACTAAAAAGTCCTAATTTAAAAAAAAACAAGTGTAAACACTGCCGGACACAAACTAAGGGACTGATTTTGCATAAACTTATGTTGTAAATTGAACCCCACCTGAAAACTTATTGGGGGAGGGGGGGATTTCAAAAAACAAAAAAAACGTTTTTTCTAGACATAATGAGGAATAAATGTTTAAATTTTCAGCCTTCTAGCTCCATTTGTATGACCTGTATGCATGATGCATACATACATAGATAGCCAGCCAGAATCACTTAAAAACTGAAGAAACCTATGTTGAGTATGTTGACAATTTTGGTTGATGGTTTCTAAAAACCTTCAGTGCATCCAACCTATGTGCCTATTTTAAGTTATGGACAACAACCTTCCTACCAAATATCTAATAATTATATGCAACGAAAGTGTTGTACCTGAAACTGTATATTGGTAGATCATTTAAAAAGGACCAAACATTTATTGTTTTAGATATATAGTAAAGTTTATAATAAAATTCAAATAAAGAGAAATGACAGGTATTTATAAATAATGTTCAATTACATTTCTCACCATTTTTCTAAAGGCACACATCTGAATATCCAGGTTTCCATTCCTTGGCTGAGTGAAATCTTTTCTGATATGGCTTAATACCTCTTCCTTTTTCTTAGAATAGACAACGGCATGTTTACAACTGAATATACTTTCATAAAATTGTTTCTTCAAGGATCTAAATGGAATTAATACAGATCTTCTATTATGAAGCAATGGTTAACTGGCTAATCTCACAAGCCATTGTTTGTAAGTTTATTTCTCACTGTGTACTCAATGAATGTGGCTGTGAGCCAAAGTTGGTTTAGAGCAGGGGTAGTCAACCTATGGCCCGCTAATGGTTTTTGACTGGCCCGCCAGCAAATATTGGTATATTATGCTTACTTTTTATGTTTCAAATAAATCGAGTTCTTTGATTAACAATTGGCATCCTTAGTTAACCCATAAGAACCCACTGTGACACTGGTGTCACATGCAATTTAATTGATCTGCACAGTCTCTTATATAATAGTATATTTTATCCTTGGTTTTAACTCATGGAGTGTACTAAGTGACATCTAATGAACATCCTGGTGCAGTCATGTGACTGTGTGTCAATTTGCCTACCTATAATCCCATGTAATGTTCCTTCAAGTAGAAATAGGTCTGAGTTCTTAATTAACTTTCTAGCATGCATTATAAATGATTTGAGGCAGAATAGAACTAGATGTATTTGAATGGATAATTCCCATATTTCAAGCCTTTTTTATGGCATTTAACTGACCCAACGTCCACTCATTTATATGCAATCCGGCCTGCAGAGGCAAAAAGGTTGCCGACTCCTGGTTTAGAGCAATAAGTATGTATTGAATTAGAAATGTTATTGTAAGTCATGGAGAGACAGTAACAGCTTTATCTTCAAACTCCTTAAAAAAAACATTAGTACAAACTGAATAGCCAAGTGTAAAATGTAGTGTCCTGTTTTCTGCATGATCAGCACCTGCCTCAACTGCCTTGTTCATGAGTTACAGTAAACATTAGGTGTTCCCGCCTTTTATACACAAAAAGATTAGCAGCCATTTTATATATATATATGTATATATATGTATATAACATGGCTATTGAAAGAAGCAATCTACTCTTCAATATAATATATATATGTGTGTGTGTATGTATGTATATGTATGTGTATATATATATATATATATATATATATATATAAAAACTTGTGTTTGAGCTGTTGACTAACTGTCTAGACTTGGGACAAGCTTGTCACACTCTTCATTTTGTGAAATGTTCTTTTCTTTCCACAAAACAACTCTTTGCACTTGAGACGTGCTTTAGGATGCAAATTAACCAATATATCTTTTTATATTCATGGGGGTTATCAGTTATAGTGATTTAAGTTGGAAATGATCTCCCTTTGACTTCATCTGGTTAGTGATTAATCTGATTGAGCCAAAGAACAATAAATTGTTTTTTGTGATGTTTCAGGTACAATGGTATAAATGATTTCTATACTAGTACACTTGTTTGTATGTACAGGCAGACCTTGAATAGTGCAGTTAATTCATTCCAAAATTCTCTGTACTGTTCAAAACCACACTGTTCAAGGTCTTATTATAATTTATGGTGTTTTTTTCCAGCTTAATTTGTACAGCAATACAATAACTATACTACATAAAAATCCACACTAATCAAAACCACTCTGTTCAAGGTCTTATTATAATTTAAGGTGTTTTTTTTTCAGCTTAATTTGTACAGCTATACTATACCCATACTACATCAAAACCCACACTAATCAAAACCACATTGTTCAAGGTCTTATTATAATTTAAGGTATTTTCCCCCAGCTTAATTTGTACAGCAATACCATAACCATACTACATCAAAACCCACACTAATCAAGATATTGCTGTAGTTACCCACATTATGTACAGGCAAACTCATGTAAGATGAATTTGTGTTAAGTGAATTTATAGAATCAATGGAAATAATAACAATGAATCCTTGTCCTTTCAGATCATGGTAACTGAATAATTACAGGAATAGGAAATGATTGTAATTTTCCAAATTGTGGTAACTGAATTTCATGTTGATAGAAGTAGCATATAGCAGGGTTTGCCATTATAATACTTCTGACTCTAAATATATTAACTCTACCTATACAAAGTACTTTACTACCAACTTTATATACTTTACTACCAACAACAAATTAATGGATCCTATCTGTATACTTATATTGTGCATAATGTTTTCAGTATTTCTATGAGAGAAATTTCTACATAAAAGATGGCATCATCTGAAATCATTTGTGAAAAGGTTCAGATGAAGGAACAATTAACTGGATTATATATTAACTCTTAAATTCTTATAAAATAAAATTAAAATTTGAATGTAATTTTCAAGGGAAATGACTACTGATTAAATTTACCACCCTTTAACTTTTAGTTAGATATTTTCATTTTTAAAAATTCTATTCATAGAAGAGTTCCATTATTTTTTAAATTCCATTCACAAAAGAGTTCCACTGTCTATAGGAGCAGTTTCAGGCAGTTCATGAATCTAGGAGTTAATTAACTGAGTCATTTAATAAAACAGTCAGTAAATATATTGTCAATTTGTGCTTTATGGTTGGTAACATTGGAATAATTTCTAAAACATTCACTTAATTAAGGAATCATTTATATGATATTTAATGCACTGAACCATAACCTCTTCAATACCCACTTGTGATTTCCTAAAAATGAAATCTCAGATCAACTAATTGAATTTTGCATTGAATTTACAAAAGTAGTACCTTAGGTCTGAATATTATTAGTGGCTTTATTAAAAAAAACCCAAAACATTGACACTAATTATTGTTGCATTTAATTAGAATATGATCATAATTTATATGAATATAAATTAACTGTTGCTCAATTTCCATCTAGCAAATAAACAACAAGATTAGGGCTATTCATTTAAACAAATTTCTATAAGGTTAATTTAGTATTTTGGCAAAGTAGGTCGACTTAACCGTCAAAAATGTATCGCATCATAAGGACTGATTTGACCGATCACCGCTAAAGAAGCTAAATCTTTATTTAGACAAAGTATTGTAAACCATTTTTATTAATTTTTAACTATTATTTACCTTCATCTTAACTTTTAGTTGTTTTTTTAATTACAATTCAACTTGGTTTTAGTAAAAAGCTATTATTATTTGTTATACCATTTTACACATTGTGATTTTTAAAAAAAATACTAAAAATTAAGATGAGGGTAGATAGCAGTCAAAAATTAATAAAAATGTTTTACAATACTTGCTTTAATAAAATATAAAATAAAATAATCGTTTTTTACTAAAACTCAAACAGCATTGCCGTGCCAGCTTAGTACGAAAAAAAAAAATGTTAACTTCTTTAGCAGTGATCGGTCAAATCAGTCCTCATGATGCGATGCATTTTTGTTGTCCTACTTTGCCAGTGTTTTTATTGATGAGATTCAGAATCAAGTGATTAAAAGGTTATTTGATTGTTAGTTTTCATGGTGATGGACGCTGCCACTTGATATGAGTACAGCCGCTCCTAGGAGAGCATACTGTCATGTGGTCATGTGTCCTCCATGGAGCAGCGTGTGCTTGAAAAAGGACTGGGTGCACAGTCCGGTCCTAGCCTGGCAAGATGTTCTGTTGATTGGAAGCAGAGCATAGGCTGAGTCGGCCGCAGAACAATCTTGTTGCTACATAAGGCACCTGGTATTCCCAGACGGTCACCCATCTAGGTACTGACCAGGCTGAACATTGCTTAACTTCAGTGATCGTACGAGAACCAGTGTATCCATTGCGTTTGGCCTCATACAGGTTTTCATGGTAAAGTAAAGAGGTAACCTTTAAAGAATTTCCTTATCAAAACTAGAGCTTTCCCTGAACCATATCTCATATTTAGTATCACTGGTATTTTCTACAATAGACCTCATTTCTTTAGGCACAAAAAATATTAGACTGGGCTATAAATACCTGCTTTCATACAGAATCAGTGACTGAATACATTTGAATGGATTTCTATGTATTTGCTGAATTATTCCAGTTTTAACCTGTTGTTTTCAAAGAATGAAGTTTCTTTTGTCATGACAGCAATACAATCTTCTATCTGATAAAACCACTTGAATATTTTCCAAATAATAAACATTTCACTGTATTTTGAATATACAGAGGAATCCGTTTATTATAATCAGGGATAATCTTATCAAATGGTTATTGTTATAAAAATCAGTCAGTCCCAAACACTTTCTTTCAGGGATAATGTTATCACATGGTTATTGTTATCAAAATCAGCCAGTCCCAAACACTTTCTTTAAAAAGAAAGTATTTGGGACCGTTATTGTTATAACAATAACCATTTGATAACATTATGCCTGATTATAATAAACGGTTTCCGCTGTATATTCAAAATACAGTGAAATGTTTAGTTTGGAAAATATTTAAATTTAAGTGATTTAAAAAATATTATAAACTTTTATAAAAATCATTATAAAAATTTTTATAATGTAAAGTTGTTTATAACAATGAATTTAATAACATAATGAATTTGTAATAATGAATGTAAATTTTTATATCCTTTGCTTAATGTTATCAGCCGGTTATTGTTATCTAAAAGACCCTGTCCCAAAGTTATCACAATAAGCTGCTTCCTATGTATGATGTTTAGAAACAAAACACTAAATCTTTTCCAATGTCCTGATGTTATGTTTTGCATTCTGAACCCATTACAATTCTGAAGACCCTTTTGTAGTCAACAGGTTTATTTTATTAGTAAAAACAAAAAATGAAAGAAACAAAAAAGGACAAAAAAAAAAGCAACAATGATCCAAAATATTTCAATGAATGCTTTGGGGACAACTTTCATGAGTGTCCCGTGTGGAAGTGTCCTCTTTTGTCACTCATCACAATACTTTGAGGAGCCTATTTCCTGTTTTCACTGAAGGGGTCAGTCCCTGTTTTTGGAGGTGAAATGGGAATTTAAGCAGTGGGATTGTAATGCCATTAATGACAGTTGCTATCAGCAGCAGGGCTACTGGTAAGTACGGCCTGGGTAGAAAGGGGAACAGAATACTTATAACAGGAAGTAGCCAAATAAACAATATATATGAGATGCTCGTGCTACCCAAAAAAACAGCATATGAACTGAATGTAGTGCAGACTTTTGCCAATGCCCTTTGTGAGCCCACGGAGACTAGGTGTAGGGTAATTTTTTTTCATGGTCAAATTTCCCAAACTTTTGTTTCATCATCATCATCATCATCATCAGTCGTCATAAATACATTGCTAAAAAAATCACGTAACATGATGTGAAGGTGTTATAGATTATATATATCTAACATGACAGATATACGTGTATATATAGAGAGAGTTGTACTGTAAAAGTTGAGACAAGTTTTGGTGAAATGTTTGCAAGTATAGCGGGTGCCATGTATATATATAAATTGAACGAAACTGCTTTTAACAGAATGAGAATATAAATATATGAAAATTAATGGACAAAACAGGATGGAAAATGAAATGAAATCACCTCTGATTCTTTAAACAGAATATAACATAAATAGACACTAAAAATAATTATAAATAAATCAGAAATGTATATCAGCAAGTTGTATATTACGTATATTTATTTCTTGAACAAATGTCAACTTTCATGTCAGATGAATTGAATACACGCACCTCCCCACCTGCACAAGTGTTTATTAACCCCCTTTAGACCCCTAGGCATTTATTAACCCCATGGATAGTCCCATTGACCCCCAGGGGTCAATATCAACCACTTTGGAGCCAGCTGTCTTAGATTAAGGTCAGCACTTCGGCCCACAATGATGATTATATGCCTTAAACCTGTTCATTACATCACACACCTTTATTTCCTTAATCATAGATTAGCTTCAAATAAAAACAAAACAAAAGGGGAATCTACATCCTCAATAACTCTTTTGTCTGACTTCCATATTTTGCTTATGAATAGATATTAAAGGCCCCATCAGCTTATACAGATGAAACCACTTATTGTGATCACTTTGGGACAGGGTCTTTTTGATAACAATAACCGGTTGATAATATTAACCAAAGGATATACAGAGGAAGCTGCTTATTGTGATCACTTTGAGACAGGGTCTTTTTGATAACAATAACCGGCTGATAACATTATCTGTGATCATAATAAATGGCTCCCTCTTTAAATGAAGTGTTTGGGAGCAACTAATTTTGATAACAATAACCGTTTGATAACATTATCTGTGATCATAATAAACGGCTTCCTCTGTAATTGCTGAAAAACAAAGATTTCTGGGACGGTGTCAAGTATAGTCAGTTGGGTTTAAACTGAATAGTTGGCAAGGAATGAAAAACAGAATGTAAATGTAAC
>VCCN01000353.1:7019662-7032294 GCA_006491835.1 Architeuthis dux | reverse complement strand
AACGTATATAGAAAAAATGTATACAGCAATATATTAAAAAAAAAGGAAAAGATCCCATACACGCTCATATACATAAACCTATACATATATACATATACACACGCTCATAAATACATGCACATACATGCATCTGTCATGTTAGATAGATATATATATAATCTATAACACCTTCATATCATGTTATGTGATTTGGGGGATGTATTGTACAAGTGTTATCAGAGTTAGCCCCCCCCCCCGATCGCAGCTTCTGGCTGATGATGAAGATTGTCTTGTATGAGTTAATTCTTTCTGGTAATTTCATCCTAGGTATGTTGCTTATCTGCCTCTTCCACTGAACCAGAGTATAGTACGCTTTTGCACTACCTGACCCAGGGATTGAATTGATGACCAAGTGGATAAAACATTGGTTAAGCATATCAAGTAACCTGCCCGCCGTTGGTGATAAGAGATATCCTCTAGCATGGTCAGTGGAATGAGAACAATCTACCCTCATGGATTGAATAAAGGATTCAGCTCAAAATTCCCTGAAGGTTAAAACCTACAATAGACACCTGAAGAAGGCCGGAGAGTACAATAGCCGAAATGCTGTGACTATAATGATCAAGATGAAGACACTAGTCTGAGTGAATCAGTGTATGATAATGATAATTCCTCATCTCAGAAATTCAGGCAAAAACACACAAAGTTGTACTGGAATTACCATATATTCTTGAATATAAGTCGACCATAAATATAAGACGAGTTGAGAATTGGGCATAACATTACAGATAATTGTCTGACTCGATTATAAGCCGAGTTTGTTATTTTGCCATGACAACGTTATGAAATTTTATGCTCAATTCTGAACTCATCTTAGTACACCCATAATGTTGTCATGAGAGATATCAACAATAAGCACTGTATACTACCTACATAGCATTTTATTTAAAAACAAGGTAATTAATTGAGTTAAAACAACAGGCATTATCACTCGCAAATATGCATGGTGTCTATCAATACTGTATTCATATAGGCACAACTTAATAAATATATTTAATATTTCTTACTTGAACAATTAAACGTAATTAATACTTCAATAAAAACCAAATGCTAAAAATTATTAAGTGCTGACAAAAAGATAGGTAATAATAACAAATATAAAAGTGATAAATAATAAATATTATGAGAGAAAAGTGAAAAATAAAACTAAAAAACTAAAAGTGGGAGAAGCTGGTTGTGGTGGTGATGTGAGAAAAAAGATTTTATAAAATGATTATTTGGTTTTCACCTCATTTGCTTGATAAATGGCATGTGGCAATGAAACAGACTGTCAATCTGTAGCAGATCCCACAATAAATATAAATTATATATATTTTCAGTCTTTTAGTACTATTGATTTCCTGAGAGTCAGCTTCTTATTGTGGCATTTGGCCCTGATGAGGTGAGCGTGCGTAAGCGTCTCACAAAATATATTGGCAAACTTGATTTGTTTTTCTTTTTTATTATTATTATTAATATATAAGGGGTACTTGTGTATTTCTAACCTGCATTAGTAGTTGGTGTTCAAGTCTAGATAAAAGTCAAGATTTCAAAAACTGTTTTTCAAGATAGCCAGGCCTTTTCTACTTAAAACAACACAATCTTCCTACTTTCATATTTGACTGAGTGTCATTTTAAGCTAAGCTTACCAAATGCCTGTCTTTCCATACATATACATACATAAAAGGATGGTCTATCTTTTTAAAGAAAGATACTTTAGTCTTATTAATGAATATGCAGTTAACTTTTCAATAAAAAAAATAAAATTTTATTGCCATATAGGTATTTAACACTTAAATTCATATAAGAACATTTAAATGGTAACATCAATGGGAATTACTACTATTCAAAGGTAGCTCCCTTTCACTTTTCCATTTTTTAATATTATCTATCATAATAATTTAAACAAATTTTGTCTCTGTCACAGAAGAGTTCCATTGTCAATTAAAAGCGGTATCAAGTGGTTTGTGAAATTAAGGGTTTAGGACCACAAGTGTAAGGTACCCAAGTGAAAATCGAACTCACTAGTAGTAATGATCCTCTAGGCTAACTTGCTAATGATCGCTCTGTGGCCAGGTACCCAATTTTATTACTTTATTAATTAATTACCTTTCTTTAGATGTCTGAAACAGAATCTAATCTTAATGTTGAGAAAATTAATCAGTCCCGATATAAGTAATCGTATGTTTATTTAGATTTCTAGTTCAATTTAATTGAATAATTCATTAGAACTAGAACCAGGGGCGGATCCAGCCTGTTGAGCTGACTGTCATCCAAAATCTCCGCCCCCCCCCATTTTGGAAGACACTCTTTGGAAGACAGTCTGGGTTGCTCCCCCAGAAAATTTTGAAATTTATGTATCAAAGATTGGCTAAAATTGTGTTTCAGGGCATATCAGCTACTGAAATTAAGATAAATAAAGATTTTCGGAAAAATTCTAAGGTTCTTGATGGTTATCATGTGTTGAGACGAAAAGATTTAAAATTCGGAAGATGCCCAGAAAACAGTATAAATAAAAATTTTTGGAAAGATTCTGACCCCCTGGATTCACCCTTGAGAACAATATATAATTTCAATTATATTGCCCCTGTTCTAACACACACATATGAGAGAAAGGGAAAGATAGCTAATATTTTATGTTTTATGAGGATAGATCAATAGGTTTGCAGCCTGACACATACATACTAAATTAATGTTCGATCAATGTGATTAATGTTTACCACTGAATTAAGTGTATTGAAAAGGAAGGAGGTTATGATGAAAAATAAATATTTGTCCTGTAAAATAAATGCTTTTTTCATCATTGGGTTAATTCTATTTTCTCGCATTTTGTAATCCAGGGGGTATAATCCCAAAACTATATATACGGAGTTATTTCCCTTTAATACGACCTATCGCAGTGACAGTTATTTTATTAGGGATTTTAAAAGCAGACAAAAAGTACTCTTTATGAAAACACACACACACACACACACACACACACACAGAGGTATCCCTTTACGCCACTTCACTTTTACGAGAAACCTCAAGCCTCCATAGCTTTGAAATGTGTCTGTGAGGATCTGTACTTTATCTCGATTTATTTTATGCATCCGTTAGCAAGATATGTCCTAAGGTATCAGAAAAGACTAAACAAATCTCGTAAGGGTGTAACATATTACATGCTTACCCTTCTTATATAAATAAAATTATCAAATGATGACATATAAGCGATAAAGACGGACAGAAATTCCATTCCTTACTAATATACATTTATTGATTTGAAAGACATAAAAACTCGTTCAGTAAATTAGGAAGGTTGAAGCGAAAAACACCATCCCTAATAAAGATTTTTCATTGAATAGTCGTTGCACACCCTGCACGGTAATCGTCACGAGAATCAACTTTGTGTTCAAACCTCAGTTCAACGGCGCCTCATTGGCTGCAGATTGTCCATGTCCCCAGCGTCTCAACTTGTTGTACCCTGGAACCAGGATGTGGACAAGTCAAGCTCAGGCACCCGGCCCCTTTCTCCAAACACACGCTGCTCCACGGAACACACGTCTGAGAACACAGGAGGAAAGGAAGATAAACTGTGCACCCTGACAGTGTGCTTTCTTTTGAGCAGCCATACTCGTATAGAGTGGCAGCGAAAATAATAATAATCTATTTATATAAAACAACTGTGTCTCTCTCTGTCACTGTGCCCCCCCCCTAAACATTAGCGTAGCTCAACCAAATTTGATATGCATACTTAGTGTACCTAGGAGAAGAACTTGATCTATTTGTTTTTTCCAAGAAAATCTTTTAAAGGGTTTTAGAGGGAGCATTTTATTTACAGTGTAACTGAACCCTTCCTTTCTGTTCAATATACATATACATACTAGCTGGAAACCGCCCGATAGGGCGCGTTTAAGCTAACCACCCGGTGGGGGGCTATGGCCCCTCCCGGAGGGGGATGGGTTGGCTCCCAGATGGGAACTAGTTGAAAACCGCCCGATAGGTCGATATTCAGCTAGTGATGAATAAAGAATTTGCCTACTCTATGTAAGGGCAATAACTCTTGTAAGTATATACAGTGTTATTTTCTCTTATCCTTGATACCTGGAGAAAGTTAATCTAAACTTTACATAAATAGCTTATTTTAAATTCCACGTTTTCTCCAGCGGTCATAGTGTGAAGACTTTCTTTTTTCATCAATTTATTACGAGAAAAACCTGACACAATAGTTACAACATTAAAAAAGATAATTGGCAGTGAAGAGGTTAAGCAAATATTCATCTAAATTAAATAGAATGAATATATATAAAAGAAAAGGCAGTCATAAATTGCATCGCCTTTTATAGATTCAACATATCTTATTGTTGTATAAATAATCCTCTACAAGTTAAATACATGTAAATAAAAGCACACAAAAAAGATGGGGAATGGTTTAAAAACTAGAGAAATAAAAGACAAACACATGTAAAAAATGTATTGATTTATTTTCAAAACTGATTGTTGCCTTTTTGAAGAATCAACTGGTAGAGCAAGATACCCAGATGAATAGATTTACATGAGAGAGGCAAAGGGATTGTTGCACATTTTCTGAAAATAAGTTTAACCTTTTCGCTTCCACAGACGAGATAACTAGTCTTAGCAAGTCGTCAGTCCAGTGTCTTATGATAGTGGGTTATTAATCACTGCTACTCACAACACTGGTTTATTGCTGGGTTTAGCTTATTCATGTGTTCTCACATTTATATATATCTATGTATTCGGACTTTGCCCAGCCCTAACCGGACTTTGCCCAGCCCTAACCATTCATAGTAGAAACTGAAACTGAAATGTGTTAAAAAGAGTGAATTGTCTTCTTTTTTTCTTGTGAAATTAGAATCAAGATGATCATTTATCTTTACTTTATGTGACATAAAACTGGGAATGGTCACAAGGTATGACATGTTTTAAAATGTGTAAATGTTATGTGACATATTGTGATCATAATAATTAAAAAAAAGAAAAAAATCAATTATTTTTGTAATTAAATTATTTGATAACTTATTAATCACTGCTACCCACAACACTGGTTTATTGCTGGGTTTAGGTTATTCATGTTTTCTGACATTTATATGTATCTATGTATCCGGACTTTGCCCAGCCCTAACTGTTTATAGTAGAAACTTGAAACTTTGTACACACACTCCCCTTCAATGAGTAGGGAAAATGCTTTTTTTTTGTTTTTTGAAAATTCCCCTCCTAAATAGGTTTTTAGAGAGGGGTTAAATATGCAATGTAAGTTTATGCTAAATTGGTCACTAGTTTATGCCCACTTGTTTTTTGAAAATTCAGACCTTTTTAGTGATCACAGCCCAACAAAAGGTGAGAGAAGTAACTTATTCATTGATCACCCCTTTTTCCAACATTTTAATTGATCATCCCCAACACAGCATATATGGGTGGCAGTGATTCATAATTTCCCTTGGAATGCTAGTTCTTTTTATTTCTTACATACATTTATTAGATATTCTGTTGTACATATTAGTTGATTTGTATGAAAATAGAACCGTTTTAAACATGCAATGAAGACTTTCTATTTTCATCAATTTTTTATGAGAAAAGCTTGGCACAGGAGTTACTGCTTTAAAAAATACACTTGGCAGCAAACAGTTTAAAAACCCCTAAAGAATAAATAAATTAACAGCATGGATTGGAATAAGATAAGTTCCCAGTGAAAATCGGACTCTATTCCTGAGGGTGGATTGGTTAACGTATGACCGCTTTTACCACTGAGCTACAGGAACTCAGTGGCAAGCGAGAGTCCAAATCAAACCCTTAAACCCATTCCTCATCCCAATCTCTTCTGTGCCATGTTTGTTATTAACTGGTAGTTCAGTATCGATAACCCAATTTAAAATGTTTTTATTGGATGAAGTATTGTAAATCATTATTATTAAATTTTTGCTACTATTTACCTTCATCATAATTGTTTTTGTTTTTTAACGCAACTGAATTTGATTCTCACCGGGAACTTATGCTTTATCTCGATCCGCACTGTTAATTTATTTACTGACTGCTGAAGGGAAACCGGCCTGAGTTTAGCTGCGATAAAAAGCATGACAATTAAGATGAAGGTAAATAGTAGCAATAAATTAATAATAATGATTTACAATAATTCATCTAGCACGTCTGCCTCACACGCAGAAGATCCTGGGTTTGATTCTCGGTATGAACAAAGAGTGTGGAAAACTCTTCATTAGGACAAATTTTCCTGTGCACTCAGCAGCTAATTGAGTACACTCTAAGCTGTGTGATTAGAATGTGTTTGATTCGTAACCGTGTTTAAGCATGTTAAGAAAAGAAGATGGAACAATATAACACTGTTCACCTGGTAAGAACTGAGCCTTCCCCGTTCCCACTTCCAGTCAGCTTTTACTGGGACCGGAAAGAGAATGGGGGCTGTTAAGAGCCTGCTCCAGCATGTTTATTGATTTAACTCTTTCCTCCCTGATAACGCCTCTAGGCGTGATAATTGATATTGAAAATAAACAACAACATTTTGTTAAAAAATGATAAAAATTGATAAAAAGAATTTACTAAAAAAAACACGTTTAAATTTAAATCATACACAATTTAAATCATGACAATGCCAATCAATCAATAATAATATCCTTTTCAATTAACTTTTCTATGGTTTTATTTCACCGGACTTAGAAGTGATACATTGGGAATGATCATTGAAAATTTAGTAAGTGTACATTTAATATTAAGAGATATAGCAATTTATTTACTGCCCATTGTATTTTGTTGGTCAGTCGAGCAACTAATCAAACATGGCTGCCAGGGAGGAAAGAGTTAACATATACATACATTACTTATTGATTTAACATACATATATATAAACATTACACAGGGGACAAAGCAAATAGATCAATAGACAATCATTGAAGAATCATTTTCATAAGAGCATGAAGATTTTTCCATGTCTCTCAATCACATCTGCTGGTCTCATCATCTTCAAGTACCAGCCTCAAATTTCAATGCACAGATCTTCTACAAGGCAGGCATTAAAAATTAAATAACTAGTTGACTCTGTGGTGTCATATATATTTTACTTAGGTCCACTGAGCATACATGCCAAATTTGGTTGGGTGAATCAGACGGAAATCAGATCATTAATATCGGGGTGAAAGCAAACACACGTGTGAATTTTGCACACATATACCACTTATGTCTGCCTCTAAATAATTCTACGAATTCACTGGTCAGATACCATCAGCAACAAGAAACTGTGGTAACGAACAAGACAGCAACCCGCAGAGGAAGACATCCCCCAAAGACGCTGGAGATGAATTGGTCACACTCTTTGCAAGCCTGCACCCAGCATTACAAGCCCTCTTTTGTAATCCACAAGGGAAAAGGAAAAGAGGCAGACCAAGAAACACCTGGCATCGTGACCTGGATGCAGACGTGGAAAGAACTGGTCATACATGGGGATAACTGTTGAATTGGCCCAGGACCGATATGCCTGGAGAGTCTTATGAACAGCCATTTCCCAAACGGGGCCACAGGCATAGATAGATACCACCTATTTGGGGCCTACTGTTTTAGGCACAGGGTAAAGTCAAAAGTTAAAAAAAGAAGGGATTCAACATCAACCATTGTAATGTAATATAATAGATTCTCTTGCAGTTCTCACTCCTTAACAATTTCTAGCAGAGGAAATGTCAATAGCTGGAGGCACAATTCTTGCCTTAAATATCCCACAGTAAAAAAATATGTATAAGAAAATAAAATAATTAATTTTTGGCACAATTCTGGTGAATGAAATAAAAGAATTGATTTTATAATAGATAACATTGTATTAACCACTTGGGACAGGGATATTTTTTAAAACACTTTTTGTTCCCAGACAAGATTTAAAAAAAACGATTTTAATGAAAAATGTCACTTTTTGCCTGATGTTCATATATAGTATCAATGTCAGTATGTGACATTATATCAGCAAAATATTTTATCAGCCACTCCAGGACAATTTCTTTCACCATCTATGAATTGTCATAAATCACTGTCCGATTACCTGCCAGAATAAGAAGACTTAAGACAAAGAAATTTCTTCTGAAATATCTCGTCAGCCAGTCCAGGACAATCATTGCTTTAACTACAAATTGTCATGAATCACTATCCAATTCACTGCTAGAGTAAGAAGACCCAGATTTCTCACAGAATATCTTGTCAGCTGCTTCAGGACAATCATTGCTTTAACTGCCTTCATCACCATCTACAAATTGTCTTGAATCACCATCCGATTTACTGCCAAAGTAAGAGGACCCACGACAAAAAGATTTCTCCCAAGATTATCTTGTCAGCTGCTCCCACGTGGTTGAGCTCATACCATTAAAAAGATTATATCTATGCTGTTCCTCTGGAAGAATATACTATTTTCATGAACTGATTTTGACACATTTGATTTGGTTTGCGAAGACACTGCCATTGAAGTAAATTGTCTGGAATTGTGTTAACAAATCTCAGCAAAAACAAGAATAAAATCAAACAAAAATTACATTCATGCATATGGGGTGAAAAAATAATTTGTAAAATTTTTAATGTATTTAAAAAAGACACCTGTTCATTAACTCTTAATTTCATGAACAGCTTGATTCTGCTCAACAGTGGGACTCATCTGTGAATAGAATAGAAAAAAAACAACAATATTTACCTAAAGGGGCGGTTACATTAATCAGTAGTTATTCCCATTATAAAAACATTAAACATTTTTATATGATTTTAAGAGTTAACTTTGCTGGAAAATTTCTCACTTCTCTTATGTATTTGTATGTGCCTATTAAGAGTGGAACTCTGGGAAAAATATTTTCCACAAATCTCACAATGAAAGGGCTTTTCTCCAGTGTGTTTTCTCAGGTGATGTTTAAGGTTTGATTTCAGAGAAAATTTTGCCGTACAAAATTCACATTGAAAAGGTTTCTCTCCAGTGTGAGTTTGAATGTGATTTCTGAGGCTGGTTTTCTTTGAAAAATTTGTACCACAAACCTCACAGTGATATGGTTTTTCACCAGTGTGTATTCTTATGTGTTGTTTAAGGTTTGACTGATTAGAAAAATCAGAGCCACAAACATTGCAGTGATAGGGTTTTGCACCTGTATGTACTCTGGTATGAACTCTAAGGCTTGTCTTGTGAGAGAAATTTCTGCCACAAATGTCACAGTGGTACGGTTTCTCTCCTGTATGAGTTTTCATGTGCTGCCAGAGCATTGTAGTTCGAGGGAAGCTATTTCCACACACCTCACACTGAAATGGCTTCTCTCCAGTGTGTGTACGAAGGTGGTTCTTAAGGCTGGATTTTTGGGTAAAATTCATTGCACAGATATCACAGTGAAATGGCTTTTCACCAGTGTGTATTCTTAGGTGAATTTTCAGGCTTTTTCTCTGCGCAAAAGTTGACCCACAGAATTCACATGAAAAAGGCTTCTCTCCCGTGTGTGTACGCATATGTTCTTTCATACGTTCACGCTGTGAAAATTTCTTTTCACAGATCTCACACTGAAACGGTTTTTCTCCAGTATGAATTTTCACGTGCGATTTAAGGTTCGAGCTGTGGGAAAAACTTGTTCCGCAAACCTGACAGTGGAATGGTTTTTCTCCCATGTGTATAAGTTTATGGTTCCGGAGATTCTTTTTCAGGGAGAAATTGGCACTGCACACATGACATTTAAATGGCTTCTCTCCTTTGTGTGTTTTCATATGGTCCTTAAGGCTTGATTTCATGGTAAAGTCACTTCCACAAATTTCACAGTGGAACCTTTTCTTTCCAGTGTGGACTCTCATGTGCTGGTTGAGATTAGAGTTACGGGAAAAACAGGAACCACAAAATTCACAACAGAATGGTTTCTCTCCAGTGTGTGACCGGATGTGGATGATAAGAGTTGCTCTGTGGGTAAAATTTGAGCCACAAAACTCACAATCAAAACGTTTCTCAAGGCTGTGTTTCTTTATCTGTTCATCTGGAAAAGTGTCCTTGGAATCTTCAGGGAAGTGGAAAGGTGTCTCTTCACTAAATAATTCCATCTTGTACTTGTCTTCTGCAAAACAATAGATGGAGTATTCAATTTTAAGATCTAAATAATTTTTTGAGGTTGCTTGGAATAATTTTAGAGAATTCTCCAAGAAAGAGTATGTGACATGTCCGAAAAGAAAATATGAGAATAACAAAATTTAAAAAAGGTAAGTATAAATTGGAAATAGAAGAAAAACTTCTCTAAATGTATGAAGATGTAGAAATGAAGACCAGAACGGAAACAAAAAAACTGTTTATAACAATGCCTATAGTTTTTGCATCATCAAAAAAATTAGTTTTCTTAATAATACTAGCTGAAAACCCATCCTATCGGTGGGCTCCCAGCTAGTTCCTGTGGAAGGCCTACTGATATCTAATCTGCAAATAAGAAATTATTACCTCAAACAGTTAAATTTATATCTTAGTGTAAAAAAGAAAAAATTAGAAAGGTATTATACCAGCCATGATTCGATTGCACAACAAAGGTATTCATTGCACCCCCCAAAAAAAATGAATAGGTAATGAATCTCTGTCATGATTCGATCGAAGGACCTTCCAATCAGAGGTTGGTCATTCAAACCATTCAGCTATTATCAGCAGCCGCAGATAGCAATAGTAGTAATATTTTAAAAAAGTACAATGAATGTATAATGTAAACCGTTTGCCATCAATTAATTTCATTTTACTGTTTTAGTTTTAAAAATTTTAAATTTTATATTTTTTTTTAGTGTCTTAAATCTGTCAAAAGTGTTGTGGTTTAGGGTTTAGTATTTTGGTTAGGATTAAAATTTCTTTAATATTTTTTATCTTTTTAAATAACCATATTTTGGCATGAATTTCAATCTTGATATTTCTCTAAAATGAAAAAGACATGAAGGTCATATTCATTCAAAACACATCAGTGGGAAATTTAAAAAAAAAATGCAACTTAATCTTTTTTTTTCTTGCCCTGACGCCAAAAATCCCTTTTTTGTTCCAGATTCACAGAACTCTTTGGAAATATAGTTTAAAACCTGCACCAGTGAACTATCTAAAGCACTGGTTCCCAACCGGGGTGTGTGTGTGTGTGTGTGTGGTGTATTTGGGTAGTTCAAGGGGGGAATAAGGCTATTATGTAAAAATAAAAGTCAAGTATAGAGATACGGTTTTCTGCACTTCTATCTATCAAGTCGAAGGCTCGAAATAAGCTACAAGTTGAGAATAATTTAAGATGTGCTCTCTCACAAATAGACCCACAAATCAAAGAACTAGTTGAAAAAAACAAAAACATTGATGTGTATATCAGTTACGATAGCAGAATTCTTATTATTTTTGTAATAAATTGGAATTTCAAATGATGTGTTCTAATTATTTTCACTTGCTTTCTTTGAGTAACAAATACACAGCAGCAGCTGTACAATTATAAAAATTAAACTAACTCTTAGTATAAACTGTCTAATTATACATAAAATAAAGTTATTATTTGAAATTATTCTTTGTTGCAACTTAATAAATGGAAGGTGGGGAAATACTAGTAAGCTTATTGACAAAAGTGGGGAATGACTTGAAACGGTTGGGAACCACTGATCTAAAGCATAGAACCATTTTTTTGGGGTAAAACATAATTTTCAGGGAGAAAAATTGCTTCAGCCATTTAAGGCAACTTTTCATTACTAGAAGATGCTAATTTTCATATTTTGATGTGCATATTGCTTTAACATTAACTTTTACTTCATTTTTATTCATTTGTAAGTGACTGGAATTTTGACATGAAAATGTTTATTTCATATTATAATTCATAGCATTTCAACTAATGTTATTCGAAACCATCTTTTACCATTCTTACTCATATTTGAGCCATGGTAACTTTGTGTTTGTTAATATACTTTCATCCTAATCAGTCAAGCAATAAACATTTTTCATTAATATTCTGAAAACTATTATAAAATGTTTTTCTAAAAGTATTTAAAGATTTTTATTAGCTTTTACATTGCAAAAAATACAGAAATTAAATCCTTACAAATGAATGTTTACACTGAGAAGAATATGGAGAATGATATAAGGGGAGGTAACTAAAATAGTTAGTCCACACCTGTGAATTAGAAACCGTCAACTAAAACTGTCACCAAAACTGTCAACATGTTTCTTCAGTTTTCAAGTCAGTCTGGCTGGATATCTATCTATTTATTTAAGCTTATGTCCCACATACAGGCTGCACCAATAGAGTGAGAGGGCTGAAAATTTAAACCTTTACTCCTAATTATGTCTTTTAAAAATTTCCCCCAAAATAGGTTTTTAATAGAGGGGAGGGGTTCAATTTACAATGTAAATTCAGGCTAAATTGGTCCCTTAGTTTGTATCCAGCAGCATTCATGCTTGTTTTTTTAAAAGAAATCAGACCTTTTTAGAGATCACTACCCAACGAACGGCGAGAGAAGTAACTTATTCATTGATCACCCCCTTTTCCAATTTTTTAATTGATCACTCCCAATAAGGCATGCTGCCAAAAGAATTTGGTCACATGACAGTTATTACTGAGTGATTGTTTTCATTTCATTTTATGATAATAATAATAAATGCATTTATAGAAAGCACCCTTTCTTGG
>VCCN01000353.1:6930587-6950394 GCA_006491835.1 Architeuthis dux | reverse complement strand
ATTTCATACTGTCGACATCGAGAGCCACATTATATTCGTGCTGGTGGCCGTAATGCATTTGGTAAAAATATCTACCCGTGAAATGTTTATGATAAAAGTCGCTCAGGAAGGTCATATTCATTCCCCCAAAAATATTCAGTCGGCGATTAAAAAGAAAATGCAACCGTACTTTACGATTATGAACGTTAGTTTTGGCCAGACCCCCAAAATTCATATTTTGTTTCCATATTCACAGAACCCTTTGGAAATATAGTGTAAAACCTACCCTTGTGAAATATCTAAATGGTAAAATGTAATTTTCAGGGAGAACAATTGCTTCAGCCACTTAAGGCAATTTTCTGTATCTCTATAAGAGACTTCATCTAAAAAGCAACAATAAAAAGATGGAGAAACACAAGTAATCACATGATAATTACGACAGGTCTGGTTAGTCAGTCAGTAGAAACCGTCACGAGACCAACGTCTTTTGGCAGCATGCCGTGTTGGGGGTGATCAATTAAAAAATTGGAAAAAAGGGGTGATCAATGAATATTTACTTCTCTTGCATTTTGTTGGGCAGTGATCACTAAAAACAGTCTGAACTTTCGAAAAATAAGCATGAATGCTGCTCGACACAAACTAGTGATCAATTTATTTGAAATCAGCCTTATACCCAGCCACCTAAAAGCAACTTACATTACAAATTTAACGTCCCATTAAAAAAAAAAGAAAAAAAGCTTTTTCTAGACATAATAAGGAGTAGATGCTGAAACTTTCAGCCCTCTAGCTCCATTGGTGCGGCCTGTACGCATGATACATAGTCGCTGCCTCTCGATACGAGTATAGCGGCTTCTAGGAGAGTACACTTTCATGTGTCCTCTATGGAGCAGCGCGAGTGAGTGAGAAAGAACCGGGTGCACAGTCCGGTCCTATATTGGCAAGATATTCTGTTAATCGGCGGCAGAGCATAGGCTAAGACGGCCGGAGAACAATCTTGTTGCTGTATACAACACCTGGTATTCCCAGACGGGTGGGTAATGACCAGGCTCGACGTCGCTTGATTTCGGTGATCTTACGAGAACAGGTGTATCAAACGCAATTTGGTCGTACACGTACACGCACACACACACACACACACACATATATATATATAACCAGCCAGACCAACTTGAAAACTGAAGAAACCTATGTTGACAGTTTTGGTTGACGGTCTCTAATAGTAAAGATTTTTCATCTAAAAATCTAACAACATAACTCAATCAAATGCTCGCGTTTATAGCAAGAATTGTCATAAAAAGGATGAAAATAGGGGTTACATTTGATAGTTGCAGACACTTTTTGATAACAAATAAAGGTCTATACAGGAGTGCGGTTTTGATTAGTGCGGGCTTTGATGTAGTACGGTTATGGTATTGCTGTACACATTAATGTAACTAAGTATAAGCTGAAAAAAGAACACATTAAATTATAACAAAATCATGAACAGTGCGGCTTTAAACAGTACGGTTTTGAACAATACGAAAAATTGTAGAACGAATTAACCGCACTAATCAAGGTATACCTATAGTTGCAAGCGTGATGCTGCTGCTACTGATTTATCTCCCCTCATCCCTCTGTTCAAATCTAGTTATCTCTTTTGCCATTTCCCCCGTCAGTTCGATAAAACGAGTTAACCACAGAAAACAATAATTTATTTCACTGTCCTAACTATTTTATTAAAAACTATTTAAGGTGGACGGTTTCTATAAGGGTTTTATTTGTTAGAAATACAATTTTATCTACTATATATATATATATTAATGTCTTGAGTGTACTTGTTGAAATGAAAACAGCATTTGATGTTAAGAGAGAAACATAACCAACTTCACTTAAAAGTGAAAATTAAATTGACACTAATCTTTATTTTTAAGAAGAGGAGGGCGGGGCTAGTTGTTACGATTTTACTATTTTTTCCCGCCCCACCTTAAAAAAAGAAGAAAAACTGCAAAAAGTAACTTACATTTCTGCTGTGAGAAGGTCATTATATATTTTTTCATAAACACCAAACAAAAAAAATGATATATTGCTTCATTCCCGAGATATAACAAATCATCGTTCAAGATAACTGTATACAACTTGCCCCATGTGTGGGGCATGTTGTTACATGGCATGGATTACATTTTTTTACTAATAAAAAAAAAACAACGAATTCCTTAGGAGACTACATATTTTTGCCACCCATTCAGAAGCTTCACAAAATAACTATTTCTTCTGTTAAAAGTTTATATTTATCATAAACATTGAACAAAGAAAAATCAAAAATTCTCTCATTCACAGAAGTGACATAAAGAGTCTTCCTCATTTATACATTCCCCATGAGCCCAATCACTACAGTTAATACACTGCACCCATTTCTCCCCTGAGGCAGAGTTTGACCAATTTTGACAGCAAGCAAGACACCAACAATCTTTTGTAGCCTTTCTCTTTCTCTCATTTCCAGCAGACTTTTGAAATTGTTTAATGTCCAGATTCCTTTGGCAAGTATTGCTCCCCGCCCCCCGCCCCCAAGGTACTTGTAATTTAATCTTCTCAGGTATGTCAGTTAGTATAGCTTTGTGGCGTGTTTGTTGCTACCACGTTGCGTCTTTCTTGAACTAGCCTTTAAAAAGGTCATTTATGTTTTAGGACAGTCTATGATCGTACTCATACTATTTGTGTATATGTTCGAACCCAAGACGCTTCAAGGGACGTAACTCTTTACATCCTTATTGAACCTGCAATTCAAGGGAGATAACGAAGATTAGAAAATTATTTGGAAAGACCTTTAGAAAAAATATTTGATTAAGAGAGAATTGTGTCCTTTCTGCAAACGTTGTAAGGGGGGTAAGTCCGTAATTATGTCCTTTCAGTAAAAATTGTAAGGGGGGTAACTTTGTATTGACTAGGCACCTAATAGTAAAAGCAACGTTCGATTTCTTCACAATAGAGTCTAGTTAATACAAAGTGATTCCCCTTACAACGTTTGCAAAGAGCACATAATTATGGGACACCCTGTATTATAAATAAAACTATTAAAAACCAGACAATTTTTTTTAAATATTAAAAATCAAAGAAATTAAATGAAAATAAGTAGAACTAATATTATCGTAAAAAGTGACAGAAATAGATCCCCAAAGAAAATATCTTTTGAAAATATATACAAATTTCTTAAAACATTGGGGAGAGCGGGACTAGTTGTATACAGGGGCAAGTTGATACAGTGTCATTAGTTTCAATAAGTGATGACATATGGCGCCCAGCTTCTCGTCATGCGCAGGCGCCAACATCGATCATCTTGTGAGAGGATGGTAGCTACGTCGGACAACGCTCTCCGAAACTAAACAAAAAACAAACGAATTTGGACACCTTGAGTGTCAGGGGGTTTTGATTACGCCTGTTGCTTTTTGTCCAGTTATATTGTATGAGGGGCAAGTTGTTACAAGGCGTAACAACTGGAACTGACCCGATCATTTTTACCCGACGAAATTTAGGCCATATAATCGAATTCTCGGAAAACAAAGTCCACACACAAGTCAAGCATAAAGACAGCTGTTTCAAACAATCGAGCGAGTTTCATTGAGCTGTGGTTTCTACAATGTCTATAACAATTTTCGTAGAGGCCAGAATACTTACTCAAGCTGTCCAAAATCGTTTTGTTTAGCTTAGTTTCGGAGAGCGTTGTCTGACGTAGCTTCCACCCTCTCGCAAGATGGTCGATGAAGAGAAGCTGAGCGCCATATGTCATCACTTATGGAAACTAATCACACTGTATCAACTTGCCCCTGTATACAACTAGTCCCGCTCTTCACAATATTTGAAAAAATTTGTACATATTTTCAAAAGATATTCTTTTTGAGATCTATTTCTGTCACTTTTTACGATAATATTAGTTCTACTTATTTTCATTTAATTTCTTTGATTTTTAATATTTAAAAAGATTTGCCTGGTTTTTAATAGTTTTATTTATAATATGTTGAAAGTCTGTTTTATTCAAATATTTTTTCTAAAAGTCTTTCCAAATAATTTTCTAATCTTAGTTATCTCCCTTGGACTGTCGGTTCAATAAGGATGTAAAGAGTTACGTCCCTTGGAGTGTCTTGAGTTTGAACGCAACCAAATGGTATAAGTACAATCATAGGATGTCCTAAACAAATTTTTAAAAAGATTAAAATACTCTGGGACTTTGAGATCTGGACCGACCACTGTATCCAAGCGAGAAAACGTATTTAGTAGTTATGAACAAAGAAAAGAGGATATGCCAGATCGTAGACAGGGAAGAAAAAAAAACGAAATAAAAGAAGAGAATAACACGTATTTTCTATAGTTTTAAGAAGGGTCATTAACATTCGTGCCCAGGGGTAGCAGAAGCACCCCCAGCTATGCCACTAACTTAAACCATGCTAAAACACTAGAAGATTGAATAAAGGTTTGTTTCTGGTTCGGGAACTAAGGGAGGTAACCGATTACGCTGCTAATTAATCATTTGATTGAAGTCAATCAAAATTGTCGTCTGGTTTAGCGAAAATAGTAACCATTCCTTTTAGTTTTATTTCACGAGAATTTTGTTTCTCTCTCTGATTTTTTTATTTGGAGGAACAGTGTTAGAGATAACAAAGACATTGTTCAATGAATTTTTATTATTAGTCGCTAGTGTATATTCTTTTTAATTTTATAATTATGAAAAAAAAAAAAGTTTGTTGTTACTTGCAACCCCCAACCCTAAAACTAACCCTAAATTACGTCTTTTATAATAAAATATGTTTTCTGCATTCATTTGTTCCGTAATACGTTAGTAGCAACAGCCGCATAAGTCAGCGTAATCGGTTACCTCCCTTAGTTTACGAACCAGAAACAAACCTTTACTGGGGATTGTAAGGATTACACATTCGTGTAATTATTGAGACTGTCCAGATTAAGGCAGTGCCTGGGCCTACGAGGATACTGAGAATGGTTCTGGAGATTAGGAGATTTACTGTTATTCAGTCCCCAGCAGCAACCACTAGACATCTGGTGTGAACATGCAAATGCTTGAAATAATAGAAATAAGGGATCACCTTAACCACCACCCCCCCCGCCCCCACTTGAGTGGCTATTTGAACATCATCCTCCCTAAGTTTTGGCTAGTAAACATCCTCCCTCCTAAAGCAGTCTAAAGAGGCGGGGGATGTTTATTTGTAAACCATCGTAATTTAAGGAAAGTTAAGGAAAGGAGATAGAATATTTCCAATTTCAACAATATCAGTTATAAAATTATGGAATATCAACTTTGCTTTTGTTTCTATTGTTTTATTAAATACAATTATCATCCACACCATTTGGGTATTGCATGTATTACAAGTATTCAGGAAGAGTGCTAATGGTGGGTATAATAAGTATTCAGGAGTATTGCAAGGTTAATTATTCCAAGCGAAGCGGCGCTCGGATCTACGGTTGGCTTTGCGACAAATGAGTTTAAAAAATGAGGTTCAACCACGAAGACGAGGATCAAAAGATATACACTTTTTATCTTGTGATCACATTTTTGTTTCAATCAGCAGCAGCTATCGTTGATGGTTGTAATTTAGTATGGAAAGAGAGAGAGAGAGAGATAAGGATAGGGAGGTTTATTTGACATAGGAACGCTGTGAACAAATAAACAACGATGCGAATTGTACAGAAATCTTCGTCAATAGTCAGCTTCGTTTGGACTTTGACTTTTACTACTGCTAATGATGATAATGATAATAATAATTCACGGACTTTGAAACAAAGTTGTAAGTTTGTTGTGTCACGAACAAAACACCCCCTGCCAGAAAGTATACAATGGAAACATCACAACTATTAATGCAACTAAGAGAACCTTCGTCCCGCATTGGCCTTCGCGCGGTTTACCAAGGGTTGTGTCTCCCAGGGAGAAACCAGCCTAGGGATGAAAAATATGCAACTAGTACTGATACAAATACTGAGAATGGACACCAACAGCGGGTGACTCCAAATGATGGTCCACCCCAGCCACCACCTGTTAATTACCAAAGAAAAGAAAGAAAAAGTAAAATGGACTAGGGAGGATTACAAGGAAGTTATGTGAGCACACTATGTTTTACACAAACCATCAAAATACAGCGTCACCAATAAAACATAAAATATGGAGAACAGAATTTCCGAACATCAGAGAAAATATAGATGCTAACAAACTAGCAAATGTGAAAAGAAACATTATCAAAGAAAAACGGTTGACTGAGGTAGAGCTCGTTGAGCTCAGAAAAAGTGTTAAAACTGAAATGAATAATGAATTAGGGAATATTAGAATTACAAATGCTGTACAAGTAAGAGTGCAAGGTGATATGCTTGAATCATGATGAAACTGAAAGAATTATAAGCAATACATGTGAAAATAGACACGACCGGGAAAAACAAAACCAGTTAAGAAATGAAGAAAATAATCCAGATAAGGAGGAAGTTAGGGAAATGAAAGCAAACATCATAAGGGAATTAGCAAAAACACAATACACTAAGATGGAAGAGAGGGGGAAACTGGACAAAATCAGACATGATAAAAAACGAAACACATTATTAAAAGAGCAAATAAAGCAATCAACGAAATAGTAAAGAGTATTGACTTGAATTTAACCACCCTAAATGAAGTAATATACTCTGTTGTAGTAATTATAATATCACTGCAAAACCTAGGAAAAAAAAGCTAACCCAATAAATAAACACAAAGCACCACTATGGCAAAGAAGGATAGATGAAGAGATTGAAGCCCTACGGGTAGAACTCTCAATCTTAGATGAATTATCGAGGAGAATAAAAGTAACAAACAGGAGAGTAAAACAAAATGTAAATATGACATAAAAGAATAAAAGGAAATGCCAATTGTAAAAGAGGTCCTAAAACAACGTATCAAGCTAAAAGCAGAAAGAAAGAGAAGATACGAAAAAAGAAGTAAATTTTGCAAACAAAACAACACCTTTAAGATTAACAAGAAAACGTTCTACAGCGAAATTGGGAAATCAACAAAGCCTGTAGAAAAAACACCATCAAGTGCAATATTTCTAACTTTGTGCCATATTAAACGAAACTCAATTATCGCAATAGAGCAATGATTATTAAGCTAGTCTAGCAGACAATTACTATTGTAGTGAATTCAATTATCACTTGTGGCCTTACTAAGCTAACTTTAGTAAATATTAAACATTCGTGACCTGTTGGGTCCTCCTTTGAGAGAAAAGCAGTGTAATCTGATGCGACCAGAATGAACATTAAATTTAAAGGCCCGATTGCACCCGGATTTCTAGGCGTTTGCAAATAAATAAATACGAGATACTACTCTAGAATTAGTATTTAATAGTGATCCCGCTTAAGAAATAGTTTTTTGGGTATGAGCGCGGAGGCAGACCCCACGCTATTATTGTTAAGTTGCAAATCATTTTGGGGATACTTTCATTCAATACATATAACTACAATGCAGGTTTCGGCGAATCACAAACAAACAAACAGATAAATAGAATAAGAATTTTATTTTCTATAGTTTTTAAAAATGAAACTTCTGTTTACTCCATCAGACTCGGATTTTACACCTGAAGAAGGCCGAAGAATGAATCATCCTAAGCGTCGTGTTTACAACACAAACAACAAGAAGGAACTCAATCGTCCGAAGAACCATTTGAATAAGAATTTTTATTATTTTATGTATAGATCAATGGCATTGGTATCTCGTACGTGCACCTACTGTGGCGCAATTGTTAGCAAGCTAGTCTTGCTGACCAATTTGCTAGTGAAGCGAGTTCGAGTCTCACGAGTACCCATATTGTTGCTTTGTATTAGCTAAGTTTCGCTTACCGTATTTCCCGGCATATAACACGCACCTCAACCTTTGCAGACATATTCTCGATAAAATAAAATAAAACCCTTCCCTTTCCCTGATCGTCATAACCCTCTACACCATCTGGTTATTCTAATGCTCTTATCTATATTAACCGCCACAGTGGCTGGCTGTTTACGTAATTTGCATAGCGCAGTAACGTTAGTAAACAACTGATAAAGCGTTCGCTTCGAGAGACAAAAAGCGCGTCTTATACGCCGGGAAATACCTACCCCGTAAGTGCGCCTATCACAGCGCGATGTTTAACACACTTGTCTCGCAGGACAATTCGCTAGTGTAGTGAGTTCAATCCCAATGGATGCCTCACTACTGTGGCCCTGTGCTAGACTGAGCTAACTTTAGTAAATAATATTCATATTCTACTTATTTCCAATTACACATTCTTTTTATCACATTAAGTAAGAAAAACAACCACATATGAATATCACCGGCTGGTCACAAAAGTAAGAAAGACAACCACATATGAACATCACCGTCCTGGTCACAAAAGTAAGAAAAGCAACCACATATGAATATCACCGTCCTGGTCACAAAAGTAAGAAAAGCAACTACGTATGAATATCACTGCCCTGGTCACAAATGCAAAATTTGAAGGGAACACAGCCATTTTCTATACTTTTGACACATAAGCAATTAGCAAATAACACTCACTATCCAGGAACAAAAATCGCGTTGCACGGTGTGATTAACAGGAATTTAACGAATTGGTCTTTTTGTTAAGATGCCAGCAAAATGAGTAATAAAAAAGGAAAATAAAAATAATGGCGAATACCAATTGACATCCGTTATTACGGATTGTTGTTCCTTTTTGCTTACGAAAGTTAACACATACGTTTTTATTTATATTTCCTAATCAGCAAAAAGTCAGCGGTGATATTTTCTCAATTATATTGAAATCCGGCGGATGTAAGGAATAAACTGTATGTTTGTGTGTCAAGGAAATTGGGTGGGAGAGAGAAGTGGGAGGGGGAGCAGAGAAATATAGGGAGTGAGAAAGAGGAAGAGGGGAAATAAAAAAAAATTGGTGGGTGGAGAAAGAACGCTGGGTTTAAATTCATCCTATAAATGTTTTTGACCTCCTACAGCTCACCCCACATTGATTGAATAAGGAAGACATGTTTTCTTTCTTATCTCCGAATACACTTTCGCAGTCCCACTCCACAGAGCATTATCTTATGGTACCATCCTTGTCCATTTACTGTTGTTGACTTTCCGGTAGTCCCATAAAACACTTAGGGACTGAGGAGAGATAAATTACTACCTACTCACCCCTGCCTTCGGGCAGACGATTTTTAAAAAAACAAAACGGATGTGACGTGTCAAGTAGAATACGAGCATGCTTTCCAGGAAGTGATTCCAGAACAAAGAACACCTGAAGAAGGCCGGAGGGTACACGGCCGAAACTTTGAATGAATAAACGTATAGACGAGGAGAATAGCCCGACTATATCCTACACAATGTTTAATACACCCCGTCTAGCAAAATTCATTTAAGAAGTAGGTACCGTATTTGACGGCATATAAGAACACCTTTTCTCCAAGAAGGGCTAAAAAAAGTAAACGTAATCTTCGTTGTCCAGACCCACATTGGCCAGAACTTGAGGAGGAATTAAAAACACTGGGTGATAAATAAAAAGAATTCAGGGAAATGCACTTTTCTCTTAACCCTTTAGGGTGCAAGTGACTATATATGATCACCTGAGAACCCGTCAGCCAGATGCAAATATTGTAGCCACAAAGACAACATAATCCGCGCCAATGTGGTATGTAAGCACACTTGTGCTTGAACAAAGACAGAAACTGTTTTGAGGCATAGCACACCCCATTAAATTAGCCTGTTTTTGGCCTGCACAATAAACTTTTAAAATCAACCCGGAGGTGTTATTTCTTTTGGTCAATATCAATTTTGTTGTATCTATTCATTATATTGAATGTTGTTCTTTAATTCTCTTTTTTTTTTATTTAACTTTCTACTTTAATTCTTAATTTTCTTATATTTTCCATTTTTGGTCACTTTTTGGGTGAGGCGCCATATATGATCACTTCATCAGAAAAGAAACAAAAAGAAAATTCAGAAAACTTACAACTGAAAATATCTTGTAATTAGGTCTAGTTTAATAAAAAGGTTGTTTTGATATCTAAAATAGTTTTAGGGGTGCTCTATAAGGGGTTAATATTCCCTGCTGAAATAAGGCCAATTTGGTAGTGTCGTGGGTTCGATCCCAATGGATGCCTCACTACTGTGGCCCTGTGCTAGATTGAGCTAACTTTAGTAAATAACTAACTAATATTCATTGTTACCGACCTTTCTTATATGCCATAAAATGCGGTGAATTGGTAATGAAGGATTAGTCCTTCAGATTATCACCTCATTACAAAGAATGAGGAAACCAAACATTTTGAAGATAACCCATCTTAAAAAATGACCTAGAGTCATATGCCGTATGCAGAACCGTCTTAAGAATATTTGAGCCCCCCGTGCAAAGCAATGTACTGGATTTGGCCCGGGGGTCGTAGTGTCGACTCTTTATTGAATCCATGTATTAAACCAGAGTCAACAACTAATTTAAACAAAAACAATGCAAAAACAACGAAAGTAGATAGGTAACTGGTGACCTGTTGTTCTCCAGGAGGGAATGGAGTCAAGTGTATATCCTGATATTTGAGGCAAAGACTAAGGAAATCGAGTCACCTTTGGAAAGACCAGGTTAAAGAAACGACTTAATAGCGTGTCCCAAATCATGTGGGGGGGACGGGTTTTTCACATTAAATCAACGACCTTATGTCGCATTTTGGGTTGGAAAATGAATACCCCTTCCCCCAATCCAGTAATCCCATAAAACTATTTAGGAGCTGAGACGAGAGAAGTTACTACTGGTTTGCCTCTGTCTTCAGGCAGGTGACCAAAAAAGCAAAATGTACTAAGTGGGATAGGGTCAGTTGTTTACTATTTAAGTACATTTGATTGATTATTCTAGAACATCGTTAAAGGGGCACAAATTATGCAATCATTAGTGAGATCATCTTGGGAGCTAGTTATTATCGATTCATGGCACTATCGCAGCAGTGGGGTCCCGTTCGGAATGCGCCTTTTAGTTCAAGATAAAAGTGTAGTATCTGTTAGTCTCACGTCAACGAAACATAGCATTAGCTTCCCGTTATCAATTTTAAACGTTATCATGATTGTATTTTTTTAATTGTTTTCTTCATGAATTTTAATTTATTTTGAATTTTTGTTTTTCAATTGACAAAAACAAAGTGAGCAAGGTTGTGAAACTTTACAATCGGGATCCCCATCCCTACATTGTACAAAATACAGATGCTTCGTTGACGAGAACAGATACTACACTGGGATCTTGAACTAAAGGCCGAAAAAGGTGCATTCTGATCGGGACCCCACTGCTACGATTGTACCCGATTTATTCCCCAGTGAGTGCCCCATGAATCTGCCTTGTGCCAAGATTGCCTTTGTTCAAATACCATAAGAGACCTTGTCGCTAATTAGTGCATCGGATATCTATCGTCCGCTCATACGAAGGTTTCGGCAAATTCTTTTACATAATAAATAATTATATCTAAAGATTATTCATATTCTCGATGTGGAGTAATTGTTAACAAAACCATCCAAGCAAATCATTACTACTCAAGTGAATTCGATCCTCACTGGGTTTCCTTTGTGGCCTTATGCCAAGCTTAGTAAATACCTAATAACAATTTACCGTATTATTCAATTTGTAAGAAAAACCCACTACATCAAAATAGTATCCAATATTCTGGTATTATGGATAGGAACTACATACCAAAAACAAACAAATAATGATGAGATTCGAAATCTGGACAGCAACTACACAGTCATCAGAAACCTATTTATGTTTGAAAAAGAAAAAAACCTTTACAAATATGGGCCGAACCTCACTAACCCGACAAGTTTGGGACGACTGCCTAGTCCGGATTAGTGAGCGGATTTTCCGAACCAGTGAAGCCAAGGGTAAAGAAATGGTCAAGTAATGCATATACCTATTACTGATACCGATGCAACTTACATAGGCCCGAATCTAGCTCAGGATTACTGGACTTCTTAATGGCAAAGTGCTAGATCTGTAGCGCAAGTTTACAGTACTGTGAAACAAAAATAAGTAGATTAGTAGTAAAAACAAAGAAAAATAGGCCCACTGATGCCTGAAAAAACATTAAATAACAATCATTTACCTCAACTTTTACTGTAAATCCACTTCCAAAAGGTATTTATGTTTCTACGTGGAATCTGAATTAAAGTTGAGTAATATCAGAGGCCTACATCTTGGGTGTCTTTTATACAAGTTTTTTTTCCTCCTCAGGTGTCGATTTATCGTTGAATCCCTGATTAGTGAGGTCCAACATGTAGTTTTCTTTGTTCTGTTTTCTTTTTGGAGAAAGAACCAATCAGATTTGTTGTCTGATCCGCGTGGCCCTCCCCGGCAAATTGTTGTAAGAAATTTAAAAAAAAGAAAGGACATTCCTTTGGGAGTAACTGACCAGTACGGGACGAAAGTATTGGACGAAGCCATGTTATTTAGCTGATTTCGCGTGCCTTTATCTTTTCACAACTCACAGCACGTAAACATGGATGTTGTTCTAAAACCGGTGAATAAACAAAAAGGATACCTTTGTTCTAAGTCCGGCAGGCATATTTGAATTACATAATCAGTCGACAGGAATATATTGTGTATTGGGTGGGTGGTCGGGTTACAAGAACAGACCCGTGCCTCTCCTAGGCTTCCTTGTTTTTTTGTTTTTTAAAAACCTTTTGACCCAGAAAACACATCTTGCGATTTATTTATTTATTTATCAGACGGCGCTAATAAGAGCAAAATAAAATAAATCATTTTTGGGCAATTACAATTGCTTGCTTTCGTCGGGAATTGACTTTTCTGGGACATTTGTGCCGTGCTCTTGAAAGTGCTGAGAAATCTGCTGACTCGAGAGAAAACAAAGCAAGTTATCCGCTATTAATCAAAGTTTTGTTTATAAGATCCCTACCACTTAGAAATGGGCTCGACTAAACAATTTCAACTCAGGTTTTTAAACATTTCTGTTATCACGCACCATTATCGTTGAAAGGAAGCATGACCGTAAACTCAATTGTGAAAATGCATGAATGTAAGTGTTATCTGATACCAGACCCAATACAGATTAAAGGTTATGAATAGACCAATGCTGTCACTCGATCTCCAGTGATAACCAACAGATATCTGGTGTGAACATGCAAATAACACTGTGCAACGTTTTCTCTCTTTCTCTTTTTGTTTGTTTAACGGCACATCGACCCTTGGTGGGTCATTTAGTGCCGAATTCAGCAAGGGGGAGGGGGATCCCATTGAGGGGGGAGAATCCCAAATCCCTGTCACTGAGACAAATGCCACGAGGACCGGGATAAAAGGGGTGGAGATCCCAAAAGCTTCTCAGGGCGAATCCTGAGCATGCTAATGGTGATCGCCTCCCGACCAGCTGGCCAAGATATCCTGTGCAACTTCTCCCAGGACGATACCCGAGCATGCCACATGGCGGTTTCGAAGAACAGATACTACACTTTGATATTAGCCCGTGCAATGTTTTGAAAACTCTTTTGTTTCTGGGTAATAAGTGTTATTTTTGAATTGATTATGTCTAAAAAGCATAGAACATTTCAATTATTCCCTTCAAACTTGGCTTTCCTGGCCAGGACAGTGATAATTTGAAATCTATTTATTTCCAATTGGACAACGGGTGAATTTGCACATTTTTAATCACATAAAGTAAGAAAAACAATCACATATGAATCACTATCCTGGCCACAAAGGCAAAGTTTGGAGGGAATAAAAGCCATTTTCTACACTTTTTACACATAAGCAATCAGAAAATAACTCATTATCCAGGAACAAAAATCACGTTGCACGACATAATCCACATGAAACGCAATGTGTATCCATATATATTTTTGCGTGTGTAAAGTCTGTTCAAAGAGCTCACAGATACTACATCCTGATCCAAGGCAGATAATTGAAAAAGAAAGTTTCAATTATTTCCTTCAAACTTTGCTTTTGCGACCAAGACAGTGATAATTTGAAATCTACTTATTTCCAATTGGACAACAGGCAAAGTCACACATTTTTAATCACATAAAGTAAGAAAAAAATAGCATATGCATATCACTATTCTGGTCACAAAGGCAATGTTTGAAGGGAATAACAACCATTTTCTACACTTTTTACACATAAGCAATCAGAAAATAACATTCATTATCCACGAACACAAATCACGTTGCACGGTGTAATCCACATGAAACGCAATGTGTATCCATATATATCTTTTGCGTGTGTAACTCTTTTCAAAGAGCGCACAGATAAAACCTCCTGATCCAAGGCAGAAGTGAGACACTTTAATCCTAGACAGAGCGCACAGATACTACTTTTTGATCCTAGGTAGACGAGGAAAGTCATCCACACCAACCGCATACAATGATCTTTCCTAATTATTTATATTTACCAGAGTTAATATTGCTTATATTGTATAAGACAACAATCACCCACTGCATAAGTGAATATAAAAAGTCTTGCTTTGGTGGAGACATCAAGAGCGTCCGCTTTCAATATCACATGTAAGAGTTCAAGCAAAGGTCAATATTGAAATACCGAATTTCCCAACAAACACGCGTTATTTCTGATAAGATACATTGGCGGAACACAGTCTTCCAAAATATATTGCCCATTATGGCTTTGGGCCAGATATTGGCCGAGTGAAAACTATCTGAGAGAATCCGAAACATCAACTACATGTATCCTATCCCCTGTTTTTCGATAATTCACTTTACGACACTTTTTCGCTTCTACGTAAAACGGCGAAAATAGCGTTCAGCGTTTGCTTTGCTGCGAGCCTTTATAGAGGCAGCGCACCCCTACTATCTCCTACACCAGTGGTTCCCAACCGGGGGAGGGGTATTTCCCCCAGGGGTGGAGATTTGGGTAGTCCAAGGGGAGAATAAGGCTATTAGGTAAAAATAAAAATCCAGTCTAGAGATACGGTTTTCTGCACTTTTATTTATCAAGTCGAAGGCTCGATATAAGCTCCAAGTTGAGAATGATTTAAGATGTGCTCTCTAACTAATAGACCCACAAATCGAAGAACTAGTAGCAAAAAACAAGAACAGAGATCACATTGATGTGTATATCAGTTACGATAGTAGAATTCTTATTTCTTTTGTAATAAATTTGAATGTCAAACGATGTGTTCTATTTATTTTCGCTTGCTATATTTTAGTAACAAATATACAGCAGCTCTGCAATTATAAAATTAAACTAATTCATCTGTCTAATGGTACACAAAATAAAGTTATTTGAACAATAAACTATGAAAATGAAAATTTTCAATTTCTGTGTTCTGGACGTTATAATAATATATTAAAATTCTAAAACTTCAACATTTTTTTTTTTTAAACCTAACATTTTAAAATCAACGTTCTTATGAACGTAGTTGCGTCTTGTTTATGTCTTCTGATGCACATGTTACGGCTGTGTAGGCCATTTTCAACATCTCATTATTTTAAATTATTCTTTGTTGCAACTTAATAAATAGAAGGGGAGGGAATACTAATAATCTTGTTGACAAAGGTGGGGAATGACTCGAAAAGGTTGGGAACCACTGTCCCACACCCTAGTCTCCTTTACCTCCCACTACCCCAACTTCTGACGATTCAGCCTAACATAAAATAATTAGCATTTTCTGTGTTCTGGGTCTGTGAACGCTTTAACATTTTTACCATATAAATTAATACTAATTGCTTCTTCGCTTTACACCATTTCGGCTTATGAATGTTTTTTTTTTATAGGAACGCTCTACATTCGGATAACGGGGGAAACCTATACTTGATTGGAACTTGTTGGATAGAGGAAAAGATTGAAAGCAGAAAGGTTTCAGGTTCGAGCTTGAACGCGGTTCCTCTACAAACAGTTCTACGTCATGGGTGGCTATTACTTTGTTTTTAATAAATAAAACTTTCCAGTCCCTCCCTCGCGACATAACTGTAAACTGTTACTACATACCATCTCTAAATATTTACAGAACCTTTCTTTTTTTATCGTGGAAAAGAATTTCACCATTTTGTTTGTTATTGTTCCTTCTGATTCATTTGTCTTCTCGCGCATGCGCACGTTCCTTTGCTAAAACGATCTCATTCGATCACACACCGTTGACCTTCAAAGTAGGAAGTGATGAAAAACGATGAAAAACATGCCAACACCAGCGTTAAAACAAAAACAGACGACAGATATTCAAGAAGAGGTCGTCGTGGAGAATTACCCGAGTGGAAGAGTTTTTGCTTTTTAATAATAATAATAATAATAAAAAACAAAACAACAGCATGGACGCTGGACGCTATCACAGACACACATACGCATAGGTACACATAGTTATATGTGAAGTTTATCATTCTCAGATAAAAGTCACTATTTATGTTTTGGTTCAACCCTTAGAAAATAATATTCTAGAATTCATAAAAAATAAAGCAAGCTCGAATATCACTGAAAAATTAGAAAATGTTACAAAAAATATCAGAGTTAAGCAAAATAAATATATTGATTTCTTATTTGGCGATTCAGTTGTATTCGACACAAAGATATTTGATGGACTGTCGACAAATGGTGTTTATTTTTTTAAAAGAAATCAAAGAAAGATGGCGATGAGTAAAAAAGTGTTGAAGATAACGAATGATACAATATATGGGAGGTCTGTGTATATTTTACTAATCGTCTCTTTCCCTTCGTTTGTCTTTTTCCTTAAACGCCCACACATATAGATATTTACTTAGTTTAGCTTTGCCTGGCACAAGGCCAAAGGAGAAACTGGATGTGAAGATCGGATTGTATTCATTTTCCAAGTGCGACTCCCGCTTTGAAAATCAGCATCCAAAATCTTTCGTTTTATGCCTGAGCTAAAATACCAACAATGGCGCTGGTGGAAAAGCACATGAGCGTCTTGTGGCATGTCGCATATTGCCTCTGATGCACCCATGTGCGTCCATTCTACGGTTTTATTTAAGGTAATAAAAATAGCTACGGGACTTTCCATAGAGATAGATGGAGGGACTCTAAGACAGGTAATAAAGCTAGAGAAAGACCATGACTGCGAAATGAAACGACGCATAATGATAGGTTTGGCATGAATAGAGGGATTCTGAAAAGCACCTTGCCAATGTGTCTAAAGCGTAAAGTATACAACGGCTGCATAATACCAGTCATGAATTATGGATGTGAAACATGGAAATTAACCAAACGAGCTGAAAACCAACTCAGAATAGCGCAGAGAGCCATGGACAGAGCAATGCTAGGGATAACTCTAAGTGATAGATAAAGATCAACATCGATCGGACTAGAGTGAAGGATATTATATACAACTAATTAAGCAGCAAAAATGGAGATGGGCTGGTCACCTAGCAAGAAGAGATGACAATACATGGGGAGAAAGACTAACCGACTGATGCCCAAGGGACAGTAAACGCAGTAGGAAAATACCATAACAAGATGGAGGGACGAGATAGAAAAGTCTGCCAGTAAGACGTGGCAGAGGTTAGCAAAATATGGAAGGAGACGTCATGGAAGGAGATGGGAAAGGCCTTTGTCCAGCAGTGGACTTATAATGGCTGATG
The DNA here is from genome assembly GCA_006491835.1 of Architeuthis dux. Taxonomy (NCBI): domain Eukaryota; kingdom Metazoa; phylum Mollusca; class Cephalopoda; order Oegopsida; family Architeuthidae; genus Architeuthis; species Architeuthis dux. The sequence goes on along the minus strand of VCCN01000353.1, from coordinate 6,932,876 downwards.
ATGATGATGATGATGATGATGATGATGATGATGATGAAATATCCACGGCAGTGTGCTAGACTCCGTTTCTGCCTTGCAGCACTGAGTAGAGGACGTGCTTATTTTCTCGCGCTGTGTGTTGCGCTATTTAAGGTAGCAGTGGACATGTTAACCACTAAGCCGATATAACACATACTTGTATCATCCTCATCAGACGTCGTGAGGACATTACTGGACAAAAGCCTTTCCCATCCCCTTCCATGATGATCTAAATTGCGCTAACCCCTGCCACGTCTTACCGACAGACCTTTCTATCTCATACCCCCAGCATGTGTATGGTCTTTTCCTACTGTGTTTACTGTCCCATGGGAAACAATCGGTTATTCTTTTGCCCCATCTATTGTCATCTCTTCTTGCTAGGTAACCAGCCCATCTCCATTTTCCTACTTAATTATTTGTATACTATCCTTCACTCTAGTCCTCCCTCTGGTCCATGCTGATATTTTTCTATCTCTCTGTGCTATTCTAAGTTGGTTTTCAGTTCATTTTGTTAATTTCCATGTTTCGCATCCGTATGTCATGGCTGGTATTATGCAACCGTTGTATACTTTACGCTTTAGGCACATTGGCAAAGTGCTCTTCAAAATGTCTCTATTCATACCGAATGGTTTCCAACTTATCATTATGCCTCGTTTTATTTCCCTGGCATGGTCTTTCTCTAACTTTATTACCTGTCCTAGGTAGATATATTCATCAATCTCTTCTAGAGCCCTACCCCCCCCCTATCTTTATGATCTTTTTGGGGACTTTATCGTTGAATATTACTTTTGTCTTTGTTCTGTTCATAGACTTACTTTTGATTTAAATCGGTTAACATGTTTTGTAATTCTTCGGTTGCTTCCGACGTCATGGAAATGTCATCGTCGTATCTTAAGTGGCTTAAGTATTCTCCATCTATGTTTAGTCCCATTACCTCCCAATCAGTTTTCCGAAAGATGCTCTCAAGGCTCGCTGTAAATAGTTTAGGTGATATTGTATTCACCTGTCTCACCGCTTTTGTTATCTTTATCTTGTTTGTATCTTTATGTAGTATAATTATTGCAGGGCCATGTTCGTATATGTTTTGGATGATTTGTATGTAATTCTTGCATTGAGATGAAGACCGCCGTGTGTTCTACCGAGTCAAATGCTTTCTCATAATCTACAAAGGCCAAATAGAGTGGTTTGTTGTATTCTAGGTACGTTTCTATTAGTTGATTTATTGCATGTATGTGATCTATTGTTGAGTAGCCGCTTCTGAAGCCTGCCTGCTCGCGTGATTGGTTTTCATCCAGAGTGCCTGTTAATCTGTTGAGTATTTTTGTGAATGGTTTATATATGTTAGGTAGTAGTGTAATCGGGCGGTGGTTGCCGAGGTCGTGCTTATCTCTTTCTTGTTGAGTAGGATTACTATTCCTAGACAGAGATTCTTGCGAAATTATCTTTCTCTTATACATTGTGTGAATAGCTGTGCTAGTCCATTGTGCAAGATTTCTCCTGAATCTTCTAGAAGGTTTGTCGTTATACCATCCTCGCCTGTTCATCTTTAAGCTACTGTTTTACTTTCTCTATTTAGATCTGTCAACATGTTTTGTAATTCTTTGGGTGCTTTTGACGTCATCGGTGAATCTCATGTATAAGATACTTTATTCTAAAGATAAGTTTTAAAGTCCCAGTGTCCTGTTAGAGTATATTCTGTTTTTTTCTTTCTTTATATATTTGATATTTGTTTTTAAGGATTAATGTATCTTTCATGCCCTCCTTATTTCATTGTTCAAGTGTATCATTATAGACTTGTTTTTATTGGTCTAATCCAGGGAAAGCTTATCGACCATAAGAGGGAACATTTTCTGAATCTACAGCGTAGAAGTGTATATAATTACATCGTAAATAAAATACAACTAATGAAATAGTTGTTATCCAAGTTTTGGAAACTTAAATGCAAAACGAAAAAAGAAAATCAGATTGAATTTCCAGTGAGTTTTTTAAAGACTGAAATTCCGAAAGAAACATCTTACATATTGGTCAAAATAATAACGTATTTCGTGGAATGAAGAATAATTCGATCATTATCTTTGTGATTTTACTCTCGCAGAGTCGGAGAGTATTAGGGGGGGCGTCAAAGGAGGGGGTCACAGGGAGAAGTACACATCTTATCTTTAGCCAGATATACATATGGTTCACGTAAATATCTATCCGGTCGACATATTAGAAACCATCAACCAAAACTGGCAACAATGATTTAAAAAGCGTTTATTTTACACAACAAAT
>VCCN01000353.1:6903969-6914757 GCA_006491835.1 Architeuthis dux | reverse complement strand
ATATATATATGCATGAATGTATATATTTGAAGTTGGCAACTACAGCTATCAACAGATACCTAGCTGATAGACTGATTGACTTGTGTGTCTCTTGTTGAGCAAACACAGTAGATACACTGAAGCATGAATGAAACCGAAGCAAGTTTAAGACACATTGAAAACACATTTGATATAAATTAAAACAAAGTAAGTTATACTTGATATATTCTACCCAGCCCCAGTAATTCAAATACGCAAGACAGGAGATAAATCACATTGCATTCTGGCTTTACTATTCTAATTTATACACTGAAAATAGATTGTATATTCTAGGTAATTTGAATTCTTGAACGTTAATTGGGTACGACGGGTCAAATAGTTACTTCAACGGCGTCGGAAGTGTCTTTGTAGCTGTTTGATGATGTGGCGACATTTAGCTTGTCAGACGTTGATGAGGGTTTAATGGCCACTGCTTGTATTCATGTTTGGTGTTGATCGGGATTGAACCCTTCATGTGTTCAGTCGTATGACATATTTAATAAATAGTGTGAAAGGTGTGAATTGAAGCTTAGGATAGGCCAAATGAACTGTAAAAGAGATTCGTTTCGGGGGGCAAACAGGGCATTGCCCCCCCCCGGATCAGGCCTTCCCACCGAGCGCGAGGTGGTTTGAAATTATTTGGAACCTTATAGTCAATAAATGATAATAATACAGTACAATTGTTTTATGTAATCGCAACTTAATGTTTCCATATAAAAAGACTGTATTATTATTCGCTGGGGCTCACTCCATCGCGTCACCCCCGGGGTCAGGTCATGCGTCTGTCAATGGTCAAATGCACCCTCTAACATCTGGATCATAAAGTGGGTCATACTTGCTTAAACTACCATTGCCGGGTGGGATGCCTATCGTGTAACAGGGTGGCCACTAAGATATATTCCGAATATATGCTCCCCCGGAATATATGTGTTTGCCCCCCCCCCCCTGGAAAAGTGGCAGCGGACGCCCATGGGAGTTACAGAAATGTTAGAGCGCATGCGTCGTTTTCCATTTTTGTTTTCTTTGTGAGTTAGGGTCAAACAAGTTAAGAAATGTCATTCAAGCGAAAAAAATGAATGAAGGATGAAAACAGAAAAGTTCAAAGACAGAAAGTGGGTCAGGAAAGATTTCAAAGAATCTGCGTCGGAACCCTAAAGTATTTCCTATTCTCAAGGTCACAGTGAATCAACTGATACTGAATTCCTGTTCAAAAAAGCATAATATACCATATCCGGAATCTTATAAAATAATTTGTACTGTTCAAAAACAGAAAGAAAAAAAAACCATCACTTCCTATAATGAACAAAATATATATTGTTGTCAAAAGTATTATCGATCATTTTTTTCATTATAACAAAGCATGTGTCTGTCACTTATCACACACAATATTACAATACATCATCCTGATATCATGATTAAGATAAGCGACCTCAGAGCTGTCACCCCTTGTTTCCTATGGTTTTAGAATTAAAAGAAAAATGAGTATTTTAAGCATGGGATTGTATGAGGTTTAATTAGCCTCTAAATGAATCTTTAAACTCATATTCGGTAATAATGTTGATATTTCAAAACGCTAATTATAACTTGTCTTCTCATTACCTCTGTCAACGAAGTTGGAGAGGTATATGTATTCGGTAAGGTCTGTCTTTCCGTCTTTCCGTCTGTCTTTCCGTCTTTCCGTCCGTCCGCCTGTCTGTCCACACGATATCTCCAAAAGTACACAATTAATTTCAATGAAATTTTGTGGAAGGGTGGACAACGGGGGAAGGAAGGGTTGGTTAAGTTTTCGGGCTGATCCACATACAGCTATCTCCTTTACGCCATAGTTATATGTCCACACCACATACTATCGCCAAAATTGTATGTCTGTCCACCCGATATCTCCAAAGGTTCTCAATGAATTTCAAGAAATTTTGTGAAAGGACCATGGAAGAAATGATTCAATCTCTGGGTGGATCCATGCACAATTACTTCCCCTTTAAAACAGCACTGGCAGAGGTATGCGCTGCCATCTGGGTACTTTCAATAATAGTTAATAAAGAGTGATTGGAGTAAACGAGGTCTGTCCGGTAGGTATCCAGCCATTTTGAATATCTCGTAAAACGGCTGCGCAACCTTGATGTAACTTGTCAACCAATAAGAGGGGACCTTACTTCACATCCATGAACAGACACTCTCACATGGGCTGATTCGGTAGGCAGTGAGATGCCATCGAGTGAGCTTGTGTACTGTATGACCGTTGCATTCACAATGCGCCAGCCCATTCTTCACGTGTCGTACTGGTGTTGTATACTCGTTGAATGTCCTGGACTTGGATAGAAAGGAAACTCGAAGACTTGCTTGTAAAAATATCTGGACATATTTCTATTACACAACATACATCTTTTTTCGGCCGGAGAGTGAAGAGTAGGAGAGAGATGATAAGGAGAACCGCCAGTCCGTCCCCAACAGGGACAGCGGTCTTGTGCCTTTCGGATCCGCTGATGTCTGCGTCTTCTTTTAGTGTCGAGATTTCTGTCCGCCCTGTTCGCTGTTCTTGGTCTGTTTTATAGTTTCTCTATGGCCTACGTGGTGTGAATCACGGTGTCAATCACCGGTTCCCATTTCCTGTTTTGAACACTGACAATATTTAGACAATATACCTATTTCCTGAGGTGACTGGGTTCACTTACATTTCCGCCCAGGTGTCCGGAAACACATATCATAACACTGGATTCTTTGGCAAAACATCGCATCAACAGTCAGCAACCCCTGCCTACAGTCCAGATGTGGCTCCGTGCGACTTCTGGCTTTTCCCAGACAGAAAGGGGAGATATTCCAGATCGTAGACGAGATTAAGGAGAACTCGACGAGGCAGCTGATGGCAATCCCGACAGAGTACCTTGCAGACTGTTTTGAAAAGTGGAAGGGATGCTGAAATCCCAAAGGAAGTACTTTCAAGGGAACTTATTTTGGGGGTCTGGGAACGCTCAAAAATGTTTCCCATATAAATTAATGCTAAGTGCTTCTTCGCTTTACGCCATTTAGCCTTACGAAAGGTTTCATGGAAACGCTCTACTTTCGGATAGCGGGGTAAACCTGCAAATTATTTTTTAGGAACGAGAACCCATCATTCAACAGGAAGGCTGGAGCAGCAGGATAATGGGAAAAGGGAAAGGTGTGTCTAGACACTTGGGAATGAAGAGACTGGACGCTTATAGGCGGGGTCATTCGCTTGTCATAAAATAAGCACTCCATCAATTTCGCTTGTATGTTTATTTTAAAGGAATAGGCGACGTTACGAATTCTAGATTAACTGCAACGTGTAAAGGACCTTTGCTCCGTCTCCTAAGCAGTGTTTTCTTTTCTGAACCTCATTTGAAATAAAGTATCAAATCCAATCTAAATTTTGGGCTGAACTAAAGACTATCGCGTTTCGTTCTCCTTCTTTATCATTTGGAGTCTGCAAGAAAACTTTCTATTTTTGATTAAGCACATTTCGCTGAAAAGCAGAACTGTATATTTGAGATGTTATAGAGGGAAATAAATGTGTTTGCATGGTAAAAAAAAACTCCAGAGGTAATCAAATTTTTGAACAAGTCCAGCTTTGCATTTGTTCAAGAGAAGCGTTTCAATGAAGGATATTTTCTCAGCTATTTTACAGCGAATTGAATCTTCTGGCACGAACGAGCGCGCACACATTTGTAGGAACGGCACTACATGTCTTTACTGTGTCTCTGACAGCCTTCATTATCAACAAAAGACTGTCATGACAGTGTTTTCGGGAATATTTCCAGTAACACTCATGTAGCCACCCACTGTTGACTAACCCGACATGAAAATGACACAGTTAACTAGCGAGAAAAGTATACATTCAACACACACACACACACACACACACACACGTGGATACGTGTATTCTTACGCTTATGTAGGTACATCAATAAGTCCGTAGCCTAATGACGAAAAAAGCATTTATTTTGCACAAAAAATATTTATTTGTCTCCTCCCTTGTCAATGCAATTAATTCGCTGATGAATATTAATCACATTGATTGGACATTATGCATTGAAAATGTCAGATACAAATTCATCTAATAACTACGTGTCAGGCTACGGACTTATTGATCCAACATATAACGCCGATTCCTACCTTTTTTTTTTACAAAATACCTTTAAACAAGCCTGAAAGTCAGACCATAGATGCGCTATTTAAACACGAGTTCAGTTAAATGTTAAAAGAAAATGAACACCGCGATATGAGATATGTAATAAAAAAAAAACACCGCGATATGAGATATGTTAAAAATTATCTTAGCTTCTTAAAAAAAAAACGAACGCAATCTTACGTCACAGTTTGATTTCGAGAATTGATTAAAAAAAGAACTAACTAATATTCTTTTATTACGTCATTAAAAACTTACGTTCGATATGTTGATATGTCGACTTGTCAGATAGTCAGTCAGTCAGTGACAACGATCGCTGCCACGGAAGCGTAGCGCATCTAAAAGTGATTTGCGTTAGTGTTGGCGTTCATTCCGAAAGATTATTCAGTTATCACGAAAAGACCAACGAAACATTTTCAGGATTCGTGGGCAGGTAAAAAAGAAATATCAAAAAATAAAAAACAAAATAAAAACACTGCCGACGAAGATCTTTAAAGATTAGAAATGTCCATATTTATATAATGTGTCTATCTGGTTCAGGTGTGATTTTTTTTTATCCCGTTCGACCGAAGCCACATTTGGTAACTCTTGGAAGAACTTGAAAGATGAGGAGATGTCGTGGGTACGGCAAACTCGCACATTGGGAGGCATGTGATGCTGCCAACCTTTGAAGATCCGGATCAGATAGTTTGCGCACCACACCACGTGCCGTTTCCGCCCAGGTTCAATTATTTCGTGGGAGTAGGAGGAGGAGGAAGAGGAGGAGTATATGAAGAAGAAAGAAAGACGGTAACTGTTTCTGATGAAGGTGAAGAAGAAGAAGAAGAAGAGAAATTAAAACAGAAATAATGAAGCAAGATTTTTAAGGTTGGGAACAACCGTACTTAAATTCGAACCCGAAATCTTTAAAATACAAATAATATGACTGCAGTATATCTTTATACGTTTTATATTTCATGAGTCAAAGTTCATACTGTCATGGCGGGTGATTTTACAATAATTTAAATTTAGTGACCGTACCGGGCAAGAAATATTACGTCCCTGGTCACATGAAACAAAATCCAAACTTAGAGCCGTATTATATTTCCTAAGTATTCAAATAGTTCTTCGGACGATTGAACTCCTTCTTGTTGTTTGTGTTGTTAACACGACGTTTCGACCGACCTATTCTTCGGCCTTCTTCAGGTGTAATATCCGAATGTGATGGGGTAAACAGAAGTTTTGTTTTACTCCAATGAAGGCAACGCTTATAACGTAGGATTTGAGTTCAATCGTCCGAACTATTTGAATGCTAATGACCCTTCCCAAAACTATAGAAAATAACTATTTGAATGCTAATGACCCTTCTCAAAACTATAGAAAATAACTATTTGAATGCTAATGACCCTTTTCAAAACTATAGAAGTTATCTATTTGAATGCTAATGACCCTTCGCAAAACTATAGAAAATATATATTTTCTAAGTAGTTGTCTCTTGAAACTTTTGTAAATATTTGGTTTTACCCCTTCAGATCTGAGGATAAGCAAGAGATATTGGGCATGAAGAGGTTAATGAACCAGATTTCAAATTACTTTTGAGCAAGCAGAAACGTATCAGGCATGTTAGCAGTTACAACAGTTCATATATAGGTCTGACAAATCGTAAAGTCAACTTTGAAATACTGTCCAGCCTTACACGACATTTTCCTACAAAATTATAATCAAATTCTTAATAATTTTCTTTTCGTAATTAAAAATAATTCTGTGATTTGGGAAGATCCATCTTGTATACATTTTATCGGGTTGTTTTTTCTAAACACGTTTATTAGTCACCACTTTTTATTAAATTTGACTAGTTCTTACTTTCATCCTAATTTTAGTTGTTTTTATACAACTTATTAATTTGGGCCACTGTTTCTATGACAACGAATAACAGAGCAATCGGAAATAAAGAGTAAACCTTCGGTGAGAATCGAACTAACACCCTCATTGCCAGAGGGAGACTAGTTTACGCCTAGCTGCTTTTACCAATTCGTTGCCATAGAAACAGTGGCCCGAATTAATAAGTTGTATAAAAACAACTAAAATTAGGATGAAGGAAAAACTAGTCAAATTTAATAAAAAGTGGTGTGTTACAATATTCATCCAATAATAATACAGATTGACGTTTATAAGTCTTTACTAAGATTGCCTTAGACTGGTACAAGGTCAGTATGGGAACACCCAATGAGGATTGGCATCACATCACAATTTTAATTATCCACTAGACTAGTTCATTAACCATTACCCGACGGCGAGGTGCTCTAAACGTGGTTAGAAGAATTAACTAAGATTAGCTTAGTCTGGTATAAGGCCACAATATGGGGTGTTCATATAATATACTAATAACACATAACTTTTAAGATAGAGTTACTTCCCTTTACTAATTCTCCCCATATATAATTGTGCTTTATTGTTGTAGTAGCAGCCATTTTGAATTAATAAAAGTTAACACCACGAGCGTACCTTTGTCGATCATCTCTCTACGAAACACCCAATGAGGATTGGCCTCACAATAGTAATTATCTGCTAGAGTAGCTCGTTAACCATTACCACACAGCGAGCCGATTATAATGGGAAAATGAACAGAGTAGATACCGGAAGAACGAACCGGATGTGGTTGCAGGTGATGTACTGAATATTCCGGTGTTACCAAATTTAATCCTGGTGTCAATTGATGATGGACGACCTTGTTAAATCCTTACGAATGAGAATCACCGGGTAGAGCGATTTTTTTTGTTAATGGCTTCGCCTTGTCAGTTTCATTGATAAGAATGATATATGATCTAAATTAGGAAGCAGCTGCGTAAGGTTTCAGTTAGTGTTTCAGCAACGAGTGATTTTCATTATAAATTCTACGATGCTCAAATGGGACAAAACCGATAATTACTATTCAAATGATCTCTAATACTATGTGAAAGTCGTTATTTTTGTGTGTGACGGTGTATGTATGTCCGCAGGGAGCATCACGGCCAAACTAAAAGTCCCAGGGGTCTGATTTATTGCATGGATATTGACTTAAACCCGGGATAAAAGATAGGCTATTTTGTTTTTTGATAATTCCAACACTACCGAGTTTTTAGTTGGGGGTTCGATTCACAATGCAAGTATTATGCTAAACTGAACACATATTTTATGTCCAATTGGGATGACGGAGTAATGAACGCGATCTACGTCATCACACGTTGTATGACAAAGGGTATTCATTTTTCCAATTTCAGGGGTCAAAATCGAAGGGGAATTCACGTTCTTTCACTTGTAGGGGTCAAAATGGCGAGGGAATACTCCTTTCCACTTTTCGGGGTCAAAATCAAGTGGGAATTACCTTTTCCCCATTTAAGGGTCAAAATGGAGGTGTAATTCTTTTTTCCTATTTTAGGGGTCAAAATCAAAGGGGATCTTTTTTCCCACTTTTGGGGGTCAACATGGAGGGTGAATAATTCTTACCACTTTTAGAGGTCAAAATCGAAGGGGAATTCCTTTTTCCATTTTTAGGGGTCAAAATGGAGAGGGGTTCTTTTTTCCACTTTTAGGGGTCAAAATGGAGTGGGAATTCCTTCTTTTTTTTTAACTTTTAGAGGACAAACTCGAATAGGATTTTCTTTTATCCACTTTTAGGGGTCAAAATCGAAGGGAATTTACATTTCCCCATTTAGGGGTCAAAATGGAGTGAATTCTTTTTTCCAGTTTTAGGGATCAAAATCGAAGAAGAATTCTTTTCTCCACTCTTAGGGTTCAAAATCATGTGGTATTTCTTTTTTCCACTTTGGGAGGTCCATTTTAGGGGGAAAATTCAAGGGATAACTATGTTTTCCTCTTTTTATGAAATATCTATAAAATATCATTTGTTTTCTTGTGTTTTTATATTTGAAGTTATTTTTCCCCTGGCAACGCCGGGTAACCCTGCTAGTAATAATAATAATAATAATAATAATAATAATCATGGGACAGATCCAGAACTTTGAGCAGAGAGGGGCGGCATTTCTTTTACTCTACCTATCTAATAAGACAATGGATATAGTACATTTTTGTTTTTAAGATTAATTTGTGATTACTTGGGATTATTTGGGTTTTTTTATTTGTAAAATTTCTTTATTGAATTTTAAAAAAAAACCTTGCTTTGCCTGAGCAGGGGGGCGGCGGACCATCTGGATCCACGCTTCTTCTTCTTCCTCTTCTTCTTCTGATTATGATGATGATAATAATAATAACAGGCAGCATTGCAGAAACTGCAGACATCATGAAATACTTTAAACCACTTCTTTAAGTTTAATGGAGAAGTATTATACAGGATGGGTGATAAGATTGGCGGCTGACGATGAGAAATAAAAAAAAAGCAACGAAGCAGATGGCGATAAAAAGCCGAAGGAAAGAGGAGAAGAAGAAAAGAGAAGAGACTGAAAAAGTATGTGTGAAAATAAAGAGAGGGAGAAAAGCGTTTAGCAGAAGAATGTGAAAACCTCGAACCATTTATTTTAGCGCAATGAAAAAGTACATTCTGGGGTTCAGCGGGATAACCAGGGCAAAAACTGCAATTATTACTAATGGATACCAAGGCCTTTATTCGAAAATGATGATCACAGAACAACTCTTGTTTCGAGTAAAAGTATTTATAACGTGAACAAAAGCTTTCAATTTTTAAATTTCTGATATTTCTGGAGTCTTTTCGGTTTAATCTGTTCAAGACTAACCTATCAAGGTACTTAATGCATGAATTACAATTTCTCAGTAGACTTCTAAAAGAGATCTACGGGACATATATATGCCAGCATCCCTAGTAAACTCGGGACATATGCCCCAGAAGTCTTTGAAAAGGTTAAATAATAATATTGTTTGTTTTCGACATTTTAAGTTGGCTTGTAATCTTTCAAATAAAAAGATATTTCTTATCCTAGTATTACTTCTAATTGTAGATACAGAAATATACTTTAATAATGAATAAACGAATAGTAGATGCAATTAATTTTGATAAGCTTTACTTAGGAAACCATTTGGAAGAGAATTAAGAGGTATTGTTGTGGATTAGTAAGTAGCATATCTGGTTGCTGCGTCATCCGTTAGTGTTAATTTACCTCTGTATTCTCTCATGTTTGCCTGTTTGTCCACTCAATATCTCCAACAGTTCTCAATGAATTTCAACATCATTTTGTGGCAGGGTGCGCCATAAGGCTAAGAACAAATTGATTGAACCTTCGGGTGGGTCCAGGAATTCTTTCGATTGAAATATGTTTTTTCATATAAGACAATAGTCCGAAATATGGTTAATCGCAACTTACACAGTTACCCCCCCCCTGCATCGTGTATATATATATATACACCGTGTACAATAGGATAAAGGTTATCCGACATAATGATGCTAGGAAAAGACAATGTGGAGACTCAGAATAATTTGCAAGAAAATTATTTATACCGTAACATGTTTCGAAAAGGAACTCGGAGAAGTGATGTGTCTGCATGGACCAAGGTCGGTTTCTGTCTGAATGAGGGTAGTTAGTGAGTGTGTTTACCACCAAATACAAAACACGCACACTCACTAACTACCCTTATTCAGACAGAAACCAACCTCGGTCCATGCAGAGGTCGGACCGAATGAATTATACAATTTTCTTTTGCTTCCACTCATTGTTTTCCTTAGATATTCCCCACGAAGTAGCCATTGTTGGAAGAGAATTATTGAACGATGTTACTGAAGATGAGACATCTTTCAGACAGACTTGTAGTGCACTCAAAGAAAGCCAAACCAAACAAAAGAAACCCAGCTTTCATCACTTAGGCCAGTGGTTCCCAACTTAGGGGCATATTTGGTATGAATCTGTCTAATTATACGGAAAATAAAATTATTTTTTGAAATTATTCTTTGTTGCAACTTAATAAATAGAAGGGGGGCTTTCTAGTTATCTTATTGACAAAGGTGGGGAATGGCTCGTAAAGGTTGGGAACCACTGTCTTAGGCTGTAGAAGGCCTCCTGTTTCGATAGACAATAGAATAGCACTGAAGTGACCTCTCCAGGGCGCAAGTCTGAGCGAAGCGTATGTAGATCCTGGGATGTCCAATTGACTGAATCCCCCTCTCAGCCTCGCTGATGTTGCATGGAATCAGCTTGTCGGAAGGAGCTGTCGGAAGGACGTCAAAGTTTTCATCCAATCGTCTTAAGGGGGCCCCACTCCCTGGTTTGGAATCAGAGTTGCCCTTCCCCTAGACTGGTTGCCTTCAGAATTCTATAGAGCCCAGTCTGCCCCGATATTTTATCCATAGCTGGGGAGAAGAGATCGATTCACGTATTTCCCAAGGGCGTTAGTACGAAGTGAACACAAACAACCCCTACCAGAGTTTGAACTCGTCGATTCCATAGTCCGTACCGTTAACTGTTACACCACTCGCACCTCCTAGGCTGACAAGAGATATAACTGACATTTTGCCATCACGTTCTGGACAGGAAAGCTAATCATTGATTATCCATGTACTCACTCACACATTCTTTTCACTGTTTAAACTCATGGCATGCCAGTGACGAGACCATCGTCAAGATAACAAGCAATTGGATAGCTTTCCCAAAGGTTTTTAGAGCGAAAGCATCATGAGCAGTTTTCAGTCCGATAACCGTCAT
>VCCN01000353.1:6873326-6885617 GCA_006491835.1 Architeuthis dux | reverse complement strand
GCAGTGGACTTATAACGGCTGATGATGATGATGATATACTTACAAACATACATACAAACAGGGAACAGAGATACTTTTGCACAAGTAGATACATAATGTATAACGTTAAGAACAGACATGCGCATTGTACTCCAGAGCGTTACCTGGATTCGCATACCGGCGTCTGGATTATATTTCTAACGTTATTGTGAATTGTGATTTACTGGATATGCATATATCAATGTACGTTGCTACACACTGCCATACGTACACGGCGGACCCGCGAATAGGAAACGTTTGAGAGTCACAAACAACTGTATCATTTCATTCCATCTTCAAAAATTTGACTGGTCATCCATCAACAAGTTAATGTCTAGGCTTCCCATTACTAAGAGAGAAAAGGAAGCGACTCGATCCGAGCGATGTAAGAGAGTAAAAAAAAAATAAAAACAAAAAACCCAAACCAACAAAACAATCACACATTGAGTTTTGGACACCTACTTTTTAAAAATTTAATTAAATTTGACTAGGTTTTTACCGTCATCTTAATTTCAGTTGATTTTATATACAACTCTCAATTCGGGCCGTTGTTTCTATAGCAACGAATAACAGCGCGGTTGGATATTAATGAGTAAGCCTTTGGTGAGAATCGAACTATCACACTCATTGCCAAAGGGAGTCTAGTTTACGCCTAGCTGGTGTTACAAATCGACCACGAGGACTCTCGTGCATTAACAGAAGCTGATTTACACTTTTAAACTCACTCCCTACATCCGACTCTCTGCGCCATATTTTGTTGTTTTCACGTATGAGAACTAATAGTCTTGATGAATCAATCTTTATTATTACTATTATTGGATGACGTAATTGTAACACATTATTTTTAATCAAATTTTTTTTACCTTCATCTTTGAAATTTGAAACCAAAGTAAAACAAAAAAAAACTTGTCAAAGAACCAAACCATAAATACAAATTTATAAAGAATAAGACGGAAGACCAATCTTTATTATTATTAGTAATGGATGAAGTAATTGTAACATATTATTTAATTAAATTTGACTAGTTTGTACTTTCATATTATTTCAGTTGTTTTTATATACAACTTTCGGGCCGTTGTTTCTACGGCAACGAATAACAGCGCGGTCGGATAATAAAGAATAAGCCTTCGGTGAGTGTTGACAACTTTCCACACTGTCAGTTTCCCGGGAAGTCGACATCTGACGAACAAATGCCCCAAACTTTTATAAAAGATAGATTCATCGTCAAAATCTATGTCTCATTATTAAGAACAAAGAATGGAAAAATATCTGATATAAACTTTCTATGATTAAAATATATAAAACCGAAGATTGTTTATTGTGGACCAAAACGTTTATATCGGTAATTTCATGAAAAAAGTGGAAGCAAGTTGGAAAAATAAAGTAAATATTGACTTTATAACAATCCAATTCTAGGTTATAATTAATGAAAATTTGTTTTTCTTTTATAAGACGAAAAAACTAAAGAAAATCTTTTAAATATCTTAATTATGTTTTTAAAATATGGTGTCGAGTTCCTGGTTAAATCTTTAAGTATAACTATGTTACTGTTTTTCAAAATTAAAATTTTATATTTAAATTAATAAAATTATTTTTAATATTTAGTTCATTTAAATTGAAAATGTAAAAAGTCGTTACGATAAAAAGTCGTTTCGGTGAAATGTCGTTTCGATAAAAAGTTACTTGGATGAAAAGTCGTGTCACACTGCTGCTTCCATTACCCCATACCACTTCTAATACGACTTAGTTGCTGAGAGTATTCAACCCTAACATGCTCACAAAAGCACATCATTACAATAATTGCAGACTGAAGAATTTTCAACTTCGGGTCATTTAGGTTCACTCGAGTCATTAGGGGTCTCTTGTGTATGCACTTACTCAGTCGCAGATCCCTCAAGATAAAAATAACGTCAGCGGTCAAGAAAAGGGTCGCTGTGTTTCTCTTGGATAATGCATGTTAAATAAGTGTTAGCTCATCTTTAGGCACTTCAGGTCACTAATGGTGAAGGTGGTGACCGAGGGGGGCTGTTTTGTGGTCAGCGCAAGAGGCAATTACCATCCAGTTTCCATCCAGTTCTTGGTACCATCCCACCTGCTTCCTACCAGCATCTCTCGTCTGCAACTTGAGAGTTTACATTTCTGGATAGAGTTTCTTTCCTTCCTTCTTTGTCACTAATCGCCATCTTATGTAATTATATAGTCATTGTTGTAACAAAAGACCTCAAATAAAGGGCGTTAGCCTACTTGAGATTCTTTTTTAAATTGAGGAATTTTTTTAATTATATGCCACGGATAAATTTACAATAATGGTTAAGGACTTGTTAAACTTTCTGAAAAGTTGATATTTTCACTGATTATTCAGGATAAAATTAGTGGGTTTTTTGTATTAGTCCCCAGCAAAAGCTAACCTGTATAATTTTACTGAAGTCTAAAAAAAAACAACAAATAAACCCAACAAAAACGATTAAGTTGCTTTGTTTCCTCGTCGACTTGAAACTCAGTTCATGGTGTTAGTTTGTGGTCAAATTATAACTGGATTTTGATCAAAACATTTAGCCTTTCTCCCAAACGGTCAATCGTTTTAGTTGGGTTCAGATAAGTCAAGTTATCAGATCTTTGCAGCTGCGTCCGAAAAAGAGGCTAAAAATGTCAAAAGTTTGAAATAAGAAACAAATTAGCAATATAGAGGATGACTGCGAAATAAAACGACGCATAACGATAGGTTGGAAAGCATTTGGCATGAATAGAGACATTCTCAAGAGCACCTTACCAATGTGCTTAAAACGTAAAGTATACAACGATTGCATAATACCAGCCATGACTTACGGGTGCGAAACATGGAAATTAACAAAACGAGCTGAAAACCAACTCAGAATAGCACATGGAAAGAGCAATGCTAGGGATAACTATAAGAGATAGAAAACGATCAACATGGATCAGAGAGAGGACTAGAATGAAGGATATTATACAAATAATTAAGCAGCAAAAATGGAGATGGGATGGTCACCTAGCAAGAAGAGATGACAATAGATGGGGGGGGAAAGACTAACCGACTGGTTCCCAAGGGACAGTAAACGCAGTAGGAAAAGACCAGACACAAGATGGAGGGACGAGATAGAGAAGTTTTCCGTGTCAGAAGTTAACACAATCGAGGTCGTCATGGAAGGAGATTGGAAAGGCCTTTTTCCAGCAGTGGACTTAATGGCTGCTGCTGCTGATGATTCTAGGACTGTTTCATTAGTTCTGGTCATTCTACCCGTCGGCCTTCTTCAGGTATTTTTCGTATTCGGTAACATTCTTGTAATTTCGAAGCCACTCCACATGGGAAGATTGTTCTAACCCTGCTGCCCATGCTAGAATGTATTTCGTATAGTCATTTACTAAGCGAAGCTTAGATTTGGCAACCTAGATTTGGTCACAAGTATGGGGCACCCAGTGAGGATAGAACTCACTACATATATATTATATATATTTCGTATAAGTTAATCATTCTTAGTTAATTAATCCATGTGATAATGCTTTCCATGAGAACATTAATCCGAATAGATTAATGTATAATAATGAATTTCCTCTTCTCAGAAATTCAGAGAAACATTATATTTCTACAATATTTGCATTTATGTAGGTACACCAATAAGTTCGTAACCTAATGAACCATTTATTTTACACAAATATCGTCACCATAATCTCCTTCCTTGTCAATGCCCTTAATTCAGTGGCGAATATTAAACACATAAATCGAACATTATACAGTGAAAAATTCAAATCAAAATTCAGCTAATAACTGTGTCAGGATATGGACTTATTGATCCATCGTCGTATATTTCTAAGAGCAAATTACACCCAATTGAAAAATAATAAATAGACATTGCACAACCCGAGAGGGGAAAAGGAAATATTTCTACTACTCTGTTGATACAAAAGACTATATCTGGAGAGAGAATGGCACACACCACCCTCTCTGGGATGACGTCAAGATAATTGACAGAGAGCACCGCTGGAGAGTAAGAAAGCTGAACGAGGCAGCATATATCGGCTTTTCGGCCAGGTGCATGTCAGGCTAGTATAAATCTCAGCACCGAGTTGTTTTCTTTGCTTGGCAAAAAAGGTGTTGGAGAACCTCTTCGTGTATAGATTGGAGTCGCCTGGGTACACTGATGGCAGTATGATTTCGTATGTGTCGCTTTGTTGAAATGGAGCTGATCCGGTTGGTATATTAGCGATCATTTTTCTGAGGTTATTTACTGAAGAAATATTTTTTCCTCTTTTCTTATGAATTATACACCTGACGAAGGCTGAAGAATGTATCGGTCGAAGCGTTTAGGTAACAACACCAAGAACATAAAGAAGGAGTTCTGTTGTCCGACCAAAATTTGGAATGTTTATGACTACTCAAAAGTATATAGATAATATTTCTTTTTTGAATTCTGTCTCTAATAAATGGGACTATTTTTCATTTATAACAGGAATCGGCAACTTTTTCGCTTCTGCAGACCGAGTCGCGTATTAATGAGTAGACTATAGAGCAGATACATGTCATATAAAAACTTGAAATATGGGAATTATTTATATAAATACACCTAATTATATATTGCCACAAATCAATAAATGCCAGAACATGTTTTGTATTTAACCATGGAAGCAAATTAGTAATCAAAGAATTCAATAAAATCACAGTTTATTTCAATCAAGGCATCTGTTAGATCTATTAAAAAGACACAAAACATCTTTCAAACATAAACAGTAAGCATAGTATCCCAATATTTGCTCGCGGGCCAATTAAAATCCATTCGTGAGCCGGTTCTGGCCCGCGGGCCGTAGGTTACCGGCCCCTGATTTATAACATTCAAGGATTCCACAAACAACGTATTCAACAATATAGAAGAAAAAGATCAATATTGCGTATCATAGAAAATGTATTCCTATTTCATCCGCAACTTATGATGGTTATTGAGAGCATAAATTTAAAAAGAAATGTAATTTCCTGCGTCTACATATCCCTACTTTAGCATGACACGTTGTACGAATACGCATACACACGCACTTTCCTATTGGTTTAAGTTGATATGGAAACAATTACATTTATCCATTCTGTTACCCCCCAACGCACAATGATAAGTTTTAGACAAATATCATTTTAATGAAGTAACACACTACAGATAAAAGATTAAAAACAAGGCGGATGTAGTAATATCGAGATAGAGAACTGATCGGATGTCAACCTTTGGGCGTCATGTGACGTAATGACTGACGACAATGACGCCACACAGGAAGTATAAATCTTGACAAAGGGCGATAAGCCATGTCATTCTTATCACACTTAATGGATCAGGCGGCGCGGACCGGGCGTACGGGCAAATCGCAGCGGAAGGCATAAATCGCTTTACTTAATAGATTGTTCAAGAAAGACATACTGACGCCGCAGATATAATTGATTCAAAGTATTTGAATAATAGAATAGGTTACAAAAACCAGAATGAGGCTGATGGAGTAGCGAGCGATGACAGTATTTCCGTCACAAGACGATAAAAAAACTATTGTGGATGTTTTGACGGTTACGAGGCCAAGATAATTGTTTTAAAAATAATACTCACTCACCAACAAATTAAAAAATGACAAATGAAAGAAAGAATGCAGTCGATTAGAAATCATGTTATTTTCAAAGTTTTGGTTAAATATTGAAGAAACAGTTAGATTACGAGTATAAAATGATATTTTGTCCTCTGTCATATATAAGTGTCATGTATGTTTATTTTATTAATTTTCTTCAAAAAGATTAAAAAACAAATAATGAATTATTATTTTACTAACCGTTTATGTAACCAGTAGGATTTATTAAACGAGTACGCCACGGTGTTCATTATATATATAGTGATCATGGGCGTACGAGTCAGAGGGGCAGGGAGGGAAACTGATCTCCCAAATTCGGGCAAACAGTTGAGACAATTCGGGCAATTGATATCTTTGCTGCTAAGAAAGGCAAAGAACACAATATTTCTTTAAAATATCTTTTAAAGTTGCATGTTGTGTGATTAGTACTAACTTACAAGAACAAGAAAATCATATTAGTTCTAAAAAGAAGGGTATACAGCCAATGTATCCTCCCTGACAGTCAACCATGGAGCTGAAACATGGATCCTAATCACAAGATTGAACCTCAAACTGAGAACCATGCAATGTGCACAAGATAGAAAAATCATGCTCAACATCACATGGAGCGACCACAAGACAGCACAGTATATTAGATAAAAAACAGGAGTCAGAGATATCATAGAATTCATTAGAAAACTCAAATGGCAATGGGATGGGCATGTTACAAGAATGTCAGAAAACCGCTGGACTCACAGTGTGGATCCCCAGAGATCATATGCAAAACTGAGGCCGACAAAAAATAAGATGGCGTGATGAACAAGACAAGTTCAGAAAGTACTGGCCCCGTGACGCCCATGATAGAGAGGTCTGGTGAATATTGGTGAAGGTCTATGTCCAACGACGGACGCTAAAAGGCTACTACTGCTGCTGCTGCTGATGATGATAAAAAGACTTTTTATTGGAAATTAGTACTTATGTTTTTAATCTGTGTAAAGGTTTGGGCAAATCAAACCCTCTGCTGACCCCACCCCTTAACCAAAGAATTCCCATACACCCAAGATAGTGATACAGCAAATTCTGGAGTTAGAGAAAAAATGAAACAATAGCAACAACTACATTTGAACCCGCTATACGTAGACAAGGTTTTAGTTATTTTTATCGCTGCCCACTGAGCTTACCTCTACTTCACCACTGTCATGATATACTACCACGAAAAGGTTATTTCGGGGCCAAAACACCAGTGCAAACATTGAAGTGACACGGTCACTTTAGCATATGCGTAAAAAAAACAGGATGTGGAAACCGGAAACGACACAAGCGTGGGCGTTCAAACCTGATAAAGGAAGCTAAGAGAGACAGAAAAACCTAGAAGCTCGGGAGGACAGAGACCCATGCAGACCGCTGGAAAGGCATGAGACCAAGTTGAACTGTTGGGAACGGTCTCTCGACACCCTTATCTCTCGCCCACTCTTCATCCACCGACCGACAAAAGTGTCTGCTATGAAATAAAAATATGTCTCATATTTTTACAAACAAGTTTTTCGGGTCATCCTTTTTCATTGTCCAAGTTCACGATTTTCCTCCCGAGGACGAAAAGGCTATCCAACACCACTACCCCACCTCGCTTTAGTCATTTTCTGCATTAACAAACTAAATATTTCTGACGGTATGGAAACATATTTGATGATTAAGCATCGAATTATGCTATTTTTAAACTAAGATTTGTTTTAGCTAGTTTCGGCATTCAATCTGTATGTTGTGCAGTAGAAATGAGGAAAGAAAGGCCCGGCGGTGTTTAGGAATTAATGCAAGCAGTACTGACAGAATAAGGCCATTATATGTACTCGTTGAAATCCGCCCTACGGGTGGGAATTTCAGCTAATTCCAGCGGAAGGCCTAAGTGGGACCCTAATAAGTGATCAAAACTGTTTTTTAGGGGTACCTTAATTCTTTACCTCTGGCTACAATGTACCATTTCTGCTACGTAAAGGACACATACAGATAAAAGGGATCAGAATGTTAGTATTATATACATATATACGGAGATACATTGAGATCAGATCATTATTATCGAATTATTATTTTATTTTTATTTTCAAACATTAATATGCGAAAAAGATGGGGGGGCATTAGTAAGCACAGAAAATTTGGTAGCCATAGTTCTAGCCGTCCCTGAGTTATGCTAACACAGACCAACGGACATACATTTGGTGAATTAAAGTAATAATATTTTAAGGTAGGCGCGAACGCAGCCGGACGCAAGATAAGGGACCAATTTAGCTGAATACTTACATTGAATCGAACCCCTCACTAAACACTTAAAACAAATTTGAATTTTCAAAAACTAACTTGCTAAAAATATCCTCCGGGGTCCGACTAGTACACACAGAAGATTTCATGGTGATATGTTGTGTGGTTCCTGAGTTACCCTATCACATACGGACGGACAAACATTTATTAGATTATAGTAAGATTCTTCGCTTCCGAAGATGAAAAGTTTCCCTTCGCTTTTGAGCCCTAAAAGTGAAAAATGTTTCCCTCATTTTTGACCCCTTGAAGGGAAGAAAATTTGCCTCACTTTTGACCCCTTAAAGGGAAAAAGGTTTCCACTCACTTTTCACCCTAAGCAAGATCAACTTTATCTCTCCAGCTCTTCAGCTTTCAGTTTTGCACTGTGGCAACTAACTGCCGGGCACAAATTAATTATCTATTTTAGCGTCAACTTATAGTGTAAATAGAAGCCTCCCCTCAAACACTTTTTTTTGCGAGGCGGATTTTCAAAAACTTGCTAAAAACATCATTCGGTGTCTCGTTAGTAACCACAGAAAGTTTGGTGGTCATAGCTCTGATGGTTCTTGAGTTATGCGATGACAAACAGACGGACGGAAATTTAGTGAGTAAGATAATGTAAGTGAGTTGCTAACGAGTTTACTATAGAAAAGCGTTGTACAATGAACCATCGTTAAAACGGACCACATTAAGCCGTACATCAGATAAAACGGACGAAATCTGAGTTAAGAGAGTGGCCGTCTGTGTCGGCTATAGAGGACAGAATGTTTGCTTCAGACGAGTCAGATCTTAACTAGTTAGACATGAACTAATTGACCTCGTTATATGTTAAATAATTTCATGAAATATATATATGTTTTATATAGTTATATGATGTATCATGTTCAGTGTACTGTGTATATACTTTCCAATATTGCGGCGCTAGGTGCGACTGCCCCCCCCCGCAAATTGTTAGATTGGCGTCCCCCACAAAAGTAAAAGTGTAAAATAATACAGACAGGAATAACTTTGCATCAAGCAGGGTTAGATGAATATGTTAGATGTAGTAAACCAATCAAACGCACTTCCACATGGTTTTTTTTAATCTATCGTTTCTGATTGGCCGAACCGTTAAACAAAGAGTTTGATTCTTTTGGCGGTAAAATACGTTGGACAGCGGGACTCGGTAGTCGGCAAGGAATCTTGATCAAAGGTAGACATGGTTTTGGCTGCCCAGCGGGACATGGGGAGATAGACAGAGAGCGAGAGAGGTGTTTAGACGTTAAAGTGGGAGAGGGTGGCAGCCAGCCAACGACCCATTACAGCAGTTCGTGTAAATTGCATTGATAGTTATTGAGAGTATTCTTTTTATGCAAGGAAAATTAGCGCTTCGTTGAAGTGTTGGGATTCGAACCATCGTTGCATCCGAGAAGCGATTCTAGATATAAATGAATCAATTTTAGCAGATAACAGACGGACTCTGTTGTTTTATTTTCTCTCAAGACGGAGAAGCCCTGTGTAATTTATGTTCCCCCCCCACAGGTCTCCACCCGGAAGATATGGTATATTCCCCGTATTTTGTATCTCTCTCCCTCCTGTTCGGTGGGTCATTTTTGGGCCATGAACCTGCCTGGTCGCCGACTTCGATACGTCATCGTCTTTCCTGGGACTGATCGCCTAAAGGCCGCTGCAACTAAAACATGTTCAGTTGCGGGGTCTGTGGGCCCCACGCGCCGTCTTTGCGTATCGGTTAACTAGGACAATCGGCTAAAACGGACACTCTTCCCTATATTAGCCCGTTTTAATGAGGCTTCACTGTATATAATTTTACTATGAAAATGCATTTACAATCAGAAAAAAGGATTGTCAGGGATCAGAAATGAATACAAACGTTACTGGCAGAATTGGGCTATTATATGTATAATTTATGTATACATTAACAATTTCATTGAGTTTTTACCACAAGAGAATACAGTTCTGATAAACTACTCCACACCCCCAGTCAGAAAGAAATATGAAATAGTATCGTGATAAGAATACATTTATTTCTACTTCAAAGCAACTAACATTATAGATACCGAATTGGTATAAATTGGTACAAATTGCTTATTTAAATCAAAAGACCTGTTATAAATCGTCAACCAAACCTGTCAACATCAACATAGGTTTCTTCCGTTTTTAAGTGGGTCTGGCTGGCTATGTATTTATCACGTGTACAGGCCGCCCAAATGGAGTTTTAAAATGTACCCTTATTATGTCTTTTTTTTTAATTCACTCCCAAGATAGGTTTTTAGTGGGGGTGTTCAATTTACAATGTAAGTTTATGTTAAATTGATCCTTGGTTTGTGTACAATATTCACGCTTGTTTTTTGTTTTAAAGTAGGACTTTTTAGTGCTCACCGCCCAACAAAAGGCGAGAGAAGTTAACTTATTCATTGGTCACCCTTTTTTCTAATTTTCTTTTTGATTGATCACTCCCCAACACGACATGCTGCCAAAAGACGTTGGTCACGTGACGGTTTCTAATGACTGACTAACCAGACCTGTTTTTTTTCTCTGTCTTCGCTGTCGATTGAGCTATCGTGCTTCGTCTAAATACAAAAAGAAATGTTCACAGTGTTTTTCAACATGTTTACTTCATTTCTCTTGGTGAAAGATCGAAATCTACGATATACAAGCAACAAACATATATATTTTCAGCGAGATCGTCGTCGTCGTCCTTAGAAAGCGAGTTCTTTAAGAAACACGACCAACTTTGTAGCGCCCCCAGCATCCCACGCGGCTGTTGGATGGTATAATATAACACTTGCTCTGTGGTATATTTTTCTTATTTGTCCTGATAAGAAGTTTTGTGGTTGTGGTTGTAATCCACACGGTGAGGTGCGGAGTGGCGTAACGGATACCGGCATTGAAAAAACGGAATCGGCGGATCGAGACCGAGTTTCGGTGGAGGCCGTTTGCGTTCATTTCGCCCTTGGGAAAAGTATGAATCCACTTCTCCTCCCTCATCCCGGGTAAATTGCAGGGAAGTTGGAGCCGTTTAGCCCTGTAAAGCAGCCCGTCTAAGAGAAGATTACTCTGGCAGAAAGAACCTACAGCTTGGCAATCGCCATAGCTGGTGCCAAGTCCTTTGTTCATTTCTCAAGAGGGGCTCCATTAATTTGGCCTCATGTCAAACTTGGCTTAGTCCATAAAATATCTGATACAATTTAAGTATCTTTTATTAGGTACCAAGAATTAATTATATGTGACTATATATGAGTCGTCATGTTGTTTCAAAAACAGAAATTTCTGTGCGATTATAGATAAAGATTTTAGGGAACCGATCCACCCTTTTGAAACTTTTTTTATAGTTGTCTCCCTTTGTCAAAGCTAACAATGGATATACTATGTTGTTACTATTTTCCTAGTATTTCCTGAACAGGTAATTTCATGAAAGTGGATTGTCCACGTCATCATTCATCCAATCGTTTCTCTGTCTACCATCATATAAAATAAAATGAATGATAAGGATGAACCTTAATATTAGCAAATGGCGTGAAGCAAAGATGAAAAAAAGAAAGAATTAAAAAATGGCATAGGTCTGGTTAGTCACTTAATAGAAACCGTCATGTGACCAACGTTTTTGGCAGAATGCCGGGTTGGGGGTGACGAATTAAAAGAATTGGGGGTAAAAGGGGTGATCAATGAATAAGTTACCTCTGTCGCCTGTCGTTGGGCAATGATCACTAAATAAAACGTCCGAATGTTCAACGAAACAAGCGTGAACACAGCCGGACACAAACCAAGGGACCAATCTAACATAAAATTACATTGCAAATTGAACCTCCCACTAAAAGCCTGTTGCGGAGGAGATTAAAAACCCGTTTTTTTTTCTAGACATTATAAGGAGTAAATATTTAAATTTTCAGCACTCTAGCTCCGTTGGTGCGGCCTGTGCGCGTGATAAATACATAGACAGCCAGACCAACTTGAACACTGAGGAAACCTATGTTGGTGTTGAATATAATGATGTTGACGGTTTTGGTTGACGGCCTGTCAGTCACCATGAGAAATAGGGAGGGTTGAAAGGGTTAAAAACCCACAATTGCCACAGAAACAATGAATAAATCCCCAACGAATAAATCCCGAAACATCGTTCAAAATGGAGGCAAACATTGCCCAATATGCCTTGTCTCATTAGAGGAACTATTACTATTATTATTGTTATATTGTAGCGTCTCTGAGTATTACATTTACAGAATGACTAACGGTTCTGTTCCAGTTCCCCGAAAAGGAAACTCTTCTCTTATAAGCCTCTCAAGCATCTCATCAGACTCGTCATCTTAATTTGTTGATGACACAAACGCGAAACCTCTTCACCATTTCCTTCCAATGTTTTTACCTCTTTGCTCTGTTACAATTAGCGAGGCA